>CAUYUJ010018761.1:47349-77349 GCA_963575745.1 Prorocentrum cordatum
GGCGGGCAGAGCGTCCCCTCCCTCGAGGGTCGCCCAGTCAAAGGGCGGGCGCGGCTCGGCGCGCGCAGCTGCGGCCGATTCGGCGAGCTCGGAACGAGCTGCCGAGGACGTGAGGCCCGAATGATGTGGAACGGGCACCACCTCCGCGAACGCGTCGAGGATCACGGACGGAGGGGAATGAGATCCCCACAGCGCTGCTGGGATGGCGCCGTGACCGTCCTGCACGTGGTACAGAAGGTCGAAAAGGCAGGCCAACTTGCCCGCGCGCCTCCTGTGCTCGATCTTTGAGCCGAGCCCGATGCCACGGATGGCGCCCGCCCCCATGGCTTGGAGGTCAGCGCCCGCGGGGATAGCCTCGGGCTCGACGACGGCCACGTAAGGATGCAACCACGAGGCTTCGTCGATCGGCTCGGCGCCGCCTGTCTGAAACAGGCGTTTATAGGCGTGCAAGGCCTGCAGGGGGCAGTGCAGGTCATCTCTGCCCTCGGGCTCGGCGGCCCCTGCGGGTGCGAAAGACCTCAGCCACGACGCCGCGCTCTGGAAGGCAGCTTGCCAGGCGGGTCCCCACCTCACCACTGTGACCTTCTCACCGCCGAGGTTGAGACGCCACGCTAGGGCGGTGGCGGCCCCTGGAGGCCAGGGCTGCTCAACGGCCGCGGAGGCCGTGCGCCGCGCTGCGAAGGCTGCAGCCGCGGCGCTCCCAGCGTCGCCGCTGTGGGAGCCGCTGGGATGCAGCTCGTGCCCTGAATCTCGGCCAGGCGCGGGGCCGCTCGAAGACCCCCTTTCCTCGGCGGCACGCCCTCCGCCCTGCGGGGCCGCAACAGCATCGCTGGAGGAGCGCGTGCCCACCGAAGACTGAGGGGCCTGAGCAGCGGAGTCCGCGCGGGAGCTGCCTGCGTGGGCGTCGCCCGAGCTCGCACCATGGCGGGACGTGGCTGGCCGCTGCGCAGTAGCGGGGCTCGGGCGCCGCTACGGAGCGACTCGAGGGGAGCGCACCTCGCGACGCCGAGGCGACGTCGCCTGACGCGAAGGCGCGCGAGAGGAGCCGCGCGCGACGGCCCGACTACGCCCCTGGCCTGCGGTCGACGCGCGGGATCGCGACGCCGCACGCCCACCAGAGTGGTGAGGGGGCGGCGGCGGCGGCGGGGGCACGGGCCGCGGAGTCTCGGAGCCTACCCGCGCGCCGCGGCCCCGAGAGCGACTGCGAACCGAGGCGCGAGCGGCGGGCGGAGAGGCCCCCGAGCGGCGAGGGAAGGCCGCCTGCAGGCGGCGGAGGACCTCGGGGTTCAGGCCCGCCACGACGCGCTCGAGGTCCATCGAGGAGTCTGCGAGGGCACTCAGCACGACGACCTCGAGCTCCGTCGGAGAGTCCTCGTCGCACGCGGGCTCCGCTCTCGAGCGGCTGCGAACGCTCGCGGGCGGGGACCCGTCAGGAGTGTGCGGGCCCTCCGACGCCTCCCCCGCAGGCGGCTCCGACGGCTCCTCGGGCGAGATCGGGCCGTTGACGGGAGGCGACGAGCAGCCCCCCGAGGGAGAGGTGCGGTCGGTCCCGTACGGGTTTGGAGACCGCGTACGGCTGCGGGCAGGGCTGCGGCTCCGCGGTGGGAAGCCCACTCCCGCGGCGGA
This sequence comes from Prorocentrum cordatum, assembly GCA_963575745.1. NCBI lineage: Eukaryota > Dinophyceae > Prorocentrales > Prorocentraceae > Prorocentrum > Prorocentrum cordatum. The sequence continues at coordinate 48,976 of CAUYUJ010018761.1, forward strand.
GCTGGGGCGTGCCGCGCCTGCCCAGCGGCGCGCATTGGCAGTGCGACGCGCCCTGCGGCCAGGCGCCGTGGCGGCCCCCCCCTCAGGGGCGGGGAGCGCCGCCATCGAAGCCCGCCGCTGCCCGGCGGCGCGCCTGGCGCGCGCGGCGCCCGTGCGCGAGGCGGAGCGCGGCGCGTGACCACCGCGGTTGGGCTGGTCCTCGACCGCTTCATCCCGCGGGCCCAGGCGGGCGCGGACCGCGCGCCGCTCACGACGGCTGAAGCTGGACGCAGGGTCGTCGGCGGGCCTTGCCAAGGCGCGCGGGTCCTCAGCCTCCACCCCGGCCAAGGAGCGGCCAGTGGACGACGCGGGTGCGTCCCCAGCACGAGCGGCACGTTCTGCGATGGCGAGGCCCGTCGAGACCTCAGCGTTGTGCAGGACGGCGCGCAAGGTTTTGCGCCAATCCCGACCCAGCTGGACGGGAGCACAAAAAAAGCCGAGTAAACCAAAGACAAAACAACAGAAATAGAAAAAACAACCACGCAACTAAAAAACAGTAAGATACAGCAAGTACCAAGCCATAAAATAAAGTCAAAAAAACCAAGTGAAAAAATTGCGCGGCAAGCCCGCGGCCTCTCGACTGGCGGCCTCGCGCACGCGTCGGAAGTAGGCGCGATCAGCCATCCCTTCCGCGAGCTCGGCACGAGCGACGGCACGCTCTCCTTCGCCGCGTGCAGGAGCCTGCACCGTGCGCCTGGTGGCGTCGGCACGCGCGGTGCGGAGTGCGTCGAGCTCCACGCGGCCGCGCGACACGGCGGAGACGAGGGTGGCATCCGACTCAGCCGCCCGCGTCGCGAGGGCCGACGAAACCCCGCCCCTCGGGAGAGGCGCGCCCGAGGCGGGGAGGGCAGCCCGAGGGGCCAATAACGTACATGTAAGATTCCATTTCGCAAAAACCAAATCAGTAACACACAACCATCATATATAACAAACCAAAAAAGAGACAAAACACAACAAAAAAGAAAATCAAAAAACAAAAATCAGATCACCAATAAACAGCTCAGTGTGTCACAGCAGGGTCGACCCGCGAGGAGACCGCCTCTTCGAGTGCCTGAAGGGCCATGGTCGACCCTGGAGCCAGCTTGCCCTTGCGGGCGCCCTTTCCTGCCGCCTTGGCCTGGGCGTAGGCGCGGGCGGCAGGACCGTCGCCGCCCGCGCTAGGAACATCGGGCGGCGCGGCGGCCTGCGAGACGGCCTGGAGCAACACTGACTTGGCGCCACAGAGCTGCTTCCACTTCAGCGCGCGGGCTGCTCGCTCGTCGGCGCCCAGGTGCGCGGGAGTCCTGTCTGGATGGTAGACTAGGGACTGGCGCCTGAAGGCGGCCTCAATTGTGCCGCGCGAGGCCCCGTCCACTACGCCAAGCAGTTGGCGAGAGGCGCTCACCCTGGCCGCTCGCTGGAAGGTGCGGGGGGTAGCTGCTGAGGCCCCCTTTGGCGCTTCCCGCGAGCCGACGCGCGACGAGCCCACCCCGAGAGCAGGCGGAGGGGCCGCCGCGGCCTTGGAGCGGAGGGCCAGTGGCGGAGCACGCTTGGCGGCCTGGGGAGCCGATCCTGCGCTGGCGGCGCCAGGGTCGGGGCCGGGCGAGCCGCCCTCCGCGGAGGCAGACGCTTTTGGCGTGGCGTCTGTCGAGGACGCGAGAGGCCGTTCGCTGTCAGCGAAGAGCGCGTTGCGAGGCCCGCGACGCTCTCCGCTGGCGAGAGCAGCTTCACTGCTGCTCTCGGCGGCGCCCGAGGGGTCAGGTGCCTCCCCCTGGGCGCCGTCGCTGGCGGCGTCGGCGGTCATCCCCGCGCCCTCCGAGGGGGGGGGGGCGGCCGCCCCGCGGTGGCTGAGCAGCCCCTCGGGGCCTCGAGCCACAAGCTGCGCAACAAATCGGCCCCAGAGACAAGTAGGGAATGACGAGCGGGAGTCGGCGTACGCAATGCAATCAATGCGAGTAAATTCTCCTCTCTCTGCTTCAACTAACCAGGCGGGAGGGTCACGGGACGGGGGCCTCACCGCACGGTTCCGCGTGGGTCGTCGGCCCTGTGCACGTCCGTAGGCACGTACATGCCTCCCATATATAAACCTCCTCCTATCACATAGGGCAAAGTGGTCGAAAGAACGTGAGATAGACCAGGAGAGCTACTGCGCCCGTGAGCGGTCGCGCCCAAAGCCACTTTTGAATCCAAGAGAACGGGGATACGAGAGTCAGGGAGGCGAATACAGCAGTACTTGCACAAGCTCTTATACACCGTTGTCTCAAGGATTTTGATGTGACGGGGCATGCGAAACTCCCATTTGTACGCGAGCCGAAAGCGCAGCGCCTCTGATAGCTCGGTGACCCACCGCGGCGCGACGGGGGGCTCAATAGACGGGAGCCCCAGGTCGCGATGCAGTTGGGTGAGCTCAGGGCCCAAGGGCACGCCGCGGCTGAGTACGGCGAGGAGGCTCCGATTGTGCAGGATCGCGCGCCACCCCCCGTGCTCCGATCTGCGCCACAGCTCGGCGGAGAGCTGCGGGCTGATAGGAGCGCGGACAACGCCCCCCCAGCCGAGAGACGCGTCCGCACCGAACACCTCGGGGCAAGGCTGCGCCCGAAGGTCGGTTATAGCCGTAATGGCTAAAAAGGTGCAGGCCAAAAGCTCGTCGCGAACATAAGGAGGCAAGTCGTATTCAATGCCCTCCTCGGTCGCCAGGCGCGACAGGAAGTTGTAGACGTGCGTGAAAATGGCGAGCATCGGACGGCGATAGAGGAACACCTGTACCCAGCAGCCCACAAGAGAGGCTAACAGGGAGCGTGTGGTGATGCCGAGGTAGATTTGGATCAGGGTCAGCCTGCACAAGGCCACCGTCCGCACTAAGGGAGCGCAGACGATGCCTATGCGCCCTCCCACCTCGGCGCCCACCACCACCTTGTGCGTTTCGCCGCGCGCGCGCTTGCCTGGATGCTGAATCAGGCCCACGCGCGGGTAGCCTGCATCGCAGGCGGCGAAGACCTCACGATCACGACGACAGGGGTCGTCGGGGCGAGGAGCGGAGCCATGCCACGAGAGCTTCGGAAAACCTGTATGGTCATCAATATTCAGCATCTCGACAAACGGTCCCCGCGGGAAGGGCGAGCGGTGGACAACCTGCTCGTGAGGCCGCAAGGCCCCGAAGCTGTGCAAGACGCCTTCATGTGCAGAGTTGGCAATCTCCACCGCCATGTTGTCGCCATCGCTAGAGCATTGAGGCAAGGCGCGACGTCCACACCTTCGAGCTCGGGGCGCCAGGCTCGAAAGGCCTTGAAGCGGGATGATGGCAGACGAACGCGAAGGGCGTTACGCCTGGCGCGCGCGGGAGGAACGCGGAAAGTGTAGTAAAACTCCCGTAGGTCGTCGCAAGAAACTGCCAGCCACTCCCCAGGCGCCAGCCCCAAACGGCACAGCAGGAAACCCTGGCCAAGGCGCTGGGTGCTGGACGAGATTGAGGCACAGCGGCTGTTCACGACCGTAGGGTTCAGGATCAACCTGTCGAAGTCGCTGTCTTTCGGTACCCTGAAAGCTCCGCAGGCTTCATCCCAGGCGAGGTCCGAAGCAGGAGTCAGGTACAGGGCGCCGCAGGCATCCCACTTCTGGAGCAGGGCCCACAGCTCGGCGCGGTCCATATGGACACGCGCCCCCTTTTGGGCAGCAGGCCACTCTGACGCCGGGAGCCGCATCTCCTCTGGATTGATGAACGCTTCGCGGACTCGAGCGTCAGAGAGAAATGGAATGGGATCAAACACTGGCGAGTAATCCCACTTAATGCGAGACGCCCTGACTTTTAAATCGAAGGGCTCGACCTGGTGGAGTCCCAAGCCGCCGCAGACGCCAGCGAACCAGGCACGGAAGGAGCGCTGGTCGGGCAGTGCCGCATGGGGGCGGGCACGGAAGAAGAGGAGGTGAAGGAGGCCTCCAAAGCTGCAACATGGGTGGGACCCGGCTCTATGGAGTCGAGACCTCAGAGTGAGTAGTTCTGGAACTTGGCGAAGGCTCGCCCAAGTCGCTCGCCACCGTACGGGCAAAATAAAAAAACAAGTAACAAAAAAAAACAAAAAAAAAAAAAAATGGTAAAAAAAGAAGACAAATAATGGATAAGATCACAAATAAATGATGAATTAAATACCATTCGTAATAGAGAAGAATAAAGAACAGGGCGACTCGCGTGCGATCCGCCTACAACATTTCGTGAACGGTGCGGACGCCCTCCTGGCAGGGCGAGACCGAGGCACGGACGCGAGCCTCGGCGGGAGCGAGGCTAGGATGACCCAAAGTGAGCCAGTTCAACGCAATAACAGAATACTGCGCGAGCGTCCGCGCCGCGCGCCGCAATCTCCAGCGCTCCCTGCGCCTCGCCGACAAGCCGCCAGGCGGGGGACCAAGAGGTGGAGCAGGCGGGCACGGCCAAGGATCGCGGGGAGGCGGCCCCAAAAGGTACGGGTCGTCCTGGTCCATTGCACGCATAGATGAGCGGGAGAAAGATCCAAGAGAACATCGAGCACCCATCCCAACCTGGGACAGCGCTGCCGCCCAGTGGGTGATATCAATGTTCGCGCCTGGAAACAGGCGCAGCAAGGCAGACAAGTCAGCGACAAATGGCGCGACGTTGGCAAGAGCAGCAGGGGTGCTTGAAGGAGAACAAGCACCAGCAAGAACACCAACCTCAGGGGCTGCAGACCCCATGGGGGGAGCGCTCGACTGAGGCAGGTGACGGCCAAAATGGCCGAATGGATCCGAGGGGCGGTTCGGAGCAGAGCGAGGGGCGTGGTGGCGGAACGTACTCCTCCCTGCGGGGCCGCAACAGCATCGCTGGAGGAGCGCATTCCTACCCTCACGCCCTCGCTGCGCCCAAACACGCCTAGCAGCCGTAGCAGCGTCGGTGCAGACTGTCTGCGGCGGCGTACCCCGGCCACGCGATGGCCCCCCCTCCAAGAAGGCGGGCGCCAAGGGCATCTTCAGTCCTTCTTGGGCACCGCCTTCGGGGCCTTGGGAGCACCCTGAGACTTGAAGGGGGGCTTTGAGACCTTGGGCTGCTTTGGCTGATGAGGTGGATGCTTGGGGAGCGCGACGGCGCGCTCGGCGTCGAGGCGCGCCCGAAATGCTTGCAGCTCCTTCATGTATTCGCCCTGCGCCGACAACCAGCGAGGATCCACTAGGGGTGAAAACGGGGCCTGGGCCTCGCGCTCCGTGTGACGACTGGTCACGCGACACGGGGGAGGCTCCAGCCCCGTGAGGAACCAAGCGGCCTCGAGGTAGCCGCGGTCCCCCGCCAACTGGCCGATGAACATGCACTGGCAAGTCAGCAAGGTCTGGACCCTCTCGGGGTTGCCCTCCTCGCAGGCCCGCCACAGCTCGGCGCTGAGGAAGGCAAAATGCGTCAACAACTCGTGCGTCGACGGCTGAGCCCCGAGGGGGCTGTGCTCGCGAAAGAACTGATGCATGGCCATGGGGGTCACGGCGCTGACTTCCACGCCCAGAACGCGGGCCAAATTCTCCCTCATCAGTCCTCGCACGTCGGGGCCGTGCTGCATCAGCGCTTGCTGCCACTCGCGCCTCCGAGCGATTCCCCCCATCTGAGCCGATGCGTGCGCGGGGTCGCCCGAGGTCGCGGGCGGAGATTGAGCTTGGTCGCTCAGTGTCCCCAGAAGCGGGTGGAAGGCTGGGCGATGGCCCCGCCCCTGCTGCAAGGAAAGGGACTGGTGCAGGCACTGAAGCATGAGGCTGAAGTCCGTCGGATTGGCCGCAAGGGGCGGCTCTAACCCGTCGGCGCCGCCCGCCTCGGCAAAGCCGTCGACCGCAGCGGGATAGGCTAGCCCAGGCGGCGGCGGGGGGCCCATCGGTCCGAATGCGGACGAAGGGGCCCGAGGGACAGCAGAAGAGCGCGCCTTCTCCCACGCCGAGACCAGCGCGGAGGTGGGTCCCTTGGGGCGCGCGGAGACCCGATGTGGGGCCACGGGCGCGTGGGACAAGACGGCCTCGATCCCCGCAGGATCCAGCCAGAGGCGCGCCGCCTCGTCGCTGAAAAGCTGAGGCACCTCGGGCCGAGCGCTCCGGGCAGCCGGAGCGGGGCCCAGCGGTTCGGGTCCGCCGACCATCGTGGAGGCCGCGTGGGCTGCAAGCAAGGCGCGCATGTCGGCAGCTACCTCGGCGCGGGTCATGGGAGCCCCGTCGTCCAGAGACGCCGCAGGAGCACCAGGAGCAATCGGAGCAGGACCCGCGACCCGCGGCGGCGCGGCGGCGCCAGCGCGCTTGGCGGGCGGGCCGCGCGGCGCTCCAGCGACCGCGGGGGCTCGCGCACTTGGGGCCGCGCGGTCGGCTTCCCCGTCGGCCGCGAACCCCTCGGGCTCCTCCAACTCGTCGGCAGAGTGGTAGGGGGTAGCCCGATCGGCCCCTGGGAGAGGCTCTTCCCCTGCGGTAGGCGGGGCGCCGTGCAAACGAGCGTAGCCCTCGCGAAGCACCCGAACCCCCGAAGGATGCGGCCAATAGACGCGGCTGCGCACCTCGGCGAAGGGAACGATGCCTGCGTCGTCGCCGACTTCTAGAGGGTACAGCGACTCGAGCTCGAGCTCGGCAACCTCGATATCTATAACGAGGACGGATGCGGTAGTGGCGAGCGGCCGTGAAGCGGCCCCCTGGAGCTGGACGTCCACTAGCTGGAAGGGGCCTATCATCCCAGCAAAGCCATCCGCCTCGGCAGCCTCGAGCTCCGCTGTAGAGCGAAAGGCACCAGGCAGGGCCAGCAGGATGCCCCCTTCTCGAGAGGCGAGGGGGAAAGCCGCCCAGCTGGTGTCGCCGTCGTCTAGGCGCCATCGTGCGTAGTCGCGCGCCGTGGGCGCAGCGAAAGGGTAGAGCTCGGGCCAAAGGGGCCCTCCGCCAACTGGTGGCAGCCCCGCCATCAGTGGGCGCCGCCGTGGACGCCGCCGCCCGCACGCTGGGCGTCTGCCCGCTCGAGCGCTTGAGGTCGAGGCGGAGCCCCGTAGGCCAGCGCTCGCGCCGCACGGCGGACCTGCTCAGGTGAAGCAGAAACCGCGCCGCGCGGCCAGGCGGAGGGCCAGAGCCTCCGCCACACGTACGGGCCCAGCAGCCCGAGGCAGCAGCCCGCGCAGGCGCAGCAGGCGGCCGTCACCCAGAGGAGGGCGGCGACCGTGCTGAGCAGCCAGGGAGAGACCCCGCCGCTCAGGTCCACCGCCAGCCCGAGGCAGACGGTGGGGCAGGTGGAACCCGCCGAAGGGAGAGGGCAGGAGGCCCCCTCACCCTCGGACGAGTCCGCCTGCTGGATGGACCAGGCAGGCGATGGAGGCCCCTGGTCCTGAAGCACAGAAAGGGGGGCAGCCACGAGCCGCTCGTAGAGCGCGGCCCGCAGCCCCCTGAACAAAATCTCCCCAGCGCCCTGGAGAGCCGCTTGTGCGACCGCCTGCATAAGGCGCCCGCACGCGCGGCCGACGGGGGGCACTTGGGCAGAGAAGCTGCGGAGACAGCAGGAGCTTGCTCACAGAGAATAGAAGAGGCATGATGATGATGATGATGATGATGATGATGATGATGATGATGATGATGATGATGGGGTAGTGATGATGGTATGGTGAGGGCGGTTGTGATGGTGATGATGGTGATGGTGATGATGGTGATTCTGGATGTGATGAGCACCACCATCATCACCATCACCATCGCCACCACCATCAGCACTACGATTTGATAACCACCATCATTACAATCGTCGTCGGCATCAGAACACAAAAACACTCAACCGACTGAACCTAAATCCGCCCTAAATCAAGCCAGCTTAGAACACCGCACAACTGAAGATGCAAGCCTTTTTAAGGCTCAGAACGCACACTGCACTGGCCGACTGGCGCCCTCTTGGCACGCAACCCTCAGAGGGGGCCAGTACTTAGGCACGACGACTCCGTCTCTCCCCCCCGCCCACCAAAGCCCACCCCCCGCCCCCCGGTCCCAGAACGTCGGCCGCCTGGGCCACGATTCGAAGGCATGTCGCAAACAAGTGGCACGCGTGCCCTGGCTTTTGCACCAAGGAGCTGCGAGAGACAGGGCCCGTTCGGGACAGATGGCCCCGAGGACCGTCCTGAAGACCTCTTGTGCGACTCCTGGGTCGTCTTGGAGGCCGTGGAGGGTGGCCCAAAAAGACGAAATCATCAAACACGAGATGTTTTTTGCATGGTGTTTGCAATCACGCTTTTTCGGCCTTCCGAGCGTCCAAGGACGGCCGAAGAGGCGCCCCAAATCGCCTCAAGACAGCCCAAGAGCCACCAAAGCTGGGCCCAAGAGGGAGAACACGAACTGACATTTTGAGCCCTCCGCCCCAAGATGGCCCCAAGATCCCCCCACAAGCCCCCGAGGTGCGCACGAGAGGCCTCAGGAGGCCACCAAGAGGCCACGAGAGGCCCAAAACAGGCCCTCAAAAGGCTCCCAAGAGGCCCCCGAGACGCCCCCAAACCCGCCTCCGAGAGGCATCCGAAAAGGCCTCCCAGGAGATCCTCACAGGCATCCAAAAGGCCTCTGTCCTACAACCCAGGCGCGGTGGCGGGATGGGCCGAAGGCCACCAGGTATGCCTTCACTCGTATGAAAAGTTTCCTCTTCGTCCGCCTCCTCATCATACCCCCCTTTCCCCTGCGCCCCTGTCACTCATCCCTCCTCCAATCATGTCTTTCACGGGCCCACAGCCAGGAATCCCGAGTTCTGGGCATTCCTGGACTCTTGGGCGCTGTCGCCCGCTCCTGGGCGCAACCGGGGCGCCCCCGTGGCATAAGAGCGCCGCTCGGGACATGCATGTCCAACATGGTCGCAGATGGCCCCGAAGACCGTCCTGGAGCCCTCGTGGCCGCCTCCTGGGCCGTGTCCCTGTCAGTCTCCCTCCCTTCCTCCACGTAACCCCTCCTCCTGTCTTCCCTGCACAGATTCCTCCAGGAGGCCCGGCCCCCCCTCCCTCCTTCATTCCATTCCCCCCCCTGCAATTGACTACCTGTTCCCCACCTTTCTACCGTTCCCCATCCGTCCTCTTCGTCCTCCTCCTCCTCCGCCTCCTCCTCCTCGTCTTCCTCCTCCTCCTCTTCCTCCTCCTCCTCCGTTTCCTCCTCCTCCTCCCTTTCTTTATCATCCTCATCTGTCCTCCTCCTCATCTGTCCTCCTCCTCCTCCTCCTCCTCCTCCTCCTCCTCCTCCTCCTCCTCCTCATCATCATCATCATCATCATCATCAGCAGCAGCATAATCCTCATCATCGGCAACATCACCAGCATCACCATCACCATCACCACATCAGCATCGTTATCGCCATCAGCATCAACAACAGCATCACCATCAGTATCAACATCATCAGCACCATATGCATCAGCACCATCACCATCTTCAGCACCATCACCAACATCATCCTCATCACCACTACCATCATCAATAACATCACCGTCATCATCAGCATCAGCATCATCATCATCACCATCATCATCATCATCAGCCTCATCATCAGCATCATCATCATCAGCATCATCATCATCATCATCATCATCATCATCATCATCAGCAGCAGCAGCAGCATCAGCATCAGCATCAGCATCATCATCATCATTATACCCCTCCTCCTCTTCATCCTCTCTCCTCGCCTTTCTTTCGCCAGTCTTCCCACCTCGCCCCTGCGTCATCCTCCCCCCCGTCCGCCCTCTTCCTCCCCGTGAGAGGAACCTCGAGGTGGACACCATAGAATAGTAACGAACTGCAGGGACATCCATTTTCGGAAGTCCGCGAGAATTTCCTGGGTGATCGTTGGGCCCCCCACCCTGGTGCGCCGAGCGCGCCGAGGACCGCGCCAGATGCGCCGCTAGGAGTGTCCAGCGCCGATCCAAGAAATCCGCGCGGCCCTCCGAATCTCTGAGCAGAACAAACGTCTCTCAGACGGGGTCCGACTGGATGGCGTCGGAAGATCGCGCCGCATCGTTGCTGCATCGCCGATGCGTCGGCAGTGCAGCGTGAACCCCGGACTAAAGGGGCCCTGGTACACGCAAATAAATGCACACAAACAACAGGATTCCCTAGTTTCGCATATTTCCTGGGTTTTCGTCTTGCCCCCCACTTCCCATATGTTCCCATATTTTCCTGGGGATCGACGATGAATTGTGTCAGTGTGTTTTTTCCCTCCGGACAGACCCCCATGTACACCGGCGCCATCTGGGAAGCCTGGAGATCGTGGGCGAAGAACGTGTCCGTTTCCACGGCCTCGCGGGCTGGTCCCCTGGGCCGCGACCCTGCGGCTACGGGCCTTCTTTGTCGCCTGCTGCCCCGCGCCTAACGTACCCGTGCGACCGCGCCTCCCGGGGATCGCGCCCCGGGTTTCCAAACCGCGTGGGCGCGGATATGGACATGTTTGAAGGGAAACTGGGACACACAAATAAATACACATAAATAAAATTATTCCCCATATTTTCCCATATTTTCTGGGTTTTTGTCTTCCCCCCCATTTCCCATATTTTCCCATATTTTCTGGGAATCGCAGATTAATTGTGTCTGTGTGTTTTTTCCCCTCCTGAATGTTCGCCGCTCGTGGGAGGGGGGGGGGAGAGAAAGCCCCGTGCAGGCCACATGTCTCGCCGCACTGCCGCGGGGCCGGGACCTGCGAACGTGGCCGAAATGCGGCCGCGGCGGCGCACGGCGCACCAATCCAAGACCCCCTCGACCCTCAGGGAGGGAGAGGGAGAGCAGAGGTCGGCGGCGACGGCGGCGGCCCCGGCGGCGGCGGCAGCGCCGATGGGGCCGAGGGCGCCTGTCGCCCTCCCAGCACTCGCCCTTCAGGAACCACCTGCAGACCGCCGGCTTCGGCGGCGGGGCCTGGGGCGGAGGGCGGAGTGTCTCCAGCATCAGCCACACAAAAGAGGGCGCCACCGCCAACAGGTTGAAGGAGCCCGATCCCCCAGGAGCGACCCTGGGCGGAGCGAGCTCGGTGGGAGGCGGGACCCGCTGCCCACTCGGGGGAACCGACTCCGCTCGCGGGGCCCATCGTCCGTCGAACGCTGCAGAGTAAGCAGAAGTACGCGCCGAACACTGGAACGCCGAGCAAAGATGGGGAGGACCCTTGCCCAGGAGGAGGAGGAGGAGGAGGAGGAGGAGGAGGAGGAGGAGAAGGAGGAGGAGGAGGAGGAGGAGGAGGAGGCCGACGTTGCACTGTTTTCGAAAAGTCGGCACCGCAGACCTTCGACCGCTTCGCCAGGGTCGCGTTCTCATCCTGAGCCATGTTCTCACGATCCCCGGAGCGGGGAACTTCCTCCAGACCAGAAAGGATGCAGAACCAGGTCGTCGCGATGAATTGCGCGGCGCAGACCCGAAGGGATGAGGAGCCAGGAAGGATCTCTGTGGAGCCACGCGGACAAGAGGTCGCCGCTCCAATCCCTAGACCCCGTGGCCAGGCATGGATTCCAAGCGAGGATTAAAGTGGGGCCGCCAACTGCCGCCGACCACCCCACCGAGAGCTGACGCCAACGGTGACGCAACCAGGGAGCAGCTCACACGAAACAAAATACTCCGCATCGCTTCTCGGCCTCCCGAGCAACCTCGCCCAGTCAGCACAGCCGCAGAACACCGCAAATCTGGATGCGAGGGCGGGACGGACAGAACCTGGATGTCCAGCGGCAGCTCGAGACAATGCGGGCCGTCCCAAAACGCCCTCGGCGAGGCGCGGCTGCTGGAAGGCATCCCGGGGCAGTAAAACCCCCGAGGACAAAAGAACTCGTCCGAAAACCTCGAACCTCGAAACCTCGTCCTCCTCGCCCTCCTCCTCCTACTCCTCCTCCTCCTCCTCCTCCTCCTCCTCCTCCTCCTCCTCCTCCTCCTCCTCCTCCTCCCTCCTCCTCCTCCTCCTCCTCCTCTCCTCCTCCTCCTCCTCCTCCCCCTTCCCTCCCCTCCCCTCCCCCTCCCCTCCTCCTCCTCCCTCCTCCTCCTCCTCCTCCTCCTCCTCCTCCTCCTCCTCCTCCTCCTCCTCCTCCTCCGCCTCCTCCTCCTCCTCCTCCTCCTCCTCCTCCTCCTCCTCCTCTCTCCTCCTTCCTCCTTCCTCCTTCCTCCTTCCTTCCGTCCTCCTTCCTCCGTCCTCTCCTCCTTCCTCCTTCCTCCTCCTCCTTCATCCTCCTTCCTCCTCCTCCTCCTCCTCCTCCCTACTCCTCCTCCTCCTCCTCCTCCTCCTCCTCTCCTCCTCCTCCTCCTCCTCCTCCTCCTCCTCCTCCTCCTCCCCTCCCCCTCCTCCTCCTCCTCCTTCCTCCTCCTCCTCCTCACCTCCTCCTCCTCCTTCCTCCTCCCCTCCTCCTCTACTCCTCCTCTCCTCCTCCTCCTCCTCCTCCTCCTCCTCCTCCTCCTCCCCCCCTCCTCCTCCTCCTCCTCCTCCTCCTCCTCCTCCTCCTCATGCTCCTCCTGGCTCCTCCTGCTCCTCCTGCTCCTCCTGCTCCTCCTCCCTCCTCCTCCTCCCTCCTCCTCCTCCTCCTCCTCCTCCTCCTCCTACTCCTCCTCCTCCTCCTCCTCCTCCTCCTCCTCCTCCTCCCCTCTGCCTCCTCCTCCTCCTATTCCTCTTCCTCCTCCTCCTCCTCCTCCTCCCCTCCTCCGCCTCCTCCTCCTCCCCTCCTCCTCTCCTCCTCCTCCTCCTCCTCCTCCTCCTCTTCCTCCTCCTCCTCCTCCTCCTCCTCCCTCCTCCTCCTCTCCTCCTCCTCCTCCTCCTCCTCCTCCTCCTCCTCCTCCTCCTCCTCCTCCTCCTTCTCCGCCTCCTCTTCCCGCTCCGCCTCCTCTTCCCCCATCCGCCTCCCCCACCTCCTCGGCAGGTCCACCTCCCCAACGCTGCCCTTGCTGAGCCCCCGCCCCCTCGGCGCGCAGGGCCGGCGGCGACCGCACAGGGGGGGCGCGCCAGGTCCAGAGGCATCGTGGAGCGCCCGCCGCGGCGCCGCGGCGGCCCGCCGCGAAGGAGGGCACAGAGGGGAGGGGGGGGAAGGGGGAGAGGCTGCTCTCGACGAACACCACGTATAGCCGACGGGAACCAGGAACCAGAGGGGCGCGGTGTGGCGCGGGGTAGGGCGGCCGAAGCCCGCCTGCCGCCTCAACGGCTGGAACGGGGCTAGTCGCCCTCGGGTGGCCAGGCCTCTGTGGCCTCGGCCTCGCGCTTAGCTCGCCTGCACTCCTGCGCCCATTCTACCGCCGAATCGGGCGAGGCAAACCCATGCAGGCGAGCAACTCGCCCCAGGTCCAGTACGGGGACCGAGACCCCCTACTGGTGGAAGCTGGCGGAAGCCTGAGAACCGCTGGCCACGGGGCCCCCCGGGGGCCCGCCAGCGGGCCCCACGGAAGGTCCAACCCCTTCCGAGGACCCAACACCTCCAACAGGCCCCCCAGCTTCCCCTGGAGCCATTCGATATCCTCGTCCTCGGGGCCTCTAAAAGCAGGAAGCCACGGAGGAGGATGGATGGCCGAGGGATGGAGGTCCCGACGGAAACGGGCCCTCCGGGTAGGAAGCCCAGAGTGCCCCCGGCCCAAGCAGGCCCCCGCGATGCCCTTCCCAGGCACGACTCGCTGGGCCAGCGAGGCCCCGCAGGACTTGCAAAAAAACAAGCACGGGTGTTCGGGGCCCTCCACGTCGCATTTCACCACCGAGTGCCCTTGAAACAGCCACGGCCTCCCAGACATCACCCCCGCCCCCACGCCCCCCCACATCGATCGGTTCGGGATCGGGCTCGGGCGGCGGCGGGGCAGGGGCGGCGAGCCTGCAGTCAAGCCTCTCGCGGGTTCGGAGGGCTTCATCGAGGATCGCGGCGTCACGGTCGTCGGTGTCAAATTCTAGAGCAAGGACAACATCCGAGGTGCATGCCACCCTCAGCGCCCCAGGCCTCGCGGTCTCCTAGCCACGCGTGCACGCGCCCTATCCATCTAACCAATTTGACCGCAAAATCTTCACGGGCTTCCATGAAGAGAACCGTCCGGGGGAAAACCTTCCAGAGCAAGACCCCCTTGTTTAACCCATCGGTCCGCGAAACTAGTACCAAGTCTGCGCCACGCATCGAAGAAAGAGGCGTCTTGTGATGCCGAGGAATGGGCCTTGACTTTTCACACGCTCGCACTGTCACCGTGCTTCAGCAACCAGCTTTCCCAAAAATGCACGCTGGGATGCATGAGGCTCAGCGCTGTCGAGGCGTTCCTGGCACAGTCTATGGACCCAGCGCAATCCGGGAAGAACGCCAGGGACCCGCCGCTTGCAGGGTCGACCGAGAAACACGACAACATGTGGAACGCAGAATCTCCCGCGCCCCTGGAGGACGGCGTCAAAGACCATGCCAAGGGGACAGCACCATACATTCCACACATGAACAAATCATCATCGTTGCAGCTGATGGCAGCCCGTCCCGCACGACGCAGGCCGCCATGCTGGGTAAAAAATGAGGGGCCGTCAACAAGCACCCCCCCCCCCCCCCTCGAAGAGCCATCCAGGCATACACCCCACGAAGCGGATATGACCCTCCTCGGGGGCATGTCGATCCTGAAAGACATGCGACGGCGAGGACAGGAGGCCCCCGGCGAAGTATTCACCGCACTCCTCGCCCTCTCCGAGGGCAAGGCGAGCCGCCTCGAGCAGCTCGGGCGGACAAGACTCTCTCCTGGGAAACTCCGAGCTAGGGCAACCGAAACAACGGTGCCAGAAGGTCCCACGGGCTCCGCATTTCACACAAAACGGGCGGGTGGCCCCCCCTTTCGCGCGAAGCCTGCCCTGGCTCCAGCGGGCCCCGCAGTTGACTGATCTGAAGGCGTTGACGCGCCTCTTGGCCCACAGCTCTGAGGTTCCAGCCAGCGCCGAAACCACGGACCCCAGTGGAGCTCCGAAACCCAAGGACTCCTAAGCCTTCTCAGAGCTGTGGCATCAGAGGCGGCACAGGCAGAGGCACGGACCGCCCGGCAGACAGCACCAGGCGAAAAAAAAAATCGAGTGTCGATCTCGCGACGGCGGTGATCGAGCAACAGGTTGTGCCGAGCTAGTTGGCAGCCAGCTCTGGCGAGGCTAAACACCGCGGCCCGGCAGGGGCCAGCGCGCCAGTTCCACGGCTTGTCGACGCCCAGCAGCTGCACGGCGTCAGCGCGAACCACTCTGGAAACTTCATGCTGGAGGAGCCCGTCTCGAACTCCGATGGACCACGCTTTGGCCACCTCCACAGCATTGACCGCGAACGGGCCCCTGACCACCGCCCGCGGCATGGTGCGCACCCTGAAGGCCAGGCACGTGACAGGGGCCAGCCT
Organism: Prorocentrum cordatum; assembly: GCA_963575745.1. Classification (NCBI taxonomy): domain Eukaryota; class Dinophyceae; order Prorocentrales; family Prorocentraceae; genus Prorocentrum; species Prorocentrum cordatum. Next base: position 64,275 of record CAUYUJ010018761.1, read on the forward strand.
GCCCTCGGCTCTGAGCGCGCGCACCCTGAGCCCGTTCAGCTAGCCGCCCGCGATGCCAGCGACCGCCGAGCCCCAGCACCCCGCGGCGCATGGCGCGCCACGGAAGAGGTGACACGTCTTGGCCCCCGCGGCGTGCAGCAGCTCGATCCCTAGATCCTGTCTGCTGCTCTCTTGGCTCGGGCGAGCCTCTTGTCCTGCTCTGGCACTCGCCTCCTGCTGCCGTCGTTGCCGTCGCCACCAAGGCATCTCATGCCGGAGGCTCTGGCCAGGCCAGGGTCAGACCAGTGGCAGTCCAACTCCTGAGCCAGCTCCGCATCCGTGGCCATCCACCCCGTCTTGCCCCGGTTGATCTCGAGGCGCCTCTGCTGGAGCCCCATCAGAGAGGTCGCAAGCAGCTTGGGGCAGATGGCGCCCCACCAGGCGAGCCGCGCCGACTGCCTGGCGGAGGCAGTCGCCCACCAGGCTCCGGGCCCGCATCAGCGGGCACATGCTGACGACGCTGCGCAGCAAGGTGTAGGTCAGCAGATTGGCGACCCCAACCGCACACGAGCAGCCCGCTGTCGCGGCGCCGTTGGCCTCGATGGCGGGCCCGACCCCCTTGCCCCGCATCGCCCCACGCGGGGGGCGGTAGCTCGAGCAGAGGGCCCCGAGCAGCACCATGGGGAACTCCGCCACGACCGCCTGGTCGTAGAGCTCGCGGCGGCTGATCATCTCGCAGTACTTTGCGAGGTCGGTCGCCGGGGTGCTGGACACCACACCAGTCTTCCTCGCGAAGGCGCCCATCACGTCGTGCACGAAACCAGCCTCGTCGCAGGAGCGGTCGGAGGTGCCCCAGTGGAAGGACTAGTCGATCGTGCACTCCCAAGCTGCAACAATCAGCTGGCGCAACTTCGACCAGACCCGAGTCCAGAGGCTGGCCAAGACGATGGGCCGCACACCTCCAGGCGGGGGCTTCGGCCGGAAGACCACCAGCAACATCTACAGCGAGCATCGCGTCGGCTGCCTCCCAGGCTTCCACGATGTCCAGGAACGCCTGTCTGCACTGGCGCGGTAGCCACCGAAGCTGCCGCGGGCGCAGGCGGCCCCACCCAATGCCTGCGCCCCCCCTCCCACAGGAAGCCAGCACGCAGTCCAGGGCGCCCACGGCGATGAGCGGGAGGCCCCGCCAGGCGCCACCTGCACCGCGCGCCCAAAGCCGTGGGCCAGAATCCCCTTGCCTGTCAGGGTGAACCCAGAGGTTCTCCCATTCCTTCATCAGCACCCTCATGGCGGCATCACCTGCCACTGGGAGGCCAGGGTCGCTCTCGTCGCCCTCGTGCGCTATCATCGCCGAAGGGATCAAGCTGCCGTCCTTGATGAAGCGGCATGCCTCCTGGCCTCCTGACCTGGTGGCTGCCTCCTGCGCCCACTCTCTCCATTCCTTACTGCGCTTGGCCTTGTCCCTCCTCTGGATGGAAGCGACGTGGTCGTGGAGGTCGACCAGGAGGGCGTGGTAGTCGCGCACGTCCAGCTCCTAAAATGCGCGCGCAATGGCATGCTGGTCCCAGGCAGCAACGGCCCAGTTGTCGACCTCTGCGCCTCGTCGAACTCGAACGCACGCACCACGCGGACCTGGCGCTCGAAGCAGGAGTACCTGACCCAACCGTTGTCCAGCTGGTGTCCTCGGAGAGTGGCCGCCTTTCTGCAAAACGCAGGCAGGCCTGCCCACTTGCGGCACTCGGCGCTCGATGTCTCCTTCAGCGTGTCCTCCCACTCCTGGACCAGAGGGACTGTCTCCACCTGCAAGCCTCTGTCTCTGGCCGCTCTGCTCCGCTTGTGACCTTCCAGCCGGTGTAGCCGGTCAAAGTTGTCCTCAGCCATGGCGTACCAGAACTTTGAGGCTTCCCCCACATCAGTGGGGCCAGTCCCCGAGCACCACGGCCACTCGTCTTCAGCAAGCTCGGGCGGCGCTGCCTGCGCAGGAGGTGGCAGGGCCGGCGGGTACCGACTGGGGTAGACCGCCCTGGTGACCGTGGTTCTCTGGTGCAGGCCCTTCAGCTCGATGCTGGTCGGCGAGTGCGGCGAGATCGGGGCGTCACTCAGCACCTTGACCGCGCCAACCCGACTGGCAAGAGCCCCAGACACTAAGCGCAGTCGTACTCGCGCCTGCCGCAAGTCGGACTCCACGGACGCACGAGCACTCCCGAGGCCTGCTTGGCCCAGCTGGCCAAGTCGTCGGGCTCGATGTTCCAGTCCGCCAGGATGACCCACGGCCACTCAAGGCTGCCGACCCAAGACTGCAGGGCCTCAAGCAGCACAGCGCTGTCGCCCGTGACCCCGATGCTGACCACCATGTAGGCCGAGACGAAGAAGATCGGGAAACCGAGGCCCGCGTTGAGCTTCGCGGCTCGCGCCCGATGGGGCCCCAGCACACTGCACTCCCTGGGCTTCTCCACGCTGGCCGCCGCCATCGCCGTGAGGACTGCCCCTCCTCCAGGGCTGTCCAGGGGCCCTGGGCCCGTGTCCTGAGCCAGACCTCCGAGGAATTAAAAGCCAGCGAGAAGGAGGAAGCGGCGGACGAGGAGGACGAGGCCGAGGTTTCGAGGTTCGAAGTTTTCGGACGCGTTTGCTTGTCCTCGGCGGTTTGTACACTCTAGGCGATGCTTAAGAAAACCCAAGTTTTCGGCCAGAGTCTCGATTACTCTTAATGTTTCAATGTAAATCCTAAGATTTCAATCGAAATTCTTGGTTTTTATTCAAATTCTGAGACTGTGAATTTCTTAACCCATGATTTCTTAAGCATTTCGCAGGGTGTACTGCCCTGGGATGCCTTCCAGCAGCCGCGCCTCACCGAGGGCGCCAGGAGGGGGACGGGGAGGAGGCGGAGCGCGGAGCAGGAGTCCAAGTGGCCAGGTCGAGCGAGCCAGGGGGTCCCGCCGTCCCCCCGCCCTCCCTCCCGCAGGTTCGGCGGCGAGCGAGGGGGGGAAATGAATGAAAAGGCCTTATCGTAGGAACAAGGAAAGGCGACACCAACACCAACAGGGCGAGGAGATGAGAGGGGGCAAGGGGAACTCCCTGGTGGTGTGGTCCCCCTCTCTCGCTCGAGACATCCCCAGCCTCCAGCTCGGAGAGGCATCGTGGACCTCCTCTCTGGCGGTGGGCCCCCTGGTGGTGTTGGTATCGCTTCTCCTCCCCACGATATCGGATAAGGCGGCGGGACTTCTCAGAAGCAATCGCGCTTTGTGAGAAGTGGTGTGCCTCCGGGGAAGTTTAGAACATTTCTCAAAGGCTGGGGGCCTTCCGAGTCTTCTGAGAAGGCCCGCCCCTTCTCAGTTCCCCCTACGCCGGCCGCCGAACAGTACACCAATAAATTGTGGCAAAGCTCGATCTTGGAATTAAAGCGGGTTTCCATCTCGTGGCGCTCGCGCGCGTCCCCGCTTCCGACGACTCTGCGGAGGAAAAGCTGCGCAAGCCGCGCAGAGGCGGGAGCGGCACAACTGCCGATGGGCGCGGCGAAGACGAAGCAAGCGCCGCGCTGACAGAGCACTGCCACTTTCGCCCACAAGCTGCGCGGCGCTCGGGCGAGGTCGGGATCCCGCCCGCGCTCGCGCGGCCCCGCTGCCGCTGTCGCGCTCGCACGACTCGGCGGAAGCACCGTGCGCCGCGCCCGCGCGGGGCAACACCTCCAGGCAAAATGCGCACGGAGCTCGGGCGAGGGCATCAAGCCGCCCCTCCGCGCGGGCCCTCCACGCAGCGGCGAGTGGCACGGAGGCGCCGCACCGGGGCGGCAGCGCCGCTTCCAAGAGCGAGAGAATCGCGCGGCACCCGGGCGAGAGCGACGTGCTCGACCGCTCGCGCGTCGACGAAGCGGCGTGCGAAACACGTGCGCCGCGCCCCCGCGGGAGTTCCACGCTCCAGAAAAAAAAAAAAAGTAAATAATAATAATAATAATAATAAAACGAGCGCGTCGCCGAGGCGAGAGCAGACATCTCGGCCCGGCCCACTCCTGCCACGCACTTTGCAGCACGGACGGCAGAGTGCCAAGCGTGAGACGCGAAAGAGACTGATTCCGCACTCTTCTCGGACTGGTAGGGCGGGACCTCCTGGACGGAGGTGCTGTCGGCCAGCAAGGTGGCCGAATGTGAGTAGACACGCATATGCCAAAAAGGAATAAGGATAGGAGGGGCAGGAGGAGGAGGAGGAGGAGGAGGAGGAGGAGGAGGAGGAGGAGGAGGAGGGAGGGAGGGAGGGAGGGAGGGAGGGAGGGAGGGAAGGACGGAGGGCTCTGAGGGCTCTGAGGGCACCGTGCGCCCGAACCGCCAGGGTTGAAACGCCAACGACACCTGCACCGCACCGACGAGCATGCCCGAACGGGCCACGCCGAGTCCCAATGGGCCCAGCACGAACGCCCCGACGAGCGAAAACGAGGAGGCACCCAGGAGCCAGAAAACGCCAGGCCCCGCCCAGCCCCACAGAAGCCGTGCGCAGGAGGGCGGAGGAGGAGGAGGGCGGGAGGAGAGAGGGCGGGAGGAGAGAGGGAGGGAGGGAGGCAGGAGAGCGGGAGGGAGGAGAGAGGAGAGAGGGAGGAGGAGGAGGTGGAGGAGGAGGAGGAGGAGGAGGAGGAGGAGGGAGGAGAAACAGGAGGAGAGGGAGGACGAGGAGGAGAAGGAGGAGGACTGAGGAGCATGGCGAGGAGGGCGAGCGGCGAGGGCGGCGAGGAGGCGCCCGCGCCCCTTTCAGGCCGCGCCCTCGGACTGCGACCCCTTCCGCTTCGTGCCCTCGACCATCTGCCGCTTCCGGCGCGCCCGGGCCAGGTCCCAGCCTCGGAGGGCGGCACCCCCCCTGGGGAGGAAGGAGCACATCCGAGGGGGGAGGGGGGAGGAGGAGGGCGGAGGAGGGCGAAGGACGAAGGAGGAGGGCGGAGGAGGAGGGCGGAGGAGGAGGGGGGAGGAGGAGGGCGGAGGAGGAGGGCGGAGGAGGGCGGAGGACGGGAGAGGAGGACGGAGGAGGGCGGCGGACGGGGAAGTCGGGGGCGGACCTAGGAGGGCGGAGGAGCTCGGGACGATCCAGACACTCCCGAACTGTTTCTGGGCGAGGCTGAGCTGCTGCAACGCAATCCCGGGGCGGGGAAGCCCCCGGGAGCCTACGAAGACGTCCGAACACCTCGCCCCTGCCTCTCCTCCCAACCCCCATCCTGGACTGCGGACACCACAAGACGCCGATACCGCCACTCCCCAGACGTCTACCGGGGTGCGTTCTGACCAGAACTTCGAAGCGAATCCAGCCGTGGCGACGAGGGCCTCTGGGGAGGCCTGAGAAGACGAAAACAAGGAAAGGGTAGCGGTATCGGTACCTATTCCTCCTTCCTCGTCGTGTTTTTTTTTTCGCGAACTGGACCTCAGAGGTCTAGACCCCTCCCCCAGGACAAATGTTTCATTCCGACCCGTTTGTTGGTCGGTCCCGGGGCCCGGTGAGGGCACCCGGGGGCCAGAATTGTAAATAGCCTTCCGCCGTGATTTGTTCACAACGCGAGGAGATCTGAGTCCTCCCCACTCCTCCCTGGACTCTCCAATCCCTGGGCGCTCACCGCCCCTCCCTGGACGCTTCTTCACCTGCATCCTCACCCTCATCATTCATCCTCAGCATCGTCACCACCGCCACCACCACCATCACCATCACATTCAGCAACAATAAAAAATCGTCGCCGCCAACAACAACAACAACAACAACAACAACAACAACAACAACAACAGCAAAAACAATAATAATAACAACAACAACAACAATCACTTTACCCGAACGCTCAGTGTTCTCACCAGTGCCAGGGTTTTCATGCGACAACAACAACAACAACAACAGCAGCAGCAACAACAGCAGCAGCAAACACAAACACAAACACAACAACAACAAAAACAACAACAACAACAACAACAACAACAACAACAACAACAACAACAACAACAACAACAACAATCACACCAACAACAACAACAACAACAACAACAGCAGCAGCAGCAGCAGCAGCATCAACATAATACACGTCATCATCGCCATCATTAACAGCATCAGCATCATCACCACAATCGCCACGATCATCACCATCATCATCAGCAGCATCAACAGCATAATCATCATCAGTATTACATGAGGTTGAAAAAATAGATCTGTCAGGAGATCTGGGGAGTGTCCAATGGAAGATTTGGCGCGGTTGCAAAGCAATAAATCTGGAGGAAGATCTTGGCGAAGATCTGGGGTGATATGAGGGAACATCTCGGATATAATATTTGGCGGGAAATCTGGAGGAAGACTTGGAGGGACATATGAAGAAAGATCTGGTGGAAGATCTGGGCGAAAATCTGGGGAATGTGCTGAGAAAGATTGGGCGGTGTAGTGCATCGTACATGTGCAGCAAGATTTGCGGGAAGATCTCGGGAAGACCTGGAGAAAGATCTGAGGGAGAAGATATGGGGAAACATCTGGGGAAAGATCTGGGTGAAGATCTGAAGGACGATCTGGAGGAAGAGCTGGGGGAAGATCTGAATCAACATCTGGGTAAATATATTGGGGGAACATAGAAGGAGCTCTGCGGGACAACATCGGGAAAGATCACAGGAAAAATCTGGGTGACGATTTGAAGAAAAATCTGGGGAAGATCTGGGCGGAAGATCTTGAGAAGCATCCGCAGAGAGATTTGGGAAAGATCTGAAAGAAAATCTGGGGTAATATCTGCTGGAAGATCTGGGCGAAGATCCGGAGGAACATCTGGACGAAGATCTGGGGGGAAATCTGGGGGAAGATCTGGCGGAACAACTGGAGGAAGATCTGAAGGGAGATCTGGGGGAAGAGTTGGGGAAAGATCCGGGGGAAGATCTGGGGGGGATCTGGAGGAAGATCTGGGGGAAGATCTGGGGGGAGATCTGGGGGAAGATCTGAAGGAAAGTTTGGGGAAAGATCTGGGGAAAGATTTAGGGAAAGATCTGGGGGAAGATCAGGGGGGGAATCTGGGGGAAGATTTGGGGGAAGATCTGGGGAAAGCTCTGGGGGAAGATCTGGGGGAAGAGCTGGACGAAGATCTGGGGGAAGATCTTACGGAAGATCTGGGGAGAGATCCGAGGGAAAATGCTGGGGAAGAATCCGGGGAAGATCTGGGGGAAGACCTAGAGGAAGATCTGGAGGAAGATCTGGGGAAAGATCTGAGTGGAGATCTGGGAGAAGATCTGGGGGAAGATCTGGTGGGAGATGTGGTGGGAGATCTGCGCGGCGATCTGGAAGAAGATCTGGAGGAAGATCTGGGGGGGAGATCTGGGGGAAGATCTGGGGGGAGATCTTGGAGAAGATCTGGGGAATCCGAGGGAAGATCTTCCCCCCTGATCTGGGGGGAAGATCTGGGGAAAGATCTAGGGGAGAATCCGGAAGAAGACCTGGGGAAAGATCTCGGGGGAGATCTGGGGAAGATCTGGGGGAAGATCTGGTGGGAGATCTGCGCGGCGATCTGGAGGAAGATCTGGGGGAAGATCTCGGGGGGAAATATGGGCGAAGATCTGGGGGATGATCTGGGCGAAGACATCTGAGCGAAGATCTGGGGGAAAGTCTGGAGAAGATTCTAGAGGAAGATCTGGGGGAAAGATCTGGGGGAAGATCTGGGGAGAAATCTGGAGGAAGATCTGGGGAGGGATCTGGGAGGAGATCTGGGGGCAGATCTGGGGGGAGATCTGGGCGAGGATCTGAGGGAAGATCTGGGTGAAGATCTAGGAGGGAGTTTGGGCGCAGATCTGGGTGAAGATCCACGGGGGGGGGGATTTTGGAGGGAAAAGGAGGGGAAGATCTGAATCCGCCGGCCCCCTTGTGGGGCCACCAGGCTGTAGGCGCGTGATTCGCAGCTTCCTGTACCAGTCGTAGGTTGTAGCTTCCAGTGGTACAGTTCTGCTTCTTGCTGGTTACTGTAACTAGTTGACTTCTTGCTGGTTACTGTAACTAGTTGATTGACCGCGCGAGGGGGGGGGGAGGCCCAAACAGGATTTTTAGCTCTCCTGGGCGCGTTGTCTGAATTGCTGGGGGGGCTCGAAATCGACACCCCTCACGCAGATCCGCGGGGTCAGGGTCCAAAAACACATGGGATTTGCCACATTTCTGAAATTCGGTGCCACCCCTCACGCAGATCCGCGGGGTCAGGGTCCAAAAACATATGGGATTTGCCACATTTCTGAAATTCGGTGCCACCCCTCACGCAGATCCGCGGGGTCAGGGTCCAAAAACACAGGGGATTTGCCACATTTCTGAAATTCGGTGCCACCCCTCACGCAGATCCGCGGGGTCAGGGTCCAAAAACACAGGGGATTTGCCACATTTCTGAAATTCGGTGCCACCCCTCACGCAGATCCGCGGGGTCAGGGTCCAAAAACACAAGGGATTTGCCACATTTCTGAAATTCGGTGCCACCCCTCACGCAGATCCGCGGGGTCAGGGTCCAACACATGGGATTTGCCACATTTCTGAAATTCGGTGCCACCCCTCACGCAGATCCGCGGGGTCAGGGTCCAAAAACACATGGGATTTGCCACATTTCTGAAATTCGGTGCCACCCCTCACGCAGATCCGCGGGGTCAGGGTCCAAAAACACATGGGATTTGCCACATTTCTGAAATTCGGTGCCACCCCTCACGCAGATCCGCGGGGTCAGGGTCCAAAAACACATGGGATTTGCCACATTTCTGAAATTCGGTGCCACCCCTCACGCAGATCCGCGGGGTCAGGGTCCAAAAACACAGGGGATTTGCCACATTTCTGAAATTCGAACCCATCACGCACATCCATCGCAAGGCGTGGTAACCCAAACTGCGAGAACTCCCTCGGCCCTTTAATCGCAAGGTGTGGTAACCAAGCCCTTAAACCATACACGTCTTACCAATCGCCAGGTGTGGTAACCCCTCTTGTGATAAGTTGGTTTTGCTGATTGCGACTCGGCTTCGCATGAAGCTTCGATACTGCTTCACGACAGCGCCAAGGCCTCATGACTTAGCTCTTCCATGGCCCATTCTCCGAGAGAGGGGGCCGGCGGCAGGGGGCGAAGCCCTTACGGATAACGATCTGGAGGAAGACCTCAAGATCTGCGTGAAGATCTGGGAGGAGATCCGGGTGAAGATCTGCGGGGAGATCAAATGAAACATCTGGGGGAAGATCTGGGAGAAGATCTGGAGGACAATTCGGAGGAAATCTGGGGGAAGATAACCGTGACCACTTTGTTAACTAGGTTTTCGAGTATCACTCGCGCGATGACGGCAGAACATGAAACAAAACAAGGAGTTTTACACATATGATTTTAGAGTAGGCCCGCGAGACTGAGCCTGGGCATGCCGTCATAGCTGTTGTTTTGAACTCCCTGTATCATAATCCGAATACACCGCATCATCGCAATCATGAACAACAAAAACAATATCCGATTCACTATCATCATCAGGCGCATTAGCATCAGTAGTAGCAGGATCAGCATCTGCATCATCAACATCACAGTCGTCATCATCGTCGACATCGTCGTCAGCATCATCAACAACAGCATACGCATCATCAGCAGCATCAGCATCCTCATCATCATCAGCATCATGATCATCGTCAGCATCATCATAATCAGAATCAGCCGCAGATTCGTCGTCAGCATGATCAGCATCATCAGCAGCAGCAACAACATCAGCATCATCATCAGCAGCAACATCATCAGCATCATCATTAGCATCATTATCGTCGTCATCATCCTCATCATCATCAAAATCAGAATCATTATCAGCATCATCAGCATCATCATCAGCATCACCATCAACAGCATTATTAAAAATGTTATCATGATCGTCGTCATCATCATCAGCATCAGCATCAGCATCGTCATCAGCATCAGCATCAGCAGCATCAGCATCATCAGCATAATCAGTATCATCATCATCAGCGTCATCATCTGCATCTCCGTATTACTCATCATCATCATCATCAGCATCATCATCAGAAGCATCCGCATCAGCATCAGCATCACAAGTTGGTCATCATCAGCAGCAGCACCATCATCAGCAACAACAGCAACAGCATGATCATCATCACCAGTAGCAGCATCATCGTCGTTGTCAACATGATCATCATCATCATCATCGTCAGCAGCAGCATCATAAGCAGCATCATCAGCAGCATCGAGGGCGCGCCGCTGCATGACCCTAAGGGGGGGGGGGACCCCCCCACCCGTTTCCCCGATCCGTCGTCGGGGACCCCCCCTTCCCCCCTTCCCTCCTTCCCCGATCCGTCGTCGGGGACCCCCCCCCCTTTCCAGGTCCGTCGTCGGGAAGCCCCCCCCCCTTCCCCCCTTTCAAAAGGAGGGGGGTGTCCGAACCCCCCCCCCTCCTCCCTCCTTTAGCCGCCAAATTCGAGCCCCCCCCCTCCCCCCTTTCGCCACGGCGCCCCCGGTCTCCGGAACCCGATCCCTACCACCCCTCACACTAATCCTCACCCTTACCCCTAACCCCTAACCCTAACCCCAAACCCAAACCCTAGCCCCAAGCAGTATTCACTACTCATTACGCACTACGCACTACCCACCATTCACTACTCGCTACTCACTACTCACTTCTCACTACTCACTACTCACTACCCACGACTCACTAATCACACAAATCACTACTCACTACCCACTAACCACTATCCATTATTCTCTACTCACACTTCACTACTCACCACTCACTGCCCACAACTCACTACACTCGCTACTCGCTACCCCCTATTGCCTACACAATACTCACTACTCACTACGCCCTACTCGCTGCCCGAAATACACTATTCACTACCCGCTACGCACTACTCACTACGCTCCCACTACTCACTACTCACTACTACTTACTCCCTACTCATTACTCCCAACTCACTACTCACTACTCACTACTCACTACTCACTACTCGCTACTCTCTACTCGCTACTCACTATTCGCTACTCGCTACTCCCTACTCGCTACTCCCCGATCGCTACTCGCTACTCGCTGCTCATCACTCAAGACTCACTACTCTCTATTCACTGCGCACTACTCACGACTCACTACTCACAACCCACTCCTCGCTAGTCGCTACTGTCTACTCCCTCATCCCAACTCCCTGCTTACTACTCACTATTCACTATTTACACACTATACACTACTCACTCCTCCCTACTCACTACTCACAATTCCTTACTCACTACTTCCTTCTAACTACTCACTACCGACTACTCACTACTCACTACTCACTAACTAATCTCTACGCGCTACTCACTACTACCACTACCCATTACCCACTACTCACTACGCACCACTCACGACTCACTTCGCACTACTCACCACCAAATACTCACTACTCACCAATCGCTACTCCAAACACTCTACTCCCTACTTACTACCCGAGAGGCCCCCTCCCCAAACCCCCTGTTCGGCGCAAAGGGGGGTAGTGGGGGCGGGGTTCGAACCCCCCCCCTTTCCAGCGCCAAGGGGGGGAGGGGGGAGGGTCGGGAACCCCCTCCCCCCCCTTCAAGGAGGGGGGGGGGAGGGGGGGGGGGGGGGGGAAATCTCACCCCCCCCTTTGAAGGGGGGGGAGGGGGGGGGGGTTCTGCGAGCACCCCCCCCGGGGGTTCTGCGAGCACCCCCCCCTTTGTGTATTCACGGCCATCCACTGGCGCGCCTTCATCATCAACATCATCGTTGTCCTTCTCGTCGCTCTCGTCATGCTCATCCTCCTCATCCCTACCCTCATCCTCCTCATCCTCATCTCCTGCATCGCCCTCATCATCCACGTCGTCCTCGTCGTCCTCGTCGTCCTCGTCGTCCTCGTCCTCCTCGTCTTCCTCGTCCTCCGCGTCCTGCGCGCCCTTGGCGCCGCCCTCCTCCTCGCCCTCCCCCGCCTCCCCGGACGCCCCCCCGGGCCGTGGGCGCGCGGTCCGCCCCGAGGCCCCGGCCGGGCACGGTGGAGATCCGCCTCCGCTGCGGCGGGCGCACCTCCGCGCGCCTGCGCTGCTCCTCGAGGGGCGACGACGACGACGACGACGACCACCACGACGACGACCACGACCACGACCACGGCCACAACCATGACGACGACGACGACGACGACGACGACGACGACAAGCTGCAGCGACGACGACGACGACGACGACGACGACGACGACGACGACTAACGAGGAAAGAGTACCGATACCGCGGCTCGTCCTCGAGAGCCATCGTGGGCACGGTTGGATTCTCCCCGAAATCCTGGTCAGAACGCACCTTGGCAGAGGTGGGGGGAGTAGCAGTACAGATGTGTTCCCCCGGGAAAGACGCGCTGCGTCGAGCACGACGACGACAACGACGACGACGACGACGAGGACGACGACGACGACGACGACGACGACGACGACGACGACGTGGCGAGGGCCCAGGGGCCAAACGAAGCAGCCAGACGGACCCGCCAGGTCAGAAAACAACCCTCACGATCGGCCGATGGAGGGCCCGTTCTGCGACTCCCTCTCTCGGTCTGGTCTGGCCCCCCAGGAGGGCCCCCCAAGGGGGGCCCAAGGCCAGGCCGCGGTCCTTCTTCTTCGGCTTCAGGCGCAGCATCCACTCCGGGACCTCGCAGCCCGACTGCCGCATGACGCCGACGATCCCCCGCAGGGACTCGAAGTCCTCGATTGTGAAGAAGGTCATGGCCGTGCCCGCGCGACCCGCGCGGCCCGTCCGGCCGATGCGGTGTATGTACGTGGCGGCCGACTGGGGGAAGTCATAGTTGATGACGGTCTCCACCCCCTTGAAGTCCACGCCGCGGGCCATGAGGTCGGTGCAGATCAGCATCCAGATCTTCCCCTCGCGGAACGCCTTCACCGTGGCGTCCCGCTGCGCCCGGGTGCGGTCGGCGTGTATCGCGTCCACGAACATCCCGTCGTAGACCAGCTCCCCGAAGAGCTCCTTGGCGCGCTCCTTCGACTGCACGAAGATGAGCACCGGCGGCTTCACCTTCGCCTCCTGGATCTGCTGTCTCAGGCTGAAGAGCTTCCCGTCCTCGTTCGTGATGAACAGGAGCTTCTGCTCGACCTCTGCGGCTGCGGCGTTCGAGTCGCCGATGCTGA
>CAUYUJ010018761.1:87349-102349 GCA_963575745.1 Prorocentrum cordatum
AGCGAGGTGGGAGAGCAGAGGGTCGCGGGGCAGCTTCCGGGAGGACTTCGTGGGAAAGGCGATGTCCTATTGAGCCCGATCCTTCAGGGGGCTGTGAAGCCTGTTCAGCCACGGTACCCAGCAGACGACGCAAATGAAATGAACCTCCCACGAGTTTGCAACCGAAAGGGGGGTGACGAGGAAGAGTTGGAAGACTGACAAAACGAAGGAGCTGCATAGTGCATGCTTGCGTTTGCAAAACTAAGTTACACCCTGTGCGTGAACTGTCGTGAAATCAGACGTCGCTAAACAAGCTACGACATCAGGCTCCGCGGGCCAGAAAAAAAGGCCAAGACGCAGAGCCAGAAAAAAATGAAACGCCCGCATCTCAGGGCGCAGTACCGCCGAGGAGGAGGAACTGACTGGAGCAGGTGGCTGTCATGGGATCTCGCAGGGCAGTCGACAACACAGTGCGGCTGCCAAGTGCAAGGAAACCAGGAAGCAAAGAGAGAAGAAGCAACGACCGACCGGCGGGCACGACACATTGTGAAGCTGGAGGTGGAGGGGTACAGTGGGGGCGCGGCCACAAGAAACCCTCGCAAGAAACCGAACTCTGAAAACCCGTAAAGTTTCTTGCCCAGGGCTTGAGTTTCTTAACCGACGGCGTCGCACGGAGAAGCCCAGCGGGCCCTGACCCGAGCAGTTTCTTAGCAGGCCGTCCTCATAGAATACGCCAGCACGGTTCGGGAAGGAAGTCCTGGCGATCTGGAATGTAAACTACATGGGATTACGGCAGCGTTCCCGTGGCCAAAGGAAATACTCGGGTACCCCGCCAAAGCCCGTAACCTTTCTGCTGTCGCCGCTAACGCCCGACGGACAGTCCCAAGGTTTCAAGAAACCGAAAGCGCATTGGTGGGCCGCGAAATTTCCCTGCAACCCCCGCCGCGCCACATCCTCTTTGGGGTTGCGTCGCCAAAGAAACCCAGGGGGCCTTGACCGCACGAAATCTCACAGCGTCGTCGCCGAGCGGCTTACCGACCGAAGTGCATGATGCCCCGAGAGAATCGCGCTGCGCGCCCCTATGTATGCTGACAATGCAAGCCTCATCAGGCAAGGGCGCACGGCGCGTGCGCGAGCGCCCGCGTGCGCGGGGAGTGCTGCATTGTCCACAATCAAAAACATTCGCAAGAGCCCATGTTAACTTCAAAATCCAATCGGTCACCGTTAAGGGTTGACTCTTAGTTTCCAAGCCAACATGGCGACTTTTGCATCCTCGACAATACAGGTTGAATGCTGACAATGCAGACCTTACCCGGCCAGGGCACACGGCGCGCGCCCACGTGCGCGGGGAGCGCTGCATTGCCCTCCATAGAAAACGTTCGCAAAACCCCGCGTTAACGGTTGACTTTAACGGCCACCGTTAACGGTTGAGTTTAATTTCCAAGCGAACATGGCGACTTCTTGCATTCTGGAACTTACAAAACCTATTTATGCCTGCAACGCAAGCCTTACCAGGCGAGGGCACACGGCGCGCACGCGCGCACACGCGCGCGCACGCGCGCGCTGCGCGCGCGGGGAGTGCTGTATTATCCACAACAGAACGTTCCCCCCCCCCAAAAAAAAATGTTAAGTTCACCATCTACTCGGTCACCGTTAAGGGTGCACTTCAGTGCTCAGTCCAACACGGCGACTGTTCTACTCTGGACAATATAGAACCTGTTCTGACAATGCGAACCTTATCAGGCCAGGGCACACGGCGAGTACGCGCGCATACGCGCGCGTGCGCGCGCGCGCCCGCGTGCGCGGGGAGTGCTATAATGTCCAGAGTAGAAATCATTCACAAGAGCCCATGTTAACTTCAAAATCCAATCGGTCACCGTTAACGGTTGACTCTAGTTGTCAGGCCAACATAGCGACTGTTGCATTCTGGGCAATTACATAGCCAATGCTGACACAGCAAACCTGAGCAGGCCAGGGCGCACGCACGCTCGCCCGCGTGCGCGGGGAATGCTGCGTTGTCACAAGGACGCAAGCAACTCAGGGAGCCTTTGGCGCCTGGGGGTTTCTTCGGTAGCGGGCCGCTTGATTGCCCGAAGTGCAACTGGGAAGAAACCCAGGGGATCCTGGACACGAAAACTCCTTGGCAACCGCGAGAACCCATCGCGCAACACACGGCGCGAAGAAACCAAGGGCACCCTGACGAAAGACACCCGGCTTCTCGATGCGCGCCCCCACTGCATTCCAAGAGGGACTCCGCTATCACGCAATGAGAAAACCAAGCTGGAAACTCTGCACTTCGACAAAACACAGCCCGCGAGACACCCCGTCAATAGACTTGCGCATGGCGTTCATAAGTGGGGGCGCGCACGGGTTGGATAGCCCGCATAAACTGGGCCCGACCGAAATAGCCGCAGGGGCCGCAGAACCACAACTGAAGGTCTGCATGAGATCTAAAGGCGCGTGGGGAATGGGCCAAGCCCACAGCAACATGCAAACGCCGTCCGCTCAGAACGCGGGCCAGCACGCCATTCGCCTGCTCGGGGTGGAAAAGTTCTGTTTTCGATCATGCAAACAACGCCGCGATTGCCGCCGAGCTCTTCCACATTGTAAACGCCTTGCCATCGTCGGTCAAGGGATGCGGAGACGCGAAGCGCGCAACTGCGAGGGGAGGAAAGGGGAGGCGGAGGCGGGGAGCAAAAGGGAGGTCTGGCCTCGGCCCCTGCCGAAAACTGGGGAGCCCGAGGTGGAAAAAAGAACGACTCTTGGGCGCCTCCTACGCACGAGCTTGCATCATGTTCAACGGACAGGACCTGATGACGACTGCCCTTGGGGTCGCGCGCGCAGCAGCCTCCCCAGCATGGACGCCCACGCATGTGTTTTCGATAACGAGCCAACATGGGATGCCCCGAAAAAAACTCAGTGGCAGAAATATGCGAGGGCACTCGCAAAATCAGGATGCTCGAAAGGAGCAGGCTCAGCTTTGCAAGCGTCTTGCCGATCTCTCCAGCGGTCGGACTGCGGCCCTTCGGGCCGCGAAAATAACTCGGCGCACCATCCTCTCGCAATTGCAGCGCGGTCAGTGACATAGACGAGCGGCCCTACCGAGATACGGAGCGCCCATAGAAACGCCGGCAAATCAGACCCCACCTCGAGACGCGCTCAGACAAGACCTCTGAGAAGAGGGGAGCGGCCCTGGGCTCAAGGAGAGGGGGCGAAGCCCCGCATCCAGGAACGCGGAAGCACGCCAGACTCAGCTGCGGCCTCAGGCATAAGATCACTCGAACCAACGTGAGCTCTAGATGAGGAGCTGGCGTTCGCCTCGCACGTCCAGCACTGGCGCGGGGGAATAATCTCTATCCTTCCTACATATCGGGCAGAGACATGACTCGCGCAGGCCCGCGCGGCGACTCCTCTCACAAGCCCAGTGGCCGCCCGCCGCGACGGCGGCGAGCAGCCGGGAGAGCCGCCCCCCTTCCCGACTCAGAGGAGGTCGCTCGCAGTGGACCTCGCGGAGCCCGCGCCCACGCCGCATCCGAGCCCGCCGCCGCAGAGGAGAGTCCAGGGGCCGCGCGCCACTGCTCCAGCAGAAGACTATCCCAAAGCGGGCCTGCCCGACGCAGCCCCTCGAATTCACTGCCTTGGAACTGCCTGGCAAGCGCCGTCGTTGAGCAGTTAACAACTGACCATCCAGCCCCCAGAAGATACGATATCATTGTAGGCATGGGCCCGCGAACGCGACGAACTCCACGCCCATCGGGGCGGTCCAACGCGCGCGCGCCGCGGCCGGGGGCCAAAAACAGACGACGCGGGGCCAGAGTTCAGCACGCGAAGCCAAATATCCAGCCACTGGGAAACACATGGAAGTGCCACAAGCCACGGGGCCCCAACCTCGCATCCCAAGCGCGAACAGCGTCGCGAGACACCGCCCTCGCTTCGATGACTTTGCGGCCGCTGCGCGACGTCGCCTCTGAGCCAGCATCGCCGCTCCGAACTGGCCGCGCACGCGGTGCCCGCGCGCCGTTGATGCGACCGCGGCAGACGCAGCCCGCCGCCCGGCAGCTCGAGCAGTCGCCCGCGCGCCCAGCTCGCCATGGGCGCGCGCTGCCCGACGGTGGCGTGCCCTTTTCGTCTGCCCCCTGACTGGCCAACGCCAACGCAAGCCGTCTGCAGCGCCGCGCCACGCCCTTCCTCTTCAGGATGCGCCCCGCCGCCCGAGCACCTGCACGACGCGGAAACGCAACCGCGCTTCTGTCGGCAATCCCCAGCTGCATCTTCTGGAAGACCCCGACCGTCGAGAACGCACCCGCGACGCGCGCAGCGCGAGCGCGAGCGCCCCCTGGATCCGGCGACCCGCTGCGAGAGGCCATTGAACCACGTTCTCTCGCTCAATGAGAGGCGGGCTTCACAAAATCACCAGCACGCAAATGCCGCGAGGCACTTGGCGAACCGCGCGCCGCCCCCGAGCCCTCGCGCCACTGATCGCATCGCCTGGAAGGGCTTGCAGGAAGACTTGAGCTACTCAACGAAGCGCGGTGAGAAGGAAACAAAAAAAACTGAGGTTCCACACGCAGCATGACCGCCGAGAAACCCCCTCTTCAAGGCGCACAGCGGAATAGGTTCCCATCCAACAGAATCGCACGATGATTAAATGTCCACTACAAGCTGGCCACGCGGGATGCCTGGGCGCTGTCCCCCGCGATGGCCGCGCCTCAATGATGGGGACCGGCTCGCGCCATAAACCAACTCTCCAGCTGCGCCTCTCGCGCCGCCAACCACGCTCGGCACGGCGCGGCGATCAGGCCCGCGACGCGGTCGCCGCGCGACTTCTTGCCGAGCAGCTTGCCGAGCGCCCGCGTAACCTGCCAGGGCCGCGAGGGCCTTTCCCCGATCGCACGAAAGTGGCCACAGAGCGCCCAGGCGCCCTCATCTGGCAAGCGCCCAAGGTCCACGGGCGAACCGCCCACGCCAAGGCCCGACCAGGCCTTCACGCGGCCCGCTGCGGTTCGAGCATCGGCCGCAGACAACGGCGCCAACTGCCCCACTTTCGCACGCTTGCGGACGCGCTCCATCGCGCCCAGAACCACGCTCCACGACGCCACTTCTAAATTCAGCCCGCGACACCGCGCGACCTTGCTGCGCGGGACATCCTTCGCATGAACGAGCACCGCGCCATCGGCGCTGCGAAGCTCGCCTCGCCTTGAACCTGGGCCCTTCAACGACTTGTGAAAAACAATGTGTATATATATATATGAAACAACAAACTGCGAATCCAAACTAGCGAACCGAAGTTGGGGGTCCAGAAGCGAGGCCGACGCGGCTCTGTTGCGAGCCATCCTGGAAGCCCTCAAAGCCTCCTTCTCGCGCAACGGCACATCATCCACCGACGGCTCGATCGCGCGACGGCGACCGGACGGACAGCGGAGCGCGCCACGGGCCAAGGCTGGCCCGGAACGCTGCCCCTGCCCCGTCAGTCGGCTGGCCCGCCAATGTAATTACGGCCGCCGACGCCTGCCCCTGCTGCACCCTGCCGCCGCCGCGCCTCTCGCGCCCAGGGCCCCCCGCCGCCTCGTCGCGCGATCGCGCCCGCCTGGAAGAGATGACGCCCTACTACAGCCACGGCTGGGAATGTTCACCTCCTCTGGAAGGCATGACCACCAACTCGCAGCCAGCGCCCCGAGAGCACTCAGGCGAGCTCAGGTTGCGATGGCCCGACGCGGCAATCACAGCGGCAGCGACCCACCGCGGAATCTCCACTGAGCGGAAAAATATGCTGCGCGCCCGTCTAGAATGCTAGCGGCTGGGCAAGAAGATGCCAAACGTCACGAATAGCACGCGAAACCCAAGGCACACGAGCCGAAGCGGCCGCCCGCCCTCGGCCCCAGGGCCCTCATCGACCTGCGGCGAATCACCCGAGCAGATCGAGAAAGCCCCAGGGTCGACGGGTTCAGGACGGGACCCGGGGCAGAAGATCGCAGAAAAGCCCACTCAGCAGCAAGACGCGCTTATCTTCGCAGCTCGCCCAGCCAGCTCGGGGCGTCTGGCACTCGACGTGGACCCAGCAGCGCCCGAAGCAGACGGGCGAGGCACCTGTGGCAATCCGGATGGGACTAACAGAGATCGCATGATAAGTTGCTCCCCAGAGCCCCTCGCACGCAAATCAAATCCTACGCGCGGCGTCTAAGGCGCGCCGGCTACGGCTCGAACGTCCAACACGCATGGGATGCAACTCTCAGATGCCACGGCGAAATCGATGCGCGATTAGCCTGAACCCCCTGCGCAAGCGCGCCCAACATCGACCCGACGAATGACGCCTTCGGCACGACGACAGAAAGCGGAACTCCTGACAACTTCAGCGTTGATGTGAAATTGCCAATCACCGACCAGGGCAGTTTCGCTGAAGACGAGAAGGCGCCGAACTTGGAAAATCTCTGAGCGCTGGGACGTGGAAGTCCAACTCGCGGAGGTAACGCAATACCGCGAGCAAAGGAGAAGCCGTTCCAGTTAATCGGGGTCGGCATGAAGCCGTCGAGCGCTCCCGAACCCTCGGCAAAGTACCTGCTGGCCCATTCTCGAGGCCTGTCAAAGACACGATGAACTGCCTTATGCCCTCGAGCGGGCTTGATCCCCCCCCTCGCAGACGCGCTCCGCCGTCGCCTCCGATGCGGATATGCCCGGAGTTCTCGCAGGTTTGCCACCGGACTTGAGATTCAAAACACGTTCCCTTCAAGCCCACTTTCCCCTCAAGTGTGCTCCAACGTGCGATTCCACCGCGCCCAAGTACTCGTACTTTGCGAGGGCGGGCTCTTTGCTCAGATAACCCCAGGACGTGTTGTCTAGGATCGCGACGTTGCTGAAACAACGTGCAAACGGACTTCTCGTCATCTGCAGCACGGCGAGCATAATCAACTGGTGGCTGGGTGGCAGCAGCTGCCGCTAGGCGTGCGGCTGACGTCGCGCTAGGCCACTTGCCGCCATCGCTCGACACCACCAGGCAGCCGCCTCGCCCAGGGCTGCTGCCTGCCAGATGCCGCCTCCTCGGTGGGCTGCCCCTTTGCCGGTGCGACCGGGGTCCCCGCTGAAGCTGACGACGCCGAATACGATCCAGCCTGCTGCCTGACGTCTGTGGGCGTGTCGCCATCCGTGCTGGCCACGCCTTCTTCGGCCTGGTGATGGCACTCTCCGTGACCGCCAACAGCTCCCCCCCCGACTACGTTCAGCTCGGCACGCTCCTGCGGGGCGCAGTACAGGGTGTCCAGCTGCTTGAAAAACCTTGTCCCGTGGACTCCTCCGGCGAGGCGCCAGAGCTGGCACCAGTCGCGGCTGGTGAGCTGCCACTGAGGTCGATCCGAGACGGCGCCCGCCTCGCGCGCCTCGCGCGCCACCGCCGCCGTGTGTGTTTGTGGATCTCGACGTAGCGCGAGCGCGCGGGAGGCCTCCTCCTCGGCCAAAGCCTCCTGCAGATTCTCCTGGCGCCTGGATACCTGGGCAGCAGCCTGGGAGGGCTTCAGCGAGCCGTCGCGCCATGCGCCGTCGGCGCGGCGCACGGCCTCTACTGCTGGCATTTCTGGGGTTGCTGGTGTGGCCGCCGCCCTCTGTGTGGCCGCAATCAGCTGCGCCAAAGCCTGCTTGCTGATCAGGCCAGAAAGCAGCGCCATGGCGGATTTGAGCGCCTGCACGGTGTTGGCCACGTCCTGCTGCTGGTGACCACTGCCCGTTAGGAACATTATGCAGGTCTGTCTGTCGCCGATGGTATCCGCCTTGGTTGATGGGTGTCGGCTTGTACAACTTCGCTGTTCTGGCACACTTGCCACATTTGCCCAAAATACTCTGGATCTTACGAGTATACTCGGAAGTGCCGCATCCTGCGCACATGCTCCACGGGCTGGCCACGAATGCTTGTGAGCAAGGACCCTCTTCCGCCAGCACAACTGCCTATCCAAAGTAGAACTGGACGGGAAACGTGCTGCCCCCCAAGCACCACGGGGAGGCGCGGGTATTTGGGAGTCGAGCTGCCAAAATGTTGTTCGAGCCCAAGATGCTTGCGTGGAGAAGCAGGTGGAGGAGGAGGAGATTCGAGAAGGAGGAGGAGGAGGAGGAGGAGATTCGAGGGGGAAGAGGAGGAGATTCGAGGGGGGGGGGAGAAGACTCGAGGGGGAAAAGGAGATTTTGACTGGAGGAGCGCGAGAGCGTGGGGGGAGGGAGCAAAGGAGGCTCCGACCACACTGGAGTTGGCTGGGCCTGAACCACCGAGGAGGCAGAGCGATCTCCTTGCGCCGACTCGCCCCCCGGTGAGGAGGAGGAGGAGGAGGAGAAGGAGCGAACTGCAACGACACTGGCGGGCCCGCGACGAGGGCATTGACGCATGAATGCGTCAATGCCCTCGTCCTCCTCCTCCTCCTCCTCCTCCCCTCCTCCTCCTCCTCCTCCTCCTCCTCCTCCTCCTCCTCCTCCTCCTCCTGCTCCTCCTCCTTCGGGGAGGAGCGCAGCGGCCTGCGCGGCGCACATGGGCTGGAACACGGGCGCGTTGGCGTCCAGGCCGGGCGGGCGCTCCAGGCCGGGCGGGAGGTCGACGTCTTCTGCGGTGGCCGTCGCACCGCCGTGGTCGCCGTCGCCCACGGCGTCGAAGTCGCCGACGCCGTCGCCGTCGGCCGTCGTCGTCGCCGACGCCGTCGCCGTCGGCCGTCGGCCTCGTCGTCGCCGTCGCGGCCGCCGCCGTCGGATTCGTCGTTGCCCCATCCAGAGTACTCAGGGTGATCCCGATCTTCGATTTGACGGCTGCACCCTTCTTTGTTCCACTGCGAGCTCCTACGATTCCCTGATGAATGCAATCATCGTTTCTGGATGGACTGGTGGGGATGCTTTTCGTTCGCGAGCGACACGGAGCAACCGCGCGCCGTCAAAGAGCGAAGCAACCGCGCCAAACTGGTGTGGATGCGCGAAGCGTCAAGAATTGCGAGCAAAACTCCAGCACGATGTTTGCTCCAGACGGCCAGCGGTGGCGGCACAGGGGCGGTCAGCAACGGATCAGGATGTCTGCTCGAGTCGGAACGTGCGTGGGGCCAGGCTGCATTCGCAAGCGCCAAGGCAAGCGGCGGGCCGCGTCGGATCGCCAGAACATCGGGACTGCATGGGATCGATCCGGTTAGAACCGATCTCGAATGGGATCGCCCGGCTGGA
This sequence comes from Prorocentrum cordatum, assembly GCA_963575745.1. Classification (NCBI taxonomy): domain Eukaryota; class Dinophyceae; order Prorocentrales; family Prorocentraceae; genus Prorocentrum; species Prorocentrum cordatum. The sequence goes on from CAUYUJ010018761.1 coordinate 96,506, forward strand.
CCTGTCCTGGCCCTGGGGCGCGCTCTGACCAGAGTTCCCAGGGGTACCCAGCCGTGGCCACGAGTGCGCACCCTGGAGGCCCAAAAACGTCCAACGAAAGCCAATCCTCGATCCTCGAGCCACGATCTCTGGACGGCGACATCTAGGTCACCCAGCTTCGCGCATCGCGCCCCGCGATGCGCTGTTAACCTCGCGCCCTCGCGCCCTCGCACCGCCAGCTTGGCCCAGGCCGCGACGCGCGAAATGCGACAATCTGAGGGGCAACGTGAGGGGGGGACCAGCTCAGGGGGGGGGGGGGGAAATCAAGCTTGCATCGGCGATACACCGCCGACAGTCGGCGATGGGCCCTCGATAGCGAAACCACACGGTCCTGGGCGGGGTGGGCTGTCGGGCCCCTATCGGCGATGAGTGGGCGATTGGGTGTCGATGCATCCCCCCTGCGCCTGTCCCCCCCTAGCGATGCCCATTATGACCTAAGACATCGAATCGGATCGATCGAGTCGAGGACAGGCCACGAAATGCGAACTCGGTTTTTTCAGGTCATCACCCGGGTCTCAGGCGGCCGTGCGGAACGATCTGGGCAACCCCGGAACGCTCTCGGCGAGGCGCAGCTGCTGGAAGGAACTCCGAGGCTGGAAGACCGCCGATGGCCCACGGACACGCCCGAAGACCTCGAGCCTCGAATCGCGATATCGAATCCGATCGCCAGAGCGGAGCTGGGCCCCAGACAGCGGCGGCGGCGAGCGGACTGCGGCGAGAGGGTGGACTTGGGGGTCGCAAGACGACACGGTGACAGACCGTGCGGCGACATCGAAACTTCAAAAGACCTCACCGCACGGTCCGTCACCGCACGGCTTTGGGACCATGGAGGCCTCAGTCGCCCGGGAGCCACCCGCGGAGAAAGACCCGAGTCCCAACACCGCGCGATCACACCGCATTCCCACTGACTCACCACATGGCGTGGTCACCACACCATGCGGGGGGGGGGCCCCGTCCTAGAGAACGACAGAGGAAGGAGGGAGGAGGAGGAGGAGGACGACGACGAGGACGGGGACGAGGAGAGAGGGAGGAGGAAGAGAAGGAGGAGGAGGAGGAGGAGAGAACAGAGGAGAGAGAGAGAGAGGAAGAGGAGGAGGAGGAGGAGGAGGAGGAGGAGGAGGACGACGACGACGGGGACGAGGGGAGGAGGAGGAGGAGGAGGAAGAGAAGGAGGAGGAGGAGGAGGAGAGAACAGAGGAGGAGGAGAGAGAGACACAGAAGGCACACGGAGGGGGCCGGCGAGCGGACACGGCCGGCGGCGCAACGGGGGCCGGCCGGGCGAGCGGCGCGCAGAGGGCGGGGCGCGCCGTCGGGGCCCGCGGGCGCGGCGACGGAGCCCTCTCGGCGAGGCGTCGGCGCGTCGGAGGCGCGCGCGCCGCCGCCGCCGCCGCCGTCGGCGTCGGCGCGTCGGCGTCGGCGTCGGCGTCGGCGTCGGCGTCGGCATCGGCGTGTCGGCGTCGGCGTCAGCGTCGTCGTCGTGCTCGTCGTGGGTCCTGGTCGCTGTCGTCATGTTCCTCCATCCCTCTCCCCGATGGATGATTCCTCCCTGTCGCGCCCCGAGGCTGGTCGAAGGGGCGGACCAGGCGTTCCGCCTGAGACTTCTTCACCATCTACGATCCTGAAGCCTCAAATTTGAAGCAGGTTCACACATGGCGGGCGTGCCGCTTTCACACTGTGATTTCCGCAGGAGTGCCGAGCGCACCCGCCCGAAACAGTTGCAAGAGTTTGACGGTTGGGGGCGGGCCGTTCTCAAAATGCGGCTCTCGCCTCAGCACGGCGCACGAAGGGTTGCAACAAAAACCGAAGGGTTGCAAAAAAAACCGAAGGGTTGCAACAAAAACCGAAGGGTTGCAACAAAAACCAAGGGTTGCAACAAAAACCAAGGGTTGCAACAAAAACCAAGGGTTTTTGTTGCAACCCTTCGGTTTTTGTTGCAACCCGTGTTAAACAAATGTGAAAAGTTTCACGGATGGAGGGCGAACCGTTTTCAGAATGTGGTCCACGCCTTACAGACAACCCGTATCATAAGGATGCACAATAGGGATGCAAGGGCCTTGGAAGGCCATGTCAACACTTTGCGGGCGGGGCGCGGCCAGCAAAAGCGGCCAAGGATGGGCCGAGGAGGCAAGGATGTAATGGTAAACTTGGGAAGGCTGTCCGTCCTTACTATGCGGGTTCACTGAAACAACGCGCGCACTCGTTTTAAATTTGCAAGAGAGCTTCACGGATGGAGGGTGGCTCCTTTTCAAAATGTAGGTCTCGCCTTAGCGCCGCGCGCACTCGGTTACAAGAATTGCAAGAGCTTCACAGATGGGGGGCGGTCCGTTCTCGAAAGGCGAATCGTCAAAGTTTGCAAGGGCTTCACGGATGGAGGGAGGTTCCTTGTCGAAGTGTGGCTCTCGCCTTAGCGCCGCACACATTCGTCGTCAGAGTTTGCAGCACTTTCGATCTTTTCGCATGACTAACGTACCAGAAAGGGCGCGCTGGCACGATGTCGGAATGTCAAGGCGCAACACTCACATTGATTCGAGATGCTGAAAATCTATGGAACGGTGTTCTGGCACGGTTCAGGATAGTCCAGGCCGAAAAAAGAGGTAACCAGGGCGGATAATGTCCCAGGAATGGTGTTATGGCAACTTCCGGATTTTCGAACGGCTGTCTTCCAACGAGGCACTACCGTTCATGCAAATGTACCCTTGCAGGGGCCTGTGAAAAAGCGAACTTGGAGGGAGGTTTGTTTGCAATATTTGATGCGCCGTGGGTTTACAATGGTCCTCCTCCTCCTCATCCTGGCCACTCCTCCTCCTCCTCCTCCTCCTCCTCCTCCTCCTCCTCCTCCTCCACCTCATCATCATCATCATCATCATCATCATCATCATCATCATCATCATCATCATCATCATCATCATCATCATCATCATCATCATCATCATCATCATCATCATCATCATCATCATCATCATCATCATCATCATCATCACATCATCATCATCATCATATCATCATCCCCCTGCTCCTGCTCGCCATCCTCCTCCTCCTCCTCCTCCTCCTCCTCCTCCCTCCTCCTCCCTCCTCCTCCTCCTCCTCCCCCTCCTGCTCCTCCTCCGCCTCTTCCTCCTCCTCGCCACTCCTCCCTCTCCTCGCCGTTCCTCCATTCCCTGCGCCTGTTCTCTCGATCTTCTGCCATTGTTCCCCCCCCCCGCCTCCATCCCGCTCCCGCCCTCCCTCCACGCCTCATCCTTTCGCTGTTCCTGCCTTCACGCCCATGCTGCCCCACACTATTTTCCAGCACCGCCTGTCGCTACTGCTGTCTCCTTCTCCTCCTCCTCGTCCTCATCGTTGTTCAGGCCCGACGCCTCTTCTCCACATTCGGTTTTTCATGCCAGCATGACTAACCAAACTAGCATTACAATGAGTTCGAGTCATATTATCAATGTCGACGGTGCTGCCAGTACCGTGGTTAGTAATGGTAGTCGCCGTCGTAGTAGTAGTAGTAGTAGTACTACTACTACTACTACTACTACTACTACTACTACTACTACTACTACTACTACTACTACTACTACTACTACTACTACTACTACTACTACTACTACTACTACTACTACTACTACTACTACTACTACTACTACTACTACTACTACTACTACTACTACTACTACTACTACTACTACTACCACTACCACTACCACTACCACTTACCACTACATTACTACCATATACTACTACTACTACTACTACGGACGACGACGACGACGAACGACGACGACGACGACTACTGCGACGACGACGACGACGACGACGACGACGACTACTACTGCTACTACGACAACTACTACTACTATACTACGACACTACGACTACTGCTACTACTACGACGTACTACTACTACTACTCTACTACTACTACTACACTACCTACTACTACTACACTACTACTACTACTGCTAGTACTACTACTACTACTACTACTACTACTACTACTACTACTACTACTTCTACTACTACGAATACTACACTACGACTTATACGACTACTACGACTACGACAACGCTACGACGACTACGACTACGACTACGACTTACTTACTAGCTACGCTACTACTACGACTACTACTACGACTACTACTTCTACTACACTACTACTACTACTACTACTACTACACTACTACTACTACTACTACTACTACTACTACTACTACTACTACTACTACTACTACTACTACTACTACTACTACTACTACTACTACTACTACTACTACTACTACAACTACTACTACTACTACTACAACTACTACTACTACTACTACTACTACTACTACTACTACTACTACTACTACTACTACTACTACTACTACTACTACTACTACTACTACTACTACTACTACTACTACTACTACTACTACTACTACTATACTACTACTACTACTACTACTACTACTACTACTACTACTACTACTACTACTACTACTACTACTACTACTACTACTACTACTACTACTACTACTACTACTACTACTACTACTACTACTACTACTACTACTACTACTACTACTACTACTACTACTACTACTACTACTACTACTACTACTACTACTACTACTACTACTACTACTACTACTACTACTACTACTACTACTACTACTACTACTACTACTACTACTACTACTACTACTACTTCTACTACTACTACTACTACTACGACTACTACTGCTACTAATGAGTAGTAGTCGCAGCGGTTGCAGCAGTAGCAGTAGCAGTAGCAGCAGAAGTAGCTATAGCAGTAGTAGTGGTAGTAGTAAGATTAGTCGCAGTAGTCGTGGTAGTAATAGTACTAGCAGCAGTGATGGCAGTAATAGTAGCAGTCGTAGAAGTTGTAACAGTAGCCGCAGCAAGTATAACAATAGTAGTAATAGCAATAGCCGCAATAGCCGGAGCCGCAGTAGTAGTCGCAGGAGCCGTAGTCGTAATCGTAGTCGTAGCAAAACAAATGGCAGTAGTAAAAGTAGTAGCAGTAGTAGTAGTAGTAGTAGTAGTAGGAGTAGTAGTAGTAGCAATAGTAGTAGTGGTCAGAAAAAACGTGGCGGCCGTAGTAGGAACCGCCGCAGCAGCAAATGTCCCCGTAGCACCAACAATAGTAGTCGCAGTCGTAGTAGTAGAAGTAGTAGCTGTAACAGTAGTACATGTCAAAGTGGCAGTGGTCGAAATAGTAGTAGTAGCAGCAGTCGCACAAGCAGTGGCAATTGCAGTAGTAGTGGCAGTGGTCGAAGCAATAGTACGAATAGTAGTAAGTAATAATAGTGGTGCTGGTGGCGTAGTATGAGAAGTAGTAATAGTACTAATGCGAATGGTAAGGGCAATAGTCGCAACAGTAAGGGTAATAGTAATACGAAGATTGTACGAATAACAGTCGTACTAAAGTAACAGAGGTAGTAGTAGCACTAGAATCCCACCAGCCCTTTGGGCGTGAGTGGTTTAGCGAGCTCTCTCTGTTCTCAACCCCCCTTCTTCCCCTTCGGGGAGGGGTTTACCCCTCCCCCATACCCCCTCCCCCTGGGCCTGGAGAGGTCCTTCCGCGGGTCGTCAGAGGGGTCATTTTCGACTCCTGGGAGGGCTAAAAAACGACACCCCTCACGAGGAGTCTGGCCCCGACGGGGGGAGGCAGAAAAGTGCTCCCCCCATCTGTGATCGATCGCCCGACAGATGGCCCCAATATTCCTCCCAGACCCCTCCCAAAGAGTCCCAAGAGGCCCCAAGAGGCCTCCAAGAGGCCCCCAAGATGCCCCCAAGAGGCCCCCAAGAGGCCC
>CAUYUJ010018761.1:114849-174849 GCA_963575745.1 Prorocentrum cordatum
CTGTGCGGGGCACCGCTGAGCGGTGCGCCTGCGGTCCCTAAGGTCGGTTCTTCCCATCCTGTCCCCCCCGTATCGACGAGGTCCACAGGCAGAGGGGGACTTGCAGTGCTCAGCGCGCTGTCCAGACCAGCCTCCCTCCCTCCAGCCGCCGAGCATTCATTCTCTGTGTCTCAGTGGGCTCTGGTTCTGAATTCAAAAAAAGAACCACAAAACAAGCACCGCTGCACCCACAGCAGCGTTCCTCCTCAATGTGAGCAGTTCCATATTCGGCGTCTCGACATTGGGCGGAAAGGAAGGGGAGGGGGGCGGTCTGACTCTGGACCTCTGCTGAATGCGAATGTTTACAACAGTGCATCCTATCGGGGAGACTCCACCTGCTCGAAACAGGCGCCAAAAACAGCCAAGATCTACTCCAGGGGGGGGGAAAGGGGGGAGGGCGAGGGCCCGCGCCGATCAGCAAAACAATGAATCAGAAAACGATCACAATGCTTGCGTGCTGGCGCTGTCTGGAGATCGGGGAGGCTGCTGGGGAGAACCGCTAAAGCCCCGTGCAGGGCGACAAAGCAGACCTGCGCTGCATGGCCCCGTGGCCGCGCAGGCCTGCTGCGCACTTCTCGCCGCCACCGCGTCGCACCGCCTCCACCTCTCGCCAGCGTCGGCCCTGGCCGCGCCCGCAGCTAGGGGTACGAAGAACGGCATAAACATAAGAAACTCGGAGGTCCGCGCGGATTTCTAGGATCCGCGCCGGACCCCCCTCCCCGGGGGCGGCGCTGGAGGCGCCGCCAGGGGGCCCCAGCGCCGATCCGAGGAATCCTCGCGGGCCTCCGAGTCTGTATGTTTATGTCACTGTTCGTTCCCATAGCAGCTGCCCCGTGAGACGAGGGCGAGAGAGGACCAGGAGAGGGCGAGAGAGGACCAGGACGAGAGACGAGGGCGAGAGAGGACGAGGAACGAGGGCGAGAGAGGACCATTGGGCGGGACGAGGGCGAGAGAGGACCAGGAGAGGAGAAGCACGGAGCGACTGTCTCACCCTGGGACCGCCGATGCCGCCGAGGCCCCACCAAGTGAGCACCCTCTCTTCCCCTTCTTCCCCCCTTTCCACTTCGCCCCGCCCTTCCCTCTTGTCCTCCCTGGGGTGCTCTTGGGGTGTCTCGGCTGCGTTGGCGACCCTCTGACTCCCCTCTCCACGCCCTCCTTCCTCCGTCGTGTCTGTTGCTCCACCTGGCTCCTCCTCCTCCCCTCGCTCGCGTCCTCCTGCTCCTCCTCATGTCGCCCCTCCGTCGGTCTCCCTTGCTCGCGGGAGGGACATCGTTTGACTGGAGCTCCAGCCCACGTTTACACGCGCGCCCTCCCCCCCACCCCACATCAAGCTGCCGCGCTGGTGGGGAGAAGACGAGGGGGAAGGCCGCACGAGGGCCCGGGTTCGGCAAGAACAGAACGGTCCGCAGCTTTTGAAGATTGAAGGTGGAGAAGAGGGGAGCACGAGAGAAAAAGAAAGCGGAACAGGATGACTACGCCATCCCCGCAGGCCGACGCCGCCACGCGGGCGCGCCCAGGGCGGGGCATCGTGAACAGCGACGCCTCCCTCGCGAAGAAGTCGGCGGGCCTTCTGGCGGCTGCGGGGCACGGGCCCTGGGCCCTCCTCCTCCTCCCTGCGCCCTTTGCCCTCCGCCCTCCTCCTCCTCTTCCTCCTTCTCCGCCATCCTCCTCCTCCTTCTCCTCTTCTTCTGCTTCTTGTTATTATTGATAGTATCAGTAGTATCCGCAATAGTATGTTTAGTGGTATTCTTATTATGATTAGTAACATTAGTAGCCTTAGTAATAAACATCAGACGAGTACGATTATTGCTACTAGTATGCCTAGCCTTCTTAGCATTCCCCTTAGTAGTATTCACAATAATTTGATTATTATTATTATTATTATCACCATCATGTTTAGCATTAGTATTATTAGTATCGTCATTCGTTGTCTGATTATTCTTATTGCTAGTATTGTGAGTATGCTTCTGCTCATGCGTCTTATTCGTCCCCTTCTTCTTCTGAGTATTAGTATTCCCCTTCTTCCTCTTCCTCTTCCTCCTCCTCCTCCACCTCCCTCATGCTTCGCCCTCCTCCATCCTACGTCCTGTTCTTCCTCCCTCATCCACCCTCCATCCTCACCCTTCTGGTCCTGCTCCTGGTCCCTTCGCTCCCCCTGCTCTCCACCAATCCTTCCAGCTGGGCAGCTAAGCGCAGGTCGGCTGCCAGGTCTCGGTCTGCGTACTGCAGGCCAGGCGGCTCCCCCCAAAGCGTCGATGGCGACGAGCGTGGACGCGCCATCGTCACGGCAATCGTCACCATCATCATCATCATCATCATCATCATCATCATCATCATCATCAGCAGCAGCAGCAGCAGCAGCATCATCATCATCATCATCATCATCATCATCATCAGCAGCAGCAGCATCATCATTATCAGCATCATCGGCATAATGATCATCAGCAGCAGCAACACAATCATGAGCATCGTCATCAGCATCGTCATCAGCATTATCATCATATGCATCATCATCAGCGGCATCATCATCAGCATCAGCACCAATCATAATCATCATCATCATCATCATCATCATCATCATCATCATCATCATCATCATCATCATCATCATCATCATCATCATCATCATCATCTTCATCAGAATCGTCAGCGACACCCTCATCATCATCATCATCATCATCGTCACCATCATCGTCATCAGCAGCAGCATCATCATAATCATCGCATCAACATCATCATCAGCACCAGCATCATCAGACTCGGCATCTGCCTAACGCTCATCATCACCAGTATCACTAATAATAAGAGTATACCGCCATCCTCATCATACCCTTATCGTTGTCAGCAACAGCATCAGCATCATCATCATCATCATCAGCATCAGCATCATAAGTCATCACCGTCGTTGTCATAATCCTCATCATCAGCCGCAGCGGCAGCGTCAGCGTCGGCAACAGCATCAACATCGGCAGAACCAGCATCGGCAATTCCAGCATCAAGATTCGCATAAACAACAGCAGTATCATCATCGTCATCGTCGTCGTCATCAGTATCCTCATCAGCATCAACATCATCATCATCAGCAGCATCATCATCACGAACACAGCTACCATCATCGTCAGCAGCATCAACCATCATCGTCGTACTCGTCATCATGATCAAAATCAGCAGCAGACGCAGCGTCAGCGTTGACAACAGAATCAACATCAGCAGAAGCAGCATCAGCAATTTCAGTATCAGCATCAGCACCAACATCAGCACGACCATCGTCATCATCTTCGTCATCAGCACCAGCAGCACCACCATCATCATCTTCAGTATCATGTTTTTCTTCATCATCAGCATCATCAACATCAGCAACATCATCGTCATCAGCATCATCATATTCAGTATAAGTTTCAGCATCGCCGTCATCACCGACATCATCCCTTCACCTAATGAGCAGCATCGCCATAATAACCAGTAACATCACAATAATCAGCATCAATATCATCATCGTAAGCAGCGCCGTCATCGTCATCAACATCATCATCATCATCATCATCATCATCATCATCATCATCAGCATCATCATCATCATCATCAGCATCATCATCATCGTCGTCGTCGTCATCGGCATCATCACCATTAACATCGGCATCGCCAGACGCATCAGCACCACCGCCATCAGAATCGCCATCATCATCATCAGGACCGCCACCATTATCCTCGTCATTATCCTCAACGATATCATACTCATCAGGAGCAGCACCATCATCGTCGTCAACGCAAACATCAGCATCATTCCACCAGACGCATCACCAGCATCGAAATCATGTTAATCAGTTGCCGCAGCATCTACATTAGCATCAGCAACATCAACATCATCACCATCAACATCGGGATCGTCATCATCGTCATCAGCATTATCATCAGCATCATCATGCATATCCTCACCATCATCATGATCATGAGCATCATCCTCATCACTCATCCTCACCCTTCATCATCCATCGTCCTCCTCCGACTCCGCCCTCTGCTACCCTACTCCCCCAGCAACTGCAACCCACCAGACGGCATCAGCATCAGAACTATCATCGTCATCGCGCCCATCCACAATATCGGTATCTCCACCGCCGTCATCACAAGTATCTTCCTTATGGTCATCGTCATTGGCATCATCAGCAGCATCATCATCGTCATCGTCGTCGTTGTCGTCGTCAACAGCAGCAGCAGCAACAACATCATCATCACCATCATCATCATGGTCATCACCCCCCTCATTCGCCTCAACATCACCATCACCATGGCCATCATCATCTTCGATGTATCCACACTCCCATCCGCATGTCTGGTCGTAAACGTGACTTGTCCAGAACCAACCTGAACCGGAAGAGAGGGCGGCGTCGAGCATGACATCGACGCCGTCGGAACTCGACCGGGGCATGGAGGCCAGCGACTTGGCAGAAGCAGGATCAGCAGCAAGAGAAGAAGGGAAGAGAAGAAGGGAAGACGAGGAGGAAGAAGAAACAGCAGCCAAACAAAAAGAGGGCAAGGAGACGGGAGAGGGAGGGACGAAGAACGCGGCGGATCTCGGAGCTCAGCGATCCGTTGCCGAAGGGCCCCTGGATCCAGAAGGGCACGCTGGAGAGGGAGAGAGATGAGGAGGAGGAATCGCAACTGGTGCAGCGGTCGCTTCGATCAACGTCGGCGTGACGCAGAAGAGGAGGCATCGCGGCTCGGCGGACCGGCTCTTCGGGCCCAAGGGGGCTGCAGAGGCGAAACGTGAGGAGGAGGAAGAGGAGGAAGAGGAGCTTACCCACAACGCCGGCGACCCGTTGGAGCGGTGCTCCGGGGGTTACCTGGCATTAGTTTGACCAACCCCCCTCAGGGCCAACCAGCCCCAGAGGGGGGGGAGGCTTCGTCAGACAACTATGCAGCCATCAGTTGCCAGGTGTCCAGAGGAGGAGGAGGAGGAGGAGGAGGAGGACACGTCGAACAGGGAGGACGCCATCGGGACTCAACGGGCTCAGAGCCCGACGGCCCGGCAGGGACAGGCAAGCGGAGAGCAGGGAGGGGGGGGGTCTGGCACGTGGCATGCGGCCAAGTCTCACCGGGGCCGATGCCCATGCGAGGGTAGAGGCAAGTTCCACGAATACCTTCCCGTTGCCTTTGGCGTGGCTGGGATGCTGGCAACGGGTGAAGCGCTTCCGGTTTGGCTCGTGTGGGCGCTCCCAAACTTGTACTTACACTTCGAGAGAGAGAGAGAGGGAGAGAGGAGAAGGAGGAGGAGGAGGAGGAGGAGGAAGGAGGAAGGAGGAGGACGCCATGGAGACTCGACGGGCTCGTGGAGTTCATTGGTCAGGCAGAGAGAGGAGAAGGAGAAGAAGGAGGAAGAGGAGGATAAGGAGAGGAGGAGGAGGAGGAGGAGGAGGAGATTGCCGAGGCCGAGGCGTTGCTGGAGGTTGGGGGAGGCGTGAGGCGCGAGGGGGCACGGGCACCGCACTGGAGGGGCCCGCCTCACGCCCGCCACGCTCGTCAGGCTCACCCCAAACTTGCTGGCAAACTTGATGCAGAGCTCCTGCAAGCCAGCAGGAGGGAGGGAGCATTCGCGGCGGCAGGAGGAGGAGGAGGAGGAGGAGGAGGAGGAGGAGGAGGGAGGAGGAGGAGGAGGAGGAGGAGGAGGAGGAGGAGGAGGAGGAGGGAGGAGGAGGAGGAGGAGGGAGGAGGAGGAGGAGGAGGAGGAGGAGGAGGAGGAGGAGAGAAGGAGAGGCGGAGAGGAGAGGACAGAGGGGGGAAGGAGGAGACCCAGACCAGCTGGAGGTGCCACCACATCGAGCATGCATTTAATAAGGGGCACCAACAAAAATAACCATCATCTGAGATGTCAGCCTTATCGCGCTTTCTCCTGTCAAGGGTCCGCCGCCCAAGCGATCCAGTCTGGGCGCGAGAAGAGAACAATTCGAAAAGCGCAAGGCCCCGGAAGAGGTCGACACCGACCCGCTCGTCAGCAGGGTCGGGTCCAAGCACGGGCACAACTCCGAGGCCTAGCGTCGAGGCCAGGAAGGTGCGAGAAGCGAGAATCGTCGGAGAGCGAGCCCACCACTCCGACTCGACACCCCTGCCGGGACGGGTGCGTGTCAAGCAAGATCCAAATAAACTGCCTCTCGCGGCCAAGGGAATGACCCATTGGGCAGATGCCCACGTAAACGTGACGCTCCTCCTTTGTGCAGGCGCCTCCGACCTAGAGGCTCTACGCGCCTTCGCAGCCAGAGAGGAAGAGGAAACAGGGAGGAAGGAGGGAGGAAGGAAGGGAAAGGAGGGACGGCGAGAGGGAGAAAGGAGGACGCAAGGAGGAAGAAAGGAGGAAGGAGGGGAAGAAGATCACGAGAAGAAAGGGGAAGAGAAGGGAGGGAGAAATATGGAGGAGGAGGGAGGACGGAGGAGCGAGGGGGAGAGGGAAGTGAGGAAGGAGGAGGGAGAGGAGAAGATGGTTTTGCCGAAGCCGATGGCTCCCAGAAGTTCCTGGGGCGCTTCTGATATTTCCTGAAATGCTTTGAGACTCTGACGCTTCCAAAGATCTCGAGATCCCACCACCCTCCGTCTCCCCATCCCTCCTTCCCCCACTCACTCAATCCCTCCAACTCCTCCTCTTCCTCCACCTCATCCTCCTCCTACCATCCATCCAGAAACATCTGCACATGTCATACGATGTTATCAAATTTCGGGAAAACTAAAGTAACTCGAACATTATCCAGAAACGATCGAACGCCTCCAAAAGACTTCGAGCACCTCCTCCTCAACCTCCTCCTCCTCCTCCACCTCCTCCTCCTCCTCCTCCTCCTCCTCCTCCTCCTCCTCCTCCTCCTCCTCCTCCTCCTCCCCCCTCGGGACAGATCGGAACGAGTCCACGGCCCTTGCATGCTCAGACGGGACGGGGTGGCACGACACGTCATCCGTGGCGTACACACGCTGCGCGTGCTGAACCTTCCTCGGACCTGGCCTCCGCAGGCACTGGTGATGTAGCGTCCTCTTCTTCTGCCCCCTCTTCTGCACCCACGCCTCAGTCCGCCCCACACGTCCATCTGCATGTCTGGGAGACATCTGGCACAAAGCATATAACAGTGCGTCCGTCTGGCAGCCACAGCCACGACTTCCTCCCTCCTCCTCCTCCTCCTCCTCTCCTCCTCCTCCTCCTCCTCCCTCTCCTCCCCTCCTCTCCTCCTCCTCCGCCTCCTCCGCCTCCGCCTCCGCCTCCGCCTCCGCCCGCCTCCGCCTCCGCCTCGCCTCCGCCTCGCTCCTCCTCCTCCTCCTCCTCCTCCTCCTCCTCCTCCTCCTCCTCCTCCTCCTCCTCCTCCTCCTCCTCCTCCTCCTCCTCCTCCTCCTCCTCCTCCTCTCCTCCTCCCTCCTCCTCCGCCTCCGCCCCCGCCTCCGCCTCCGCCTCCGCCCCGCCTCCGCCTCCGCCTCCGCCTCCGCCTCCGCCTCCGCCTCCGCCTCCGCCTCGCCTCCGCCGCCTCCTCTCCTCCTCCTCCTCCTCCTCCTCACCTCCCTCCCTCCTCCTCCCTCCCTCCCTCCCTCCCCCTCCCCCTCTCCCTCCCTCCCTCCCCCCTCCCTCCTCCCTCCCTCCTCCTCCCTCCTCCTCCCTCCTCCTCCCTCCTCCTCCCTCCTCCCTCCCTCCCCTCCTCCTCCTCCTCCTCCTCCTCCTCCTCTCTCCTCCTCCTCCTCCTCCTCCTCCTCCTCCTCCTCCCTCCTCCTCCTCCTCCTCCTCCTCCTCCTCCTCCTCCTCCTCCTCCTCCTCTCCTCCCTCCTCCTCCTCCTCCTCTCCTCCTCCTCCTCCTCTTCCTATTCCGTTTCCTCCTCCTCCTCGTTGCACGTTGCACGCCGGGCCCGCTCCTTGATCTCCATGCTGCCCGTGGGGGTGCTCCTCAGCAGCTGCTCCGCCTCGCGGAGGGGGGGGAGTATGAGCAAGGGGGGGGGGGCTGGATGCCCACGCCCCAGAAAAGGGGCAGAGGGGGGGGGAGCGGTCCTGGAGGGAAAAGAGGGCGCGACAAGGCAAAATCAGGGGGGAGGAGGAGCAGGAGCAAGAGCAGGAGCAGGAGGAGGAGGAGGAGGAGAAGGAAGGGGAGGAGGAGGAGGAGGAGGAGGAGGAGGAGGAGAAGGAGGAGGAGGATTTTTTTTGCATCATCAATGCCAGAGAAGCTCAAGACCCTCCACCACTGCACATGTGGAGGGAAATGCGCTGAGGGGCACGACCCTTGTACGGTCAGGGTCGGCCGCAACGGCTGGCACGGAGCAGGCCAGCGCGAGTCGCTGCGACGGGCAGAGCCCGACAACAGCAGCCGCAACAGCTGTGCTGGGCGGCGAAGAGAGAAAAACGGGACGAACCGAAAACCGCCAGGCGCAGAAGGAGCGCCAGTCGGTCGGAATCGACCACACGCTGTACAACGGCAAGGACCAACGGGCGCCGTCTCCTCTAAAAGGAGGGCGGCCGCCGTGCAACCAAGCCAAAACGAACGCACGTGCTGCGCACCTTCTCCCACAACTGGGGTGCCTGACACACGTGCACGAGACGCTCGACACGCAACAGCATAACCTTTGTGGCGACAGGATAACGCATAAAACCAGCCCCTGGTGTAAAGAACGCCAGGACGGCGGCCAAACTGCTGTCTGAAGTGGGGTACGCCCCAGCACAATCACAACGCCGCAGACAAAGTATAGAAGAAACAGGGCGACGCCAGGACGACCGCCAGGCAAACCCCAGGTGTACCTAACCCGAGTGGGCGGACGCCTGGACGGCCCCTGGACAGCCCCCCAGTGTGGGCCCGCCTCGCCACCAGAGCCAGTGCACCCATGGTGAGCCCTCCAGATGCGGCCTGAGCCAACTGGGCGGAGCGATCAAAGGACCCACCGTCACCCGCTCCAACGCAAGGTGCAAAGGCTCCAAGTGGCCGAGACAAAACCTCCTGTGGGACAAGGCAGCGGTCGGGACTGTGCAGCACCCGTGCCAGGCCCAGAAGAGTTGACAAATCTCGAGATGCGCACCTTCCCCCGCAGCCGGGGTGCCTGACACGCGTGCAAGCGGGCGACCCGTGATGCACAAGCGGCCAGGGCGACAGAACATTACCCCTGGTGCAAAGGACCTCCTCCGCCCCCCGACGACGAAGACCTGGCGACCAACTCCTCCTCCTCGGAAGCTCCGAGCAGCAGACGAGCCGTCTCGTCCTCCGTCTCGAGGCTGTCAGGGTGTAAATGTCCCTCAACAGGCAGAGTGGACTGCACAGGCTGTCTGACTGAAGAATGCCCCGCTCCAGGCAACGGGGACTGGACAGGAAGCCTGGAAAAAAAAACGCTGGTACTAGCGAAATTCGCGTTACTGCGCGACGTCCTGACCGCCGTAGATTTCGATAAACTGGGTGCAGCGCAATGTGGGGACGAGAAAAAGGCGCCAGTCGCAGCTCCAGCTGCAGACGCTGGTGCCTGCAAGCCGCTGGTGGCCGATCGGCCACTGCAGCTCGCCTGCGAAACTGGCTCGTAAATTGCCTGCGCGGGCCGCACCGCGGTGTTGCGGTAACGTGCTAGCTCGGCTGCTACTCTAAGCAGCAACTGGCCTGGGCTCTCGGCCTGTTCCTGAGAGGAGGGGGGTTCGGGAGGAGGCTCAACGAGAGGGGAGGCGTCCAGAGTGCCTTCGGCCGTCAGGTCCACATACTGCAGGGTGATGTCATCCTCCTTGGGATGGAGACCCTTGACAATACGATTCCAACAGTGCCTGCGCCCACGCATGGAATGATCATTCAAATTAACAAGCTCCGCGGGACAGCGCTCTCGCAGTCCTCGCACGCTGCCACCCGTCGAATACAGCTTGCAACGAGTGCACACGGCAACAAAGGAGCCATCCGAGCAATCGTACGCAGCAATGGTGTGCCCTAGGTGCGACAAAGCTTCCGCCTTGAGGCCTCGCAAGCCGTCGGCACCTGGGCACTTGGAGGCTGGAAGCTGAGCGAGCCGCGAGCCTCCCAGGCAAACAGGACACTGCCAAGACTGCCTGAGCTGGACCCAGTTGTGGGCTAGGCCTTCCTGGCGGCCAGAAAAGGCCAGTTCAGGGGCCAGCCATTCGGCATCCTGAAGGTCCAGACGAGGCCACAAGGGCAATAAACGCGCGGCGAATTTCGCTACCAGGCGCGCAATGGAAACCTGTCTCCAGATCGCGTCCGCTTCTGCTGGGCTCGCTAGGGGGTGCTGCTCCCTCCCGAGGTTGGTCAGACGGTCCGCGTGGTGGTTCCCAAGCCTCAAAAAATACTCGCGAGCAGGTAGTGATTCATCAAGCTCCTGGTGAGCGCACACCTTGATGACTGCCTGCACACTTGAAAGATCTCCCATACGCGCCTGGAGCATGAAACCAGCGTGCACTCGCTTGTGCGACAAGGCTTGCTGCCTGGCAAGTTGCGAGTGACATACTACAGATTGGCAATCCGAATAAATATTAGTTGGCCCAGCCAGCATGTGTGCGACAGCAGCGAAGATGCCATACTCTCCTCCTTGGGGCGTTTGGGGCCACGGCGCCCAAAGCGGAGCAAACAAACCAGCCCCGAGGGAACCATCCTGGTTTAGGACCTGGGCCCCAAAGCCCGTCCTGGAAAGTTCCCGAATGGGGTGACGGGCACATGAGCCGTCAATAAACAATTCACCCTGAAGCTTGAAATTTTCACCCTCAACCAAAGGCCCCCCAAGAGCGGGAATGAAAACCACACCTCCATCAGAACAAGGTGGAGGCAGTGTATCCCCAGGATGCTGGAAGAGCCCTCTGGTGAAAAGCAAGAGATCTTCAGTAGAGTCCGCGTGCTTCGCCTCGTCGATAAAAGCTACACCTTTGTTGCCCAAAACTTCCCTGCGCTGCTCGTCACAGTGCTGGCACAACCATAGCCGATGCAAAAGCGTGTCTGGCCCAACTCCGCACATCTGGCAAACGGTGCTGCCCACCTGGTAGCCTAAACTTAAAGCTCGCTCTCGAGGAGGGGGGGCGTGATCGGATGGGAAGCGGCAGGGCTGCCTGTCATGCACCCTGGCAGGCCGGGTTCAAGGGTCGAATCGCCCCCCTGCGTTTTAAAGGATTGTGTTTTGTGGGAGGCGGAGCGCATCGTTTGCTTGCTATTAGCATCGGCGTGGTATACCCGCTATGTTTTTCTTCGGCGCTGCCTCCCACTCCTCTTTCTCTCTCTCTCTCTCTCTGTCTTTCCGCCGCCGTCCGCCTAAACTTCAGCCTAAGCAGAGCCTAAGCCTCAGCCTAACCCAGCTTAAGCTCAAGCCGATGTTTAGCCGAAGTCCAGCCTAAGCCTCAGATTCAGCCTCTGTCTAGAAGAGGCTCTGCTTCTTCGGCCTGGCCTAAGCCTGGCCTCAGCCAGAGCTTCAGCCTCGGCCTAGCCTAAGCTTTAGCCTAAGCGTTGCCACAGCCTGGCCCAAACCCAAGCCTAAGCCTTGACTCCAGCCCCCGCCTGGCCTAAGCCTCAGCCTAAGCCAGGCAAGCCTAAGCTTCAGTTTAGACTAAGCACAGCCTAAGCCTGACCCAAACCTCAGCCTAAGCGTCAGCCTCAGTCCAGCCTACACCTCAGCCTCAGCCTAGCTTCAGCCTCAGCCTCAGCCTCAGCCTCAGCCTCAGCCTAAGACAAGCCCCAGCCTCAGCCTGAGCCTCGGCCTGAGCCTAACCTCAGCCAGAGCCTAGCCTGAGCCTCATACGTTCACTTGCGATTACAATACTAGGGGATTACTACTACCACATTACTACATGAGTTCTATTATCACAGCCGCCGCCACCACCTCCTCCGCCTCCGCCTCTCCTCCTCCTCCTCCTCCGCCCTCCGCCCTCCTCGCTCCTGCCCCCTCCGCCTCCCTCTCCGCCCCCTCCGCCTCGCGGCAGGCGGCGCCAGCGGGCAAAAGAGGGCCCCGCCTCGGCCGCCACCGAGAAGGAGCGGAGCCCGGTGCCGGCGCGCTGCTGCAGGGAGGCGACGCCGCTGCAGACGGCGATGCCTCGCGCGGCCCGCGCGGGGGGTCTCCGCGGCGGCGGCGGCCGCGGGCCGCCGCTCGGCCGGCCGGCCGCTCGGTCGTGGGCCGTCGGTCGCGGGCCGTCGGTCGTGGTGGACCCAAAATCGGCGGTGGACAAACCTCCCTTTAGTAGACCTCCCCTTAGAGAAAACGACCTGGGACCGAAACCGACGGACCTGGAACCGCAAAAATGATGGCCGCGACGCCCTCTCGCGAACCGAAAACGGCCGATTCCTTAATCGACGTGTCAGGGTAGGAGGTCTGTCCATCCCCGACAAAAGAGGGTCCAGCTGCAAGGGGGTGGTGCAATAGGTTCGGGGCAAATTGATTGCAAATGTACTCCGCCTGAGACTTGTCTTGCATGGTATTGCAGCTCATGCACTGCACGCGGAAACCCAGCGATACATGTTGGCACCGGAAAGTACTGCAAGCCCCAAATCTGTTGCAACCCCACAGATCTATTGCACCAAATCTTTTGCACCACCCCCTTGTCGCTTGACCCCCTTTTGGGTCAACCAGAGTGGCTGCAATTTTTTCACACCAGGCGTTGTCGCCCCGCATCGGGCCCCCGACCATCACTGACTACCTACCAGACCACCCCAACCCAACCCGAAGACTCGAATTTGACCCGAATTTCGGGTTGGGGGGGTACGGATACCATGTGTTTTTTCAGCGTTCCCCGACCCCCCCCCCACTGGAAATCAAGGATAAATTGGGGCCTTCGGGCTGGGTTGGGGTGGTTTGGTGGGTGGTGAATCACAGACCTATACGGCTGGACACGTTGCCGCAAGGAACGGGGGCGTCGGGCCCCAGCCGTGATGTTGCGCGAGGCTTCCATAATACGCTTCACAAAAGTCGGCTCTCGGGCTCCGCCGTCGCCGTCGCGGTCCAGAAGTCATCACCGGCGGCATCGCCACTGCACTCGCCAGCAGCGTCGTCGTCACCGCCTCCCTCCCAAATCCGTGTTTCGGTGCAGATCGTCTGCGCTCTTCGTTTCCGTCGTCGTCGCCATCGTCGTCGACGTCGTCGTTGGTGCGGGTTGCTCTACTCGGGACGTATTCCCCTTGTGCAGTTACCACCGTCCACCGTCCACTCGGGTCGGGCAAAAGGGGGGGATAGCAAAGGGGGGGTTTGAGAATCAGCTCACGGAGCTGATTTTCCCGGCGCCTCCCGGCGCCGGAGGCGGCCATGTATCGAGGAATGGGCCCCTCGGTGGGGCCGAAACCAGCTGCATGCAGCAAATTTCGTAACCCCCCCTTTCCCAGTCCCCCCCCCTTTCGCCCGGCCCGGTCCACCTGTCCGTCCATCGTCGTCGTCCGTCGTCGTCCGCCACGGGCGGCGCTGCTCGGCCAGCGATCCGCGGGGACAGTGCCTCCCCCCTGAAAAAGATCAGGCCAGCGGAAAGGAAGAGGAGGAGGGGGAGGAGGAAGAGGAGGAGGAGGAGGAGGAGGAGGAGGAGGAAGAGGAGGAGGGGATGAGGAAAGAAGAACTGGGAAGAGGAGGAGAATTTATTGACCCATGGGGACTTCGGGGGGCCCCCTTGGGGTGGGGGGTCCTCGTCTGGACGGCTGGATTCGTCTCGAGATCCTGGCCAGCACGAGCTCCCGGAAAGGACTGAGTGACGACATTGTGGGGGGGAGGGCAAAAGAGGAGGAGGTGGAAGAAATTCCAGGCTCACGAAAACCACAAGACAGTTCTGGCCCGTCTCAGGCTCCCGGGGACGCAGAGTCTGAGACCGATCCAGCCCGTCAGACCATGTTCAAAGCAGCCGGACCGCGCAACCTCCGGAGCAAGAGCCGAACCGAAGTCATGCTGACGCGATGGAGCACACATGCTGGTTTGGGTTGGGTACCGCGCAACGACGTATTCCATTGGAGGAGGAGGAGGAGGAGGGAGGAGGAGGAGGAGGAGGAGGAGGAGGAGGAGGAGGAGGAGGAGGAGGAGGAGGAGGAGGAACATCGCGCGCGCTTCGCCCGCGCCTGGGCTCGCCCCACGCTTCTCCCCCTGACGTTCCTGCACGCCCCGTCGTCTCTCAACCCCCCTTCAGAATACCCCTCCCCTCCCCTTTGCTCCCACCCCCCCCCCTCCTGACCTCCTTTCCCCCTCCCCTTCCCCCTTTTTCCCTCCCCCTCCTCCTCCTCCAAAATCGGGGACACGAACTGGATCCTGCATCGCGATCTTTCTTCCACAGACCGACCGACCCCCGTCCCCCCACGGCGAATATCGGTTTACAAACAACCCCTGAATGCCGGAATGTTCCACATCCACCAGCATTGTGGTTCAAGCAGCGCGTCCTGCCATGCCTTTGAGAAGCTGCTTCAGCATCTCGGTTGCGCACCTAGTCACACTCCTGCATGGGCCTGACTTTCGCCTCGAAGTCCTCATCCAGCAGGCGCCGCAAGCCAGCCGCAAAGAAACCCTTGGCCTCCGCGGCGAATTGCTGCAGGACCTGCCAGTGGCGACTGATGCGCTGCAGGTAAGCGTGGAGCTCGCAGAGCTGCTGGGCTAGTCTTCGCAAGGCTCGGCCATCGTGTGGACCTGTCGTCGGCGCCTGGCTGAGCGCGGCGACGTCTCTGGCGACCACTGCTCTGACGCACGTCAGGCGTTGGGCCCATCGTGCAGCCACTGCCCAAGCTGAAGCCTTCTGCCCGCGTCGGGCCCGCATCCTTGCCGGCCGCCAAGCGACTTGCTCCAGGGCCAGCTCGGGCCTACACGCCTGCCCGCATGCGGTTCCCCCACCCAGGGCAGCGCTTCGTGGCCCCGTCGGGAGCTCCACCGAAGGCCCCAGTGGGGGTGCCCGCATGCGATTCCCCCATCCAGGGCAGCGCTTCGTGGCCCCATAAAAAGCTCCACCGTAGGCCCCAGGGGGGGTGCCCGCATGCGGTTCCCCCACCCAGGGCAGCGCTTTGTAGCCCCATAGGGAGCTCCACCAAAGGCCCCAGTGGGGGGGCCCGCATGCGATTCCCCCACCTAGGGCAGCGCTTCGTGGCCCCATAGAGAACTCCACCGTAGTCCCCAGTGGGGGTGCCCGCATTCGGTTCCCCCACCCAGGGCAGCGTTTCGTAGCCTTATAAGGAGCTCCACCGAAGGCCCCAGTGGGGGTGCCCGCATGCGATTCCCCCACCCAGGGCCGCGTTTCGTAGCCCCATAGGGAGCTCCACCCGAAGGCCCCAGTGGGGGCGTTCGCATGCGTCTCCCCTACCCAGGAGGTAGCGCCACCGAAGACGATACCCATATTTGCGGCATTCACAACTGCATATGGTTGGGCCCTTCGCCAGGCTAATTTTTTGAAGACGCAACCCCAACTCAAGAGGTTTCGCGAGACGTCTTCAAGGCCCACCCCTTAAAAGAAAACCTGCGCGCACGCGCACGCTTCAGGCACAACGCGCGGGGCTGCCACCCTCGGGCGGGAAGCAACGCCCGCCCGCCTCTGACCCTGACCTCGAGACGGACCGCGCAACCCGCCCAGCAGAGCCGCGGCGGAGAGGGGGGAGAAAACCAAAAAAAAAAATCCTGGCGAAGGACCCAACCATATGCAGTTGTGAATATCGCAATTGTGAGTCTCTTCTTCGGTGGCGCTCCCTATGGGGCCACGAACCGCATGAGGGGTGTGCCGAAATGTGGCGGGGTACACAACGCAAAGGAATACGATAGATCTGATTACGAGAGAAAGAACGCGGGTGAGTCAGAGCGCGAGGGAATCTGAGTATGAATGGGTCTGCGCGCGAGTGAATATATTTGCATGAATGCGATCATGGAACCGCCTAATGTAAGTGTCGAGCATGCCTGTCCGAACACACGTGACACTGGGCGTGGCCGCCGCAGGCAGCTTCCGCGGGAACCCCGACGGCAGCGTCCGCAGGTCGCGACGCCCATGTCGGCACCCCTCTTGCGAGGATCGCGCCCGCTTTCGGCTCTTTTTTTCCTTCCTCTTTGCCCGCGCACTCCAAAATCCAAGGCTGCGGGCGCAGCGCAGCGCGGAGTCCCCGCGACGCGCGCTGGTCGCCCTGGGCGGGGTCCCAGCGACGCGCGCGGGTCGTCCGCTGCGCGAAGCAGAGAGAGCTGACTAGCTAACTGGCTGGCTGATAGCGGGCAACTCTCTGACCGCCGGGCAGAGCGACGACGGGCGAACGAGGCGCCGGGCCCCCCGCAGCACGGAGTTCCCGCGACGCGCGCTGGTCGCCCCGAGAGAGCCCCAGCGACGCGCGCGGGTCGTCCGCGGCGCGAGGCCAAAGAATTAGTCGGGCAGTCGAGAGAAGGCGCGGCTCGGGGGAGACGCTCCTCAGGTCAGGCCTCGCGGATGAACTCGGTGAAGCCGAGCTCCCTGGCGAGGGCCGTCGCTTCCCTCCTGCACCGCTTCGTGCGCGCCGCAAACTGCTCCAGCTGCTTCCGCAAGCCCTGCGGCGGCCCTGCCAGGAAGAACTCGATGCGCGGCGCCCGCATGAGCAGGAGGTCCTCGTGGCGCGTGGCGCGCGAGAGCAGCACGTAGAGCTCCAGCCACCAGTCGTCGTCCTCCTTCTTGCCGTTCCCTACCTCGTGGCGGCCGCAATCCAGGATCACGCCTGGGCGACGTCGACCGAGGGAGCAGCGCGCCGGGCAGCCGACGGCCCAGGGCGAGAGTCCACAGGACCGAGAGATGGTCTGGCCGCGGACTGCTCGCGCCCCGGAGGTCTGGCCGCCCCCGGAGCGCCGTTCCCCCGCCCCGTCGCCTTCGCGCAAGGTGCGCCCCTGGCACGCCACCGTGGTGATGACCCTGCCGTGCGAGAAATGCGGGGGGTGTGCCGAAATGGGTGGGGGTGACGCATGCGGGCGGCGGCACTGAGGCCTTCGGTGGAGCTCCCTATGGAGCCACGAAACGTGTGAGGGGTGTGCCGAAATGGGTGTGGGGGACGCATGCGGCCGCGGGCACTGGGGCCTTCGGTGGAGCTCCCTATGGAGCCACGAAACGTGTGAGGGGTGTGCCGAAATGGGTGTGGGTGACGCATGCGGCCGCGGGCACTGGGGCCTTCGGTGGAGCTCCCTATGGAGCCACGAAACGTGTGAGGGGTGTGCCGAAATGGGTGTGGGGGACGCATGCGGCCGCGGGCACTGGGGCCTTCGGTGGAGCTCCCTATGGAGCCACGAAACGTGTGAGGGGTGTGCCGAAATGGGTGTGGGGGACGCATGCGGCCGCGGGCACTGGGGCCTTCGGTGGAGCTCCCTATGGAGCCACGAAACGTGTGAGGGGTGTGCCGAAATGGGTGTGGGGGACGCATGCGGCCGCGGGCACTGGGGCCTTCGGTGGAGCTCCCTATGGAGCCACGAAACGTGTGAGGGGTGTGCCGAAATGGGTGTGGGGGACGCATGCGGCCGCGGGCACTGGGGCCTTCGGTGGAGCTCCCTATGGAGCCACGAAACGTGTGAGGGGTGTGCCGAAATGGGTGTGGGGGACGCATGCGGCCGCGGGCACTGGGGCCTTCGGTGGAGCTCCCTATGGAGCCACGAAACGTGTGAGGGGTGTGCCGAAATGGGTGTGGGGGACGCATGCGGCCGCGGGCACTGGGGCCTTCGGTGGAGCTCCCTATGGAGCCACGAAACGTGTGAGGGGTGTGCCGAAATGGGTGTGGGGGACGCATGCGGCCGCGGGCACTGGGGCCTTCGGTGGAGCTCCCTATGGAGCCACGAAACGTGTGAGGGGTGTGCCGAAATGGGTGTGGGGGACGCATGCGGCCGCGGGCACTGGGGCCTTCGGTGGAGCTCCCTATGGAGCCACGAAACGTGTGAGGGGTGTGCCGAAATGGGTGTGGGGGACGCATGCGGCCGCGGGCACTGGGGCCTTCGGTGGAGCTCCCTATGGAGCCACGAAACGTGTGAGGGGTGTGCCGAAATGGGTGTGGGGGACGCATGCGGCCGCGGGCACTGGGGCCTTCGGTGGAGCTCCCTATGGAGCCACGAAACGTGTGAGGGGTGTGCCGAAATGGGTGTGGGGGACGCATGCGGCCGCGGGCACTGGGGCCTTCGGTGGAGCTCCCTATGGAGCCACGAAACGTGTGAGGGGTGTGCCGAAATTGGTGTGGGGGACGCGTGCGGCCGCGGGCACTGGGGCCTTCGGTGGTGCTCCCTATGGAGCCACGAAACGTGCGAGGGGTGTGCCGAAATGGGCGTTGATGATGATGATGATGGGAGGGGGGAGGAGGCAGCGGGAGGAAGGAAGGAAGAAGGAAGGAAGGAAGGAAGGAAGGAGAATGCGGGGCACCGTATCTTCAAAACGAGGACCCAACACCACAGGATGGTTGGGAAAAAATGCCACGCAACTACGACAGAGCTCCTGCGCAACGGGGCGAGGCGAGCCAAACTCAAAGCCCCTCTGGCACCACCCGCCGCGACGCGCCCCGAAAGCGGCGACGAGCGACGGGCCCGCCGCGCGGCAGGAGCGCACTTCACTGGATTTCGCCCGCAGAAGACAAACTCGCCCGCAGGAGACAAGAACAAGCACAACGACGCACCATCAAGCAAACAGCAATGAGTGCTGGGTTGGATTCCACAACCAGCATCTACACCCGCGATGAAGGCAGCGAGCGCGGCAAAGAAGTCGGCGAACCGAGCGGGGCGCAGAGAGCACCGCCGCGGTGGAAAACCACAAAACCGATTGCCACTGTGCAATCGCAGGACGCACCCAACAACTGCTGCCACTCCCACGGCACTAAGCGAGCGAGTGATGTGGGAGACCGCGGCATCAACTTCCAAGCTGAGAACGCAATGCTGCGGCCAGCGGGCACCGCATGAACAGCGCTGCAAACGCAGCCAATAATAAACGAAGTCGCCGCACATGAAGAAGCCCACTCCCCAAGCAGACGCGCGGTGTGGATAATGGAAAACAGAAGCAATGTCCGCGCTGCAGCGATGTCCTCCTGCTGCAAGCGAATCGGGATACGACGCCGCGCCCAGCCCCACGGATTGGCGCCCCCGGGCCGGGCCCACCCTCTGGCAAGCGCGGGGAGGCAGGCACCGCGAGAGTCGGCATTGCCGCGCACTTGCTCGCCTCGGTCGAGCGAACCATCCCCCGTCTCCAGGCCCCAGGGCGGTCGCGCCGCCGCCCAGCTCTCGGCCCTCCAGCGCGGCGCGCTCGCCCATGCGATGGCGCACAGAAGGAAGAACGAAACAGGTCTCTCCGTCGACCTGGCGCCATGCTGCGCGGGGGCTCGCAAACCCGCGGACGCACCAATGCCGCCTGGAACCGCTCGAGCCAAGGCCTTGCCAGAGGCGCTTAATTTCCTTGAACTACCGCCACCCCAAATCAAGAGGTCTCGCGAGCATTCGCGAGGCCAGCCGCGAGGCCAATCCGCGCGCGTGCGCGCGCAAGGGCACCACGCGCGAGGCCACCACCTTCTGGCGGCAAGCTTCGATCGTCAGCGCTCGGCCCTCTGCCCGAGGGACCGGCGGCAAGCCGTGAACTCTAGACGGCGTTCACGCTGCGAAGACAACGACAGAGCACAGACAGACAGGAGCCGCCCTTACCAGCTCACGCGAAAGTCGGCAACACTCCTGACTGGCACGGGGAAAGCGGGCGAGGCTGCAGGGCCGAGCCAAACTCAAAGTCACCACTGCTGCAGGGCCCGCTGCAGACAGAGCCAAACGCAAAGTCACCTGGGCAGCGGGGGGGCCGAAAGGAAAAAGGGGCGAGGAAGAAAGTACACAAGCGCAAATCACGATACTAAAGACGAGCAGCTGCCAGCCGCCACTGTCGCATCTGCCCCCGCGTAGCCGCAGCCCGTGCTTTGAACACTGCGCGCGGCTGCCATAGTCCAAGCATAGGCGCGGCCGTTGAAGACATGCACACAGGAGGCGAAGTAAACTGCAAAAGACCCATACTTACTGAAGCCCACAAACCGACCAAGACGCCCACAGTGTGCCACCATGATGTAAGAGCGTAACGCAATCTGGCGTAGCACAGCAACGGTAACACCTTCCCTCGGTCGGCCTGCACGGCGAGGCGAACGTGCGATGATGTAGCGGTCGCTCTCCCACTGGCGCGCGATCAGAAACGGGGCGCCCTGTAACGTAGGACGCCCACCAGTTCAGCAATAACGCATGGGGAAGACGCATCCACCCGTCCCAGTATCAAAATTGTCTTGACATTATAAGACCACTCAGTGTAGCGCCCTCGCTGGTGCACTCGAAGATTGGCGAGAAGATTGGTGACCCACAGTATAGTTGATGAGAGCCGTGTGCAACTCGTCTGCGACAGCTGCCGTAAGTGTGATGTTCTGCCGTAACGAGTAGCCACACTGCATAGTTTTGCCACGATGTCCAAGCCCTCGAAGAGGTCGACCTTGTACCACACTCGCCCTCTGGTGAGGATTGCGCAGAAGGCGCTTTGGAAGCTTCGTATGCTGTGCACCTGCTCGCCTATACCATTCGGATTCCCGTTCGGCATGAGGCTCCAAGAGGATCGTGCCGTCCCCCAACGCTCGCCCCCCGTACCAAATCACCCAGAAAAAGACATCATCGCAGGCACACAAGTCAAAAGTTCGTTACACGAATGTGTGAGTGAGTGGCTGCAAGGAAGGAAGGGCGAGTGGGATTTGCGACCCACTAAGGCACGGTGTACGACTGAACGCATCACTTGGGCCCTGAAGCTTCCAGAGGCGCTTCCCGCCATCCGCCAGCGCCCCGTCGGCACGTAGCGGAGTGCCCAAGGCTCATGCAGCTATGCGAGGTACAGGGTTTGTGGTCCTGAAGGGCCTGGACTCCCAGCTTCCCAGGCGGTCCTGAGCGGTGCCGGAGTGTGTCGCCTGAGCTTTTGGGACGCCAAGAGAGCCCCAAAACGGGCCAAGAGGACACTAGGAGGCCCCGAAAACGGCCGAAGAGGGTTCCGAGTCGTCGGCCGATCTTTCCAAAACGCCCAAAATGGCCGCGAGACAACCGAAGATGCCCCCAAGGCGCCCAAAAAGGCCTCCCATAGAGGCAAAAATGATGTTCCTCTGGTGTTTATTAAATGATCTTGGCGTTCTCGCCTTTTCGGCTTCCCGACGCTCCAGGACGCCACAAGAGGCCCCCAAGATCGCCATGAGACGGCCCAAGAGGCCTCCAAGAGGGTCCCAGAACTGCCCGAGATGGCCCCAGAACTGACCAAGAGGCGACCAAGACGGCCCCCGAGGCCCCCAAGACAGCTCCAAGAGGGGGGCCCGACGGGGGATCCGAATGGACATTCCGAGCTCTCGGCCCTGGGGGGCCCCCAGGAGGCCCGAAGGGCCCGCCAACGGACCCCAAGCTGGCCCCAAGAGGCCCCCAGGAAGGCCTGAGAGACCTTCAAGAGGCTCCCGAGAGGCCCCCCAAGAGGCTCCCAAGAGGCTCCAAAACTGTCCAGAGACCCCAAGAAGCATGTCTGAGGACTCTGACCCTCAACCAAGGCACGGTGGCGGGACAGACCGTAGGCCAGTAGATCCGCCGCCCCCTGCTTGCAGGGGTGCACGGCGTGCTGGATGATTCAGGTTTTGGTTTTGGTTCTTTTTCTAAAAGAATCCAAGACGCCTACGGCGAATCACCGCCGCCCCCTGCCTTTTTGGAAGCGCCTATGTGGCCGAACGTTGAGGCCAGACCTGCCAAGCTATCGGACCACGTGTTCCCCGAATCGGTTTGGAAAGCCTTCGGGGAACACGGGGGCATCTTGAAGGTCATCTTGGCCGTCTTGGAGGCCTCTTGGGCAAGCTTTGGGCGATCTTTGGGGCTTTTTGGGCCGTCTCGGGCCAGCTTCGAGCCAACTTCGGCCATCTTGGTGGGTTCCTGGCACGTCTGAAGCCGTCGGAAGCCGTTTGGGGGGCCTCTATGGGCCGACTTGGGGCCCGCTGGGACTGCTCCAGGGCCGTCTTGGAGGCCATCTTGGGCGTCTTGGAGGCCATCTTGGGCGGGTTGGAGGCCTCTTGGGCCCTCTTGGGGCCCTCGAGGGGCCATCTTGGAGGCCACTTGGGCCATCATGGGGCTCTCTTGGGGGCCTCTTGGGCGATCTTGGGGGCTTCTTGGGCCGTCTTGAGCCGTCGGAGAGCCGAAAAGGCGCAAATGCCAAAATCCTTCAAAACCCAAAGGAAAATCACTGATTTTGGCCTCTTCGGACTCTCCTGGAGGACCTCTTGGAGGCCTCTTGGGCCGTCTGGGAGGCCTCTGGGGGGCCTCTTGGGCCGTCTTGGGCCGTCTTGGACTCTCTTGGGCCGTCTTGGAGGCAGTCTTGGACCATCTCGGGCGGACTTGGGAAAAAAGAAAAGAAAAAGAGAGAAAAAAGAAAAAAAAAAGAAAAAAAAGAGAAAAAAAGAGAATAAACAGAAAAAGAAAATAGAAAAAAGGAAAAGAAAGGAAATAAAAGAAAAAAAAAAAAGGGGACAAGAAAAAAGATAAAAAAAAAAAGATAAAGTACGACGTAAATATGACGAGCAAGAAAGTCAGATACAAAAATATCAAAGAAAAATAGAAAAACGAAAAAAATTATCAAAAATCTCAAAAACAACAAAAAGAAAAAAATAAAACAGAAAAAGGACGGTCCATCTTGTGCAGTTCTTCTTCTAAAAGAACTCCCCCATTGGCTTTCGGCTCCGTCCCTCCGGCACCCGCAATTTCCCAAAATCCATCGGTCAATGCCCAAAACGGCCGTTTCGCTCGGGACATCCTCAAACAATCGCGAAGATGGCCCAAGATGGCCTCCAAGTCCGCCCGAGATGTCCAAGACGGCCTCCAAAACGGCCCAAGAGAGTCCAAGACGGCCCAAGACGGCCCAAGAGGCCCCCCAGAGGCCTCCCAGACGGCCCAAGAGGCCTCCAAGAGGTCCTCCAGAAGAGTCCGAAGAGGCCAAAATCCTTGATTTTCCCTTGGTTTTTGAAGAATTTTGGCATTTGCGCCTTTTCGGCTCTCCGACGGCTCAAGACGGCCCAAGAAGCCCCCAAGATCGCCCAAGAGGCCCCCAAGAGAGCCCCATGATGGCCCAAGTGGCCTCCAAGATGGCCCCTAGAGGGCCCCAAGAGGGCCCAAGAGGCCTCCAACACGCCCAAGATTGCCTCCAAGACGCCCAAGATGGCCTCCAAGACGGCCCTGGAGCATTCCAAGCGGGCCCCAAGTCGGCCCATAGAGGCCCCCCAAACGGCTACCGACGGCTTCAGACGTGCCAGGAACCCACCAAGATGGCCGAAGTTGGCTCGAAGCTGGCCCGAGACGGCCCAAACAGCCCCAAAGATCGCCCCAAGCTTGCCCAAGAGGCCTCCAAGACGGCCAAGATGACCTTCAGATGCACACGTGTTCCCCGAAGGCTTTCCAAACCGATTCGGGGAACACGTGGTCCGATAGCTTGGCAGGTCTGGCCTCAACGTTCGGCCACATAGGCGCTTCCAAAAAGGCAGGGGGCGGCGGTGATTCGCCGTAGGCGTCTTCGATAAAATGTCTACAAGAACTGCTACGACTACGATTGCCAATCACAAAGATATTGCAATTACGACTTGCACGACACACCATACACATGGTACGAAGACCAATCATCATCCTGCTTCTGTTGCTGCTGGTCCTCATCCACATCATCCGCCTCCTCCTACAACATTCCTCTCGCACACGGAAGAAGTCGAACGGTCATGGACATAGGTTCAATACATGCAACAAGGCTGTATCACCGTATCCGACGTGTTGCTTCGCATATCCAAGCCGACTGTTCACCTCCTGGGGTTGTTCCCCCCAGCAGTATGCGCGAGACGGCGTGATCACTGAGAGACGAAGAGTGGCAGAAGAAGCATCAACCGCCGAGAGGTGTTCCTAAGGTAGCCGAGCGCGTGAAGTCCGAACTACGAGAAGTGGTGCAGGGCCCGGCTTCAAAGGATCTGGCAGCAACTGCTGATTCAGAAACCATAATGTCTGGTAGCTACTGGCAGCTCTGAAGGATATGGCAGCTCCGAGACCTCCTGGTTCTGGACCCCCCGGAGATGCCAGGCCATAATGCAGCAACGAAACGCGCAGACAAAAAAGACATGATAGCAGCTCGGAAGGATCTTGCAGCTACTGGTAGCTAATGTCGACACGTTGCGAGCGGGGCGCGGCCAGCGAAAGCGGCCAAGGATGGGCCGAAGGGGAAGGACGCAAGGCTAACCTTGGGAAGTTGCTCATCCTTACGATGCTGGTTGACTGCATTGCT
Organism: Prorocentrum cordatum; assembly: GCA_963575745.1. Classification (NCBI taxonomy): domain Eukaryota; class Dinophyceae; order Prorocentrales; family Prorocentraceae; genus Prorocentrum; species Prorocentrum cordatum. The sequence goes on from CAUYUJ010018761.1 coordinate 139,046, forward strand.
GAGATGGTAGGTCGGAAACTATATACACAACGGCAGATGCACGAACACGCGGAGTGGACTCCTAGAGACCGCGAGGACAGTGCTGGCACTCCCCGTTCAGGGGGGGAAAAACTGTAGCCTTGGAAACCCGACTGCGCAGCTACGTCGAAAGGCTAAGCCTACTCTGTGCTCGATGGTGCCACCTACTCTGTCACGTCCACCTTGGCCGTGACCCCCCCGTGCTCGTGCTCGTGGGAGTGGAAAAACCGCTCTTCCCGCCACACCTCGTCGGCGAACCGCTCCTCGGTGACTCCAGGAGCCTGACCACGGCGGCCTTGTTCATACCAACGAAACGCTGCTCGAGCTTATGGCCAGGGACGTGCCCAGCGTATCCAAGCACACCGCACCCTGCGCTCGCAGGTGATCCTGGCTCCACGTTCGGGGCAGTTAACCTCCGATACTCGAGGCCCTTGCGAGGCTCGCACATCTCCTTGGCGACTTTCTGGTTGGCCGAGGCGAACGTTGCCCCGACCACGGCACTCGCCTTCGGACAATGGCCCGTGTACCCAGGAGTTGCATCTGTGGCCCGGCCCTGACCAGGATAGCCTCCAGGCTTCAGTGGAGCTCCAGCAACTGCACCACCGGGCCGCACCTCTGCCTCTCGGTAGTCTTTCTTGTTGATCACCTGGCGATTCTGGGTCTTGTAGGTGGCGCCGTGGTGCAGGGTCTTCCCTCCGATGTGACCCGTGTAGCCTGGAATTGCTGCATGGACCCGCTGTTGATTGGTCACGCTCGACGAGGTCTTGGCTGGGCTGACCGCGTAGCTGACCCGTTCGCCCGTGTCCTTTCCGGGGACATGGCCGGTGTAACCAGGCATGTGCATTTGGCGCTGCAGGCGTGGGCGAGCCCACTGCGGCAGCTCGTGCTGGGACCAGCGCCTTGAGCCAGGGGCTGCGGACTTGAGCCAAAGTGGCTACGGAAATGTTCACCCCCTACCTCTTCAGAGCAAAAAGTGTTCGATAGCGAGGCTGGTAGAAAACCCCTCATGGGTCACAAAACGATTCACTGCCTGCACACTCTGCCAGATGACAAGCACGACGACGCTGGAATGCCAGGACCCGTGCGCGAAGTGTGCACAAGAGGCTCTCCGAGAGGATGAGCCGACAAGAATTCAACCCGCAGGTCATCAACGAGGAGGAGGCGGAGAAGGGGGGGAGACGGAGGAGGAGGGAGGAAGAGGCGTCGAGGATGAAAACTGGGGGGGAGCAGGTGGAGGCGGAGGAGGACCCCAGGCAGCCGAGGCACCCCGCGCCTGACGACGGCTGCTTCGCGAGGAAGTCCTGCGCGAGGGGACCCAGCCCACCCGCCCGCCTGTCGGCTGCGTCTCGTCCTCCTCCCCCCTCTCGTCGTCGTCGTCGTCGTCGTCGTCGTCGTCGTCGTTGTCGTCGTCGTCGTCGTCGTCGTCCTCCTCCTCCGCCTCCGTCCTCCTCCTCCTCCTCCTCCTCCTCCTCCTCCTCCTCCTCCTCCTCCTCCTCCTCCTGCTCCTTCCCCCTCCTCCTCCTCCTCCTCCTCCTCCTCCTCCTCCTCCTGCTGCGTCCTGCCGTCATGCCAATCATCGTCGTCATCGTCATCACCACCACCACCATCATCATCATCATCATCATCATCATCATCATCATCATCATCATCATTATCATCATCATCAGCATCATCATCAGCATCATCATCATCATCATCACCATCACCATCACCATCACCATCACCATCACCATCACCATCACACTCAGCATCACCATCAACAACAACAGCATCATCATCATCACCATCATCATCACCATCACCATCACCATCACCATCACCATCACCATCAACAACAACATCAACAACAACAGCAGCAGCATCATCATCATGATCATCACCATCATCATCAGCAGCAGCATCAGCAGCAGCAGCATCAGCCTCACCATATGCATCAGTATCAGTATCAGAATCAGCATGATCATCACCATGAGAATCAGCATCAGCATCATCATCGACATCATCAGCAGCATCAGCATCATCATTATCCTAATCATCGTCATCATCATCTCATCATCTCATCATCCCATCATCAGAATCATCATCATCATTATCATCAGCAGCAAAAGCATCATAATCATCATCATCAGCATCATCATCAGCCGCAGTATCATCATCAGCATCATCATCAGCATCAGCAGCAACCGCAGCAGCAGTAGCATCATCAGCAGCAGCGGCAGCAGCAGCATCGGCATCAGTATCCGCAACAGCAGCTTCATCATCCACAGCAGCAACAGCACCCTCATCAACATCAAGCACTTCTTCATCCTACTGATCACCATCGTCAGCATCAACACCAACGACAACACCAACATCATCATCGTCATCATCATCAGCAGCATCATCACCATCATCCACATTAAAATTATCATCACCATCATCATCAGCAGCAGCAGCAACACCATCATCACCAGTATCGAAATCTGCATCATCATCAGCAGCATCACCATCATCATCAGCATCAGCAGCATCATAATCATAGTCACCAGAATCCTCATCATCAGCATCATCATCATCGTCAGCATCAACGTCGGCATCATCAGCATCGCCACCACCGCCAGCACCATCCTCATCGTAGTCGTCAGCAGCAGCATCAGCATCAGCATCAGCATCATCATAAGCATCAGCAGCAGCAGCATCGTCATTATCATCCGCATCGTCAGCATCGGCATCGGCATCGGCATCGACATCGTCAACCCCATCGTCATCGTCATCAACAGACGCATCACCATCACAACCGCAACCATCAACATCAGCACCACTACCGTCATCTGCATCGCCACCGTCCTGTGCAGCATCGTCCTCATCAGCAGCATCATCAGCCTAAGCATCAGCAGAAACAGCAATAGCATCAGCATCAGAAACATCAGCAGTGTCGTCACCGTCGTCATCATCATCATCATCATCACCATCATCATCCTCAGCACCATCACCATCAACACCATCTCCAGCATCCGCAGTATCATCACCACCGTAGTCGTCATCGCCATCCTCATTATCACAATCATCAGCAGCAGCAGCACCAGCATCAACATCAGCAGCAACATCAGCAGCAGAAACATGATCAGCATTATCATGATCATCATCATCATCAGCAGCAGCAGCATCATCATCATCACCACCATCATCATTATCATCATCGTCAGCATCAGCATCAGCATCATCATCATTAGCAGCAGCATCATCCGCAGCATCATCATCATCAGCCGCAGTATCATCATCAGCAGCATCATCAGCATCATCATCGTCATCGTCATCGTCATCGTCATCGTCATCGTCATCGTCGTCATCATCATCAGCAGCATCAGCATCCGCAGCAGCACTAACATCAGCAACATCATAACCAGCATCCGCAGCAGCAATAGCATCAGACTCATCAGCATCACCATCATCACCACCACCACCACCACCATCATCAGCAGCATCAGCAGCATCAGCATCACCGTCATCACCATCATCGCCAATTGCAGCAGCATCCCTACTCCTCTCCCGCCTCATCTTCCTCCCTCCCGCCTTCTGTCTTCCTTCCCCCAGGCCTAAAGCAACTTCCTGACAGCCGTGAGCCTGATGTTAATCGAGCTGTGGTTGCCAATGCCTGTGCAGTCTCGTCCAAAGCAAAGGCCTCCGCAATAAATCATGAAACGGGTTGCTGCAGAAACGTGCCAGACATGATTATATGAAAGAGTCTGCAGTTCTTGTCTCCAGATACGTCCGCCGTCAACGTGGAATAGCAAACTAACATGATCTACACTAGGATCGCTGGGGATAGGAACACGGTGGCACCATAATCTGCGCTTGTCCATCATATGGTTTACCAAGTAGTCCGATGGTATTCCGCTCCCGCGGCCTCCACTGAACGACGTCGTCGATTTCCCTCCCTCCTTCCCTCCCATTCTCCTCCCTCTCTCCTCCCCCTCTTACTCCTCCCTCAGCAGCCTCCCTCCTCCTTCCCCTGCCTCCTGCTCCTGCCTCGTCGCGTCTTCCCTCCGCCTTCTCCTGCGACTCCTGTTCCCCCCGCCTGACCCTCCTGCTAGACCTCCTCACCATCCCCTGAAAACATCCTCGTCCTCCCCCACCCCGTCCGATACAGATGCCGTCGTGGTATAAGCACTCAAGTCGCCGCCTTGCCGACCGATAGCGACCAAATCCAGGCCCGTGCGCCAGCCCCACTGAACAACAAGGCAAATCAACGTGCTCCCGTTCAACATGGACGTGTTGGCGTCGACGTCGCAACGTGGGTGGCGGAAAAGGACGGAGCGCGCACCCCGCGCGAAATGGGCGACACGTCGCTCTCACCTCGGCGCCGCGCTCGCTCTTCCTGGGCGCTGCGCTCCCCCCCTGGCGCGGCGCACATCCTTCGCTCGCCCATTCGTCGACAGCGGGGTCGCGCGAGAGCGGACGAACATGTCGCCCTCGCCCAGGCACTGCGCGGAGTTCGCGTGAAAGTGCCGGTCCGCCAGGCGCGGCGCGCACCACAGTCAACCCGTCTAGCAAGAATGCGCGACGAGGATGCGAGGGCCTCGGACGCCCATTCCGAAGCTTTCGGGCTGTTCGAAGGATGGGCCGAGGAGGCAAGAATGCAAGGGCACCCTTGGGGAAGGTTGCCAATCCTTAATATGCGGGCTGACTGCATATTACATCCGCAGAGTCGTCAGGGGCGGGGCCGCGGGCGGGCTGGCGGCCCGTCACCATCGCCCGAGCTCCGTACGGAGTCGCCTGGAAGTGGCGCTCCCGCTTCGGCCACTGCGCACATGTCGATCGCCCAGTCGCACGGAAGCGGCAGCGGCGTCGGGGCCGCGCAAGAGATGACGACATCCTGTGCTCGCAGAAGCGCCGCGCCATTTGTGCGCGATGGTGCCAATGATGCCGCGACGCGGCGCATGCTTCATGTTGTCACGCTCATCGGAGATCGGGGAGGCGTAAGACTCGGGTTCGGGGGACTCGGGTTGGCCTGACTGGGCCATCATGAAAATGACGAGACGCAGCCTGAAATTTGACACGAGCTCCCGCTGCAGACGTCCCACGAAAACTGGACCGCCACAACCCAGGACGAGCTCGTCAAAGAGCGTCGCCAAACCCGAGCTCCAGTGCGCTCGAGTCTTACGTTAGGGAAACGAAAGCTGGCATCAACATGAAAACTCAGAAAACCGCGCGGATTTCTTGGATCCGAGCTGGACCCCCCTCCCTGGCGCGCAGAGCGCGCCAGGGGCGGCGCTGGAGGCGGCCTCAGCGCCGATCCGAGAAATCCGCGCGGACCTCCGAGTTATCATGTTTATGTCATGGTCCGTTCCCCTATACGTTTCCCCGAGGAACGTGTGCATCCCGCGAGGGGATAGATCGTGCTCTCGCCGCAACGCCGCGCAATAGAAACGTCAGGAAAAAAAGTGGCTCTCGCCCCTGCGAGGACCGCGTTCTCCCTCCCTTCGCCAGGGCCTCGGTCGGGAGCGAGACCGCGCGCGCGCGCCTTCCCTTTCGCTATCGCTATACAGTCAACCCGAACCAGACTCGAACTCATGCCTATCCCTAATATCGGCAAGCCAAAAGCGATGACGGTCTTAGGGATGTGCCCTCAGAAACTGGGACAATCCTTAAGATCGATATGGAAGTAAGGTGATGCCAACCATAAGATATGGATATGTTTCAAACTGCTAGCACCCGTGCAATAAGGGCACGATGAGGATGCAAGGGCTTTGGAAGGCCATGTTGACGTTCTTCGAACGGGGCTGGCCAGCGAAAGTGGCCAAGGATGGGCCAAAGGGGAAGGATGCACGGGCAACCTTGGAGGGTCGCTCACTGTTACTGTGCTGGTCGACTGTAGCCGGGAACATGTTCTGGTCCCAATGCCAAGTTGTGCCACCAATGCTGAGCATGTTATGGGATGGAGAGTTGGAATCGGCAGGGCCCGCTGACTCGGTCGACCTGGCTAGCCTGACCCATTACCCTACCCCTGCCCTTGCGCTTGTATTGCGCATCCTGTGCCTCGATCGATATCATCCAACGCCTCCTGCTCCGTCTCCGACCCTCCCTCCTCCTCCTCCTCCTCCTCCTCCTGCTCCTCCTCCTCCTCATCATCATCATCATCATCATCATCATTACCAACAGCATCATCATCATCATCATCATCATCATCATCATCAACAACAACAACAACAACAACAACAACAACAACAACAACAACAACAACAACAACAACAACAACAACAACAACAACAACAACAACAACAACAACATCGTGTCTTCCCCCTCCCCCGATCAGCCCCAACCTACCCAATCCCGCCGATTGCAACTAGCGGCTGACAGACACGGATTGATTCGCATCTGCTTCGCATTTGTAGTTGGTCGGTCGACTTCAACGAACGTCAGTTGCCGCATGGCGTCGTCGCCAACACGTGCTGGTCGCCTGCCATTTGAGCGTGCGCGCGCAATCACGGACGGGCGCTTCCAAAACGCGTCGGTAGGCCGGTGTCACCGCTTGCACCACATAACTGCCAAAGCAACACGATGACGCAACTGCCCGCCATGTAGCGACGAAAAACGCGAGATGGACCGCCAGCGCGGCACACCACGTGGAGAGAAAGGCGGTTACGCGCGGCCGTCCGCGGGCAAATCACACGCGAATGTCGGAACAGCCGACCCCGTGTTCTTCCGTCGCTCATGTGCACGCGCATGCTCGCACGCACAGCGCAACGTCGCATACGCTCACGCACATCGCAGCCACGAAAGGCGCTTACAGCAGCACTCCCATGGATGCAGCGAGCAGCACTGAGCGACTGTGGCCATCGAGTGTGCGAGCGGGCTGGAGCGTACAATCCTCTGGCCGCGGTTGCGCTTTAGGAGCCCGACTATGAAGGAAATGACGAGCAGGCGAAGGATGAGGACAAGTATGAGGACAACGACAGAGAACAGAAGGAAAACCACAAGCACGAAAAACGCTCATCCTTGAGTGCCCCACTCCCTCCTCGTCATCATCGTCCTCCTTCTCCATCTCGTCCTCGCCCCTCCCACCATCTTCCTCGCAGCACTCCTCATCCTCCTCATCTTTCTCCGTCTCCTCCTCCAACGCCTTCTTTAGGGACGGCTAACTCTCCGAACCTCTCCCCGGGTGCACTCTGACCAGAATTTCAAAACGAATCCAGCCGTGGCGACAAGGGAAGGGTAGCAGCATCAGTATCTCTTCCTCCTCTGATATTTCGCCTCGTCATCCTCCCCCCCGTCTGGGAGGAGGAGGAGGAGGAGGAGGACGACGACGACGACGACGACGCCCTCGACGGCAACCTCGGCGGCAACGGCGGCGGCGGCGACTCCAAAGACGACCCGCGGCGCGAGGGGGGGTAGCTCCTGCAGAGAGCTTTCGAGGCCCAGCAGCTTCAGGGCCTGGCTCCGGCGGGAGACGGCGGGCATCACGGCGAGGGACGAGCAGAGAGGGACGAGCAGAGAGGGACGAGCAGAGAGGGACGAGCAGAGAGGGACGAGCAGAGAGGGACGAGCAGAGAGGGGCGAAGAGGAGGAGGAGGAGGAGGAGGAGGACGGCGACGACAACGAATCCGCTTTCCTCCCTCGTCCCTTCTTGCGCACTTCCCCTCCCCCTCCTCTTCTTTGCACAAAGAGCCAGCCGCAGACTCGGCGGACCCGTTACTCCTCCACCTGCTCCAGCACCCCTTTTCTCCTCCTCCTCCTCCTCCTCCTCCTCCTCCTCCTCCTCCTTCTCCTCCTCCCCCTCCGTCTCCTCATCCGCCACGTCCGCCTCCTCTCCCTCTTGTTTCTGCATCCTCCTCCTAGTCATCATCATCATCATCATCATCATCATCATCATCATCATCATCATCATCATCATCATCATCATCATCATCATCATCATCATCCATCATCATCCTTCCAATCTCGTCGTCGTCGCATCGCTATCGGTCATCAGCATCATCATTCGCCATGGTCATCATTAGCATTTAACATCAGCATCAGCAGCAGCATTCAGCATCATCGGCAACATCAGCATCAGGCTAGCAGCATCAGCAGCATTGGAATCAGCATCAGCTTATCAGCATCAGCATCAGCGTCACCTCAGCAGCAGCATGCATTCGCCATCACCATCACCATTACCATCACCATCACCATCATCGTCATCATCATCAGCATCATCAGTCTTCCATCCCTCCTCCCACCCCCCCTCCTCCCAATCATCCTCCATCTCTTTTCCTGACAAATAGTGAACAGCTTACCCTCCTGATCATCCCCATCCAATCGCCCCTACGATCCTCGATCCCTCCAACGTCTCTTCTCCCCCACGCCTCGTCCCTGCTCCCATACCGCCATCCACAATCATCCGCCATTCGCATAATTCGCCCACATCTTATCCGCCAGTCTCCATCCCATCACCACCATCACTGCACAACAACCATAACAGAACGAATACTGAACAGGCGGGTCATCCTCCGCAACATCATCAAGGCCGTCGTGACCAGAATCATCAGCACAAATAATCGTCAGTTTCATCGTTGTCGTCGCCATCATAACCACCTACACTACAAACACGGCCCCCCTCATCATCATCAGCAAGATCATGAGCCTGGCATGCACTTGGCTTGCCAGGCATGCACGCCGCCTGGCTGTCCGTCCGTCCGTCCGTCTGTCTGTCTTCCTGGCTCTCTGAGCCGCGGCGCTTTGAGCTTCTTAGCTCGGGGACGCGTCGGCCACCGCCGCCCTCTCCCTTGTCGGTGGCCCTGACGAGGTTGGGGGAGAGGGTGCCGAAACGCGCCCAGAGTCCAGCAAGGCAAGAGGGTGCAAACCCGACTTGTCTGGCTGATGCTCTGGGGGGGCCTGTGCTCAGGGGAGGCTGCAGCACCGCTCAACGATGTGCTGTTCAACCGAACCTGCAGGGTGGGCCCTTTTCCCAAATCCGTGCTTCGGTGCGGATCGTAAGCGCGCCTCGTCTCCGTCGTCGTCGTCGTCGTCGTCGGCGTCGTCGTGGTCGTGGTGCGTGTTGCTCTGCTCGGGGTTCTGTTTCCCTTATGCAGTGACCACCCACTTGGCTTGCCAGGCATTGCACGCCGCCTGGCTGTCCGTGTCCGTCCGTCTGTCTGTCTGTCTTCCCGGCTCTCTGAGCCGCGGCGCTTTGAGCTTCTTAGCTCGGGGACGCGTCGGCCACCGCCGCCCTCTCCCTTGTCGGTGGCCCTGACGAGGTTGGGGGAGAGGGTGCCGAAACGCGCCCAGAGTCCAGCAAGGCATGAGGGTGCAAACCCGACTTGTTTGGTTGATGCTCTGGGGGGGCATATGACCCTGGCAAGGCTGCTACACGTCAACGGAGTTGGCATTTTAAGCACCTGCAGGGTGGGCCCTTTCCAAATTCCGTGTTTCGGTTGCGGGATCGATAAGCGCGCCTCGTCTCAGTCGTCGTCGTCGTCGGCGGCGGCGTAGTTAGTGGCTCGTGGTGCGTGTTTTTGCTTGGCTCGGGATTTTGTTTCCATTATGCAGTTGGGACAACCACTTTGGCTTGCCAGGCATTGCACGCCGCCTGGCTGTCCGTCCGTCCTTCTGTCTGTCTGTCTTCCCGGCTCTCTGAGCCGCGGTGCTTTGAGCTTCTTAGCTCGGGGGCGCGTCGGCCACCGCCGCCCTCTCCCATGTCGGTGGCCCTGACGAGGTTGGGGGAGAGGGTGCCGAAACGCGCCCAGAGCCCAGCAAGGCATGAGGGTGCAAACCCGACTTGTCTGGCTGATGCTCCGGGGGGGCCTGTGCTCAGGGGAGGCTGCAGCACCGCTCAACCATGTGCTGTTTAATCGAACCTGCAGGGTGGGCCCCGTCCCAAATCCGTGCTTCGGTGTGGATCGCAAGCGCGCCTCGTCTCCGTCGTCGTCGTCGTCGGCGTCGTCGTGGTCGTGGTGCGTGTTGCTCTGCTCGGGATTCTGTTTCCCTTATGCAGTGACCACCCACTTGGCTTGCCAGGGATTGCACGCCGCCTGGCTGTCCGTCCGCCCTTCTGTCTGTCTGTCTTCCCGGCTCTCTGAGCCGCGGCGCTGTGAGCTTCTTAGCTCGGGGACGCGTCGGCCACCGCCGACCGTCACTTGTCGGTGGCCTGACGAGGTTGGGGGAGAGGGTTGCCGAAACGCGACCAGAGTTGTCAGCAAGGCACGAGGGTGCAACCGACTTGTCTGGCGGATGTCTGGGGGGGCCTGTGTCAGGGGGGGAGGAGGCTATCAGCATCGTCAACGTGGTTGCCGTTTTCAACCGAAAACCTGAGGGTGGGCCCTTTCCAATCCGTGCTTTCTGGTGTAAGGATAGTAAAGCGCGCCTGTCTCCGTCGTCGTCGTCGTCGGCGTCGTCGTGGTCGTGGTGCGTGTTGCTCTGCTCGGGATTCTGTTTCCCTTATGCAGTGACCACCCACTTGGCTTGCCAGGCGTTGCACGCCACCTGGCTGTCCGTCCGTCCGTCTGTCTGTCTGTCTTCCCGGCTCTCTGAGCCGCGGCGCTTTGAGCTTCTTAGCTCGGGGACGCGTCGGCCACCGCCGCCCTCTCCCTTGTCGGCGGCCCTGACGAGGTTGGGGGAGAGGGTGCCGGAACGCGCCCAGAGTCCAGCAAGGCACGAGGGTGCAAACCCGACTTGTCTGGCTGATGCTCCGGGGGGGCCTGTACTCAGGGGAGGCTGCAGCACCGCTCAACGATGCGCTGTTTAACCGAACCTGCAGGGCGGGCCCATTCCCAAATCCGTGCTTCGGTGCGGATCGTAGGCGCGCCTCGTCTCCGTCGTCGTCGTCGTCGGCGTCGTCGTGGTCGTGGTGCGTGTTGCTCTGCTCGGGATTCTGTTTCCCTTATGCAGTGACCACCTACTTGGCTTGCCAGGCATTTCACGCCGCCTGGCTGTCCGTCCGTCCGTCAGTCTGTCTGTCTTCCCGGCTCTCTGAGCCGCGGCGCTTTGAGCTTCTTAGCTCGGGGACGCGTCGGCCACCGCCGCCCTCTCCCTTGTCGGTGGCCCTGACGAGGTTGGGGGGGAGGGTGCCGAAACGCGCCCAGAGTCCAGCAAGGCATGAGGGTGCAAACCCGACTTGTCTGGCTGATGCTCTGGGGGGCCTGTGCTCAGGGGAGGCTGCAGCAACGCTCAACGATGTGCTGTTTAACCGAACCTGCAGGGTGGGCCCTTTCCCAAATCCGTGCTTCGGTGCGGATCGTGAGCGCGCCTCGTCTCCGTCGTCGTCGTCGGCGTCGTCGTGGTCGTGGTGCGTGTTGCTCTGCTCGGGATTCTGTTTCCTTTATGCAGTGACCACCCACTTGGCTTGCCAGGCATTGCACGCCGCCTGGCTGTCCGTCCGTCCGTCTGTCTGTCTGTCTTCCCGGCTCTCTGAGCCGCGGCGCTTTGAGCTTCTTAGCTCGGGGACGCGTCGGCCACCGCCGCCCTCTCCCTTGTCGGTGGCCCTGACGAGGTTGGGGGAGAGGGTGCCGAAACGCGCCCAGAGTCCAGCAAGGCATGAGGGTGCAAACCCGACTTGTCTGGCTGATGCTCTGGGGGGGTCTGTGCTCAGGGGAGGCTGCAGCACCGCTCAACGATGTGCTGTTTAACCGAACCTGCAGGGTGGGCCATTTCCCAAATCCGTGCTTCGGTGCGGATCGTGAGCGCGCCTCGTCTCCGTCGTCGTCGTCGTCGGCGTCGTCGTGGTCGTGGTGCGTGTTGCTCTGATCGGGATTATGTTTCCCTTATGCAGTGACCACCACCACCACCACCACCACCACCTCCTCCTCCTCCTCCTCCTCCTCCTCCTCCTCCTCCTCATCATCATCATCATCATCATCATCATCATCATCATCATCATCATCATCATCATCATCATCATCATCATAAGCAGCAACAGCAGCATCAGCAGCATCAGCATCATCATCATCGTCCTCCTCATCATCATCAGCATCGCCATCATCCTTACCATCATCATCATTATAACAGCCATCAGCATCAGCAGCATAATCGTCATCATCATCAACATCATCATCAGCACCAGCACCATCATCATCATCCGTAGCAGTATCCTCATCATCGTCATCACCATCACCATCACCATCACCATCACCATCACCATCACCATCATCATCATCATCATCATCATCATCATCATCATCATCATCATCATCATCATCATCGTCATCGTCATCGTCATCGTCATCGTCATCATCAGCAGCATCATCATCATTATCATCCTTATCCCCAGCCTCCTGCCAAGCATCCTCCCCAGTCTCCATTTTCTCCGTATCGGTATTTCCTTCCTGTCGCACTCCGAGGCCGGTCGAAAGGGCGGGCCGGGCGTTTCGCCTGAGACTTCCTCATAATTTATGATCCTGAGGCTTGAAAGCTGCGAGAGTTTCACGGGGTGACGGCGGTCCGCTCTCAAAATGTAGCTCTCGCCCGAGCGCCGCGCGCATTCGTTGAAAAAATTGCAAGAGCTTCACGGATGGAGGGCGGTTCGCTTGAACGCCGCGCACATTTGTCTTCAACGTTTGCGAGAGCCTTACGAATGGAGGGCGGCCCGTTTTCAAGATGTGGCTATCGCCGTAGCGCCACGCACAATCGCCTTCAAAGCTTGCAAGAATTTCACGGATGGAGAGCGGCTCCATTTCAAAATGTGGTTCCCGTCTTAGCGCCGCGACGTCCCAGAAACGGCGTTTCGGCACGATGTAGGAATGTCAGGGCGCGACCATCACGTTGATTCGTGGTGTTGAAGTCCCAAGAATGGTGTTCTGGCACGGTTCAGGATCGTCAAAGCGCAACAGTAACAGTCATTCGCGGCGTTGAAATCCCAGGCATGGTGTTCTCGCACAATTTCGGATTTTCAAACGGTTGCCTTCCAACGGAACATTTCCCTCAGTATGAGTGTGGGAGCAGCCTATGAAAGATAACAAACAATCAAAAAAAAAAAAACAACCAACCAAAAAAAAAAAAAAAAAAAAAAATGGAAGCAGGCTTGATTACAATATCGTTAATGGGTATTGGATTTGCACTGGTTTTCCTCCTTCTACTCCGCCTCCATCCATTTCACTTATTAACAACGCCCCCTCGTCGCAATCAAAAACGCGACGGTCGGGAGGACTGGGCGTTTCGCTCGCTACTTGCTCACCATTTATGATAATGAAGCTTGGCATTTGCAATGGTTTTGGAATTAAAAACGATCCGTTTTCAAAATGTGGTTTTTGTGGCTCTCGCCTGAACGCCGCGCACACGCGTCGTAAAGTCCGCCACAGATTCAAGAATGGAGGGCGAGCCGTTTTCGAAATGTGTTTCTCGCTTTAACACCACGTTCATTCGTTTCGAACGCATTTCACAGCTAGAAGTATTGAGGACTGCTCATGATTCAAAACCTGTTCTCGCCTGAGCACCGCACACATGTGCCTCAAATGTTGCAACAGCTTCAAAAATAGAAGGCGGCGGATACTTTAAATGACGTTTTCGCATGAGCGACGCACACATTTGTTTTAAAAGTCTGCGGCAGCTAGGTATAAGGATTCGTACGCTTGAAGTTTCAGGGACGGTGTTCTGACACGCATGAGGCTTGTCGAGACCCAACAGTCATGTGGACTCGCGTTGATGAAGTCCTAGGAACTGTGGTTTGGCACGATTTATTATTGCCAGAAAAAATGGCAAGGGCACTTCACGGGTGCGCGCGGCACCGAACTCCGAGCGCTCCTGTGCGGAATAGCCAATCGACATCCAAAGCCGGGCTGGTCCTTCGCGCAGCAAACGCCAAGCTACCGCAGCTCTTGTTCGGACCGCGGGACGGGCCGACAAAGAAAAGCGGGCCATGCAAGGGGCAAAAACGGGCAGGGGGGCGAGGAGCCGAGGAGCCGAGGAGTGAGAGGCGGAGGGGGAGAGGGAGGGAAGACGACAGGAAAGGCCAGACCGGGCCGACAGACGGAGGGACGGGAGGCGCGGGGGGGAGCCAAGGAGGGGGAGGATAGAGAGAGAGAGAGACAAACAAAAAATGAAGACAGAAGACGGGGGGGAGAAGAGGGGAGAAGGGGAACCAAACAAGGGCCGGGGCCTAGGCAAGAAAAGAAGCGGGCCGAGAGGTGCCCACGGGCGACAGCGCAAAGGGAAAAATGCCAGCGGAGGAGGAGGGAGGGGAAGAAAACTAGAGATCAAAGATCCCTCAGTCTATCTGGGCGCCGGCCTCATCCTGACGCCCCGCCTGCAGCAAGGTCGCCGCGCGGCTGACATCGTCAGCATGGGCTCCGACTTCCCGAGGAATCCTGGCAAGCAGAGCGCGTGCGTTCGCACGCATCAAACCATGCTAAAGCCAGAATAGAAGGAAGTGGTGACATTGCTCACCGTCTCGCCACTGCGCGCTGCGCGGGCGTGAATCAAGGCCCGGGCCACGTCTTGCGCCATCTCGCCCCATCCGCCGAAGGACTCCACGACCATGGGGACTAGGCGGATGCCAAGTTGCTCGCAGCGCACACCAACATCTCCTGGCGGCGACCCCATGCACCGCAGACTGTCTGATAGGCGACGCCACGGCAGAATCGAGGGCCAGGGGCGGGCCAAGCGGCCAAGTCGGGAAATGGGTGTCGCCCGGCCGCGGGCGAGGGTCGTCTGGCAGCAGCCCGCTCTCCTCCTTCTCAGCCCGGAGGCCCGCAGCATGCGCAGGGCGCCGTGCACCTTGACCGCGTCGCCACCCGCCACGCAGCAGAGAGCGCAGGCCCTGCGCGTCCATCACCTGGTCGCACTTCGGACACCAAGCGCCCCTGCTAGAAGCGCAGCCACCCAGCCACAAACGCACGGCCGCCACAAACTCGACGTGGGACATACGCTGCCCGAGGGCGCTCCGCGGCTAGGCCCGCAGCCACGCGCTCGCGCGCGGCGCGCTGGTTGCGAGGAGCCTCGCCTTGCGGGCGTCTGGGCCCGCGGCGATCAGCTGGCCCAAAAGACGCTCGTCCATTTTCATTGACAGAGCCCGCTGGCCAGGGAAGGCGCCGTCGGCGCCCAAATCCTCGCTTGTGATGCGGTGCTCCTGGCGGGCGCCAACATTGCAGAGGTTGACTGCTGCTGCCTGGGCGCCGCCATCGCAGTCCCCGCCCCACGAGAAGGCAGCGCCGATCTGACCGCATAAATGACGCGCCGCCACGCGGGAAGCAAGGTAGGCCGCAGCAGCGTGAGAATTTCCGAACCGAAATCCCAACCCTCCCTTGCTCAAGGGGAGGGACGCCTGCTGCCGCTGACTCTCGTTCAACGCTGTGCCTGTGCAGATCTGGAACGTCGACCTGAGAGCCTGCTGACTCCGTTCCAGACCACGCGTTATCCAGTCAGGCCGCGTAGTCCGCATACTATGCACAAGTCTTGCAGCTCCAAAACATCGAGAAAGCAACTTGTGGGCGACCTGGGCGTCCTCCAATAATGGCACCTCGTCGAGCATCGCGGTCAGCTTCCGCGCTCTCTTCACCTCCACGTACTCTGCGCAATGCTCTTGGCAACCGACAGGAGTGTCCAGCAATTTGAAACAACCGTCGACTTTCCGCTGGACAACGGCGGGGAACTCGGACAGGCTGCACTCCGCATTGCGCCCAGCCGCGGGAATGGCCTCACACTTGTCCAAGTCCAGCTCGAGGCCCAGGCTTGCCGCTTTTCGCTGAGTCAGCCGCAACGCCCGCAGCGTCGCGCCGAACTCGCCAGCCACGCAGAAGTCGTCGAGGTAACCGCATACGATGTCTAAACCAGCATAGCTCTTCAGCTCCTGCAAGAGAGGGTGAACAGCCAACGAAAACAGGAGAGGGCCAAGAGCGTCGTCCTGCTGGACTCCCCTGTTGGACATCAGCACGCGGCTGCCAAACAACGGGTCCGACGGACCGCCGTAGCACCACCTAGCCCAAGCCTCCAAGCATGGCATGTGCCTGCCAACCTCGTCCAAGAAAACAAACCGCTGCACGCTATTGAAAGCATTCCTAAAATCAATCAGGAGGACGGCTTTGTCTGGAGAGTTCTGGTGGCGGCTGACATATTGCTGAAAGGTGTGAACGACAGTTTCTGTTCCCAGCGGGCTGGCCACGCCAACTTGCAAAGGCCAGAACAGGCGGCGCGCTTCGGCCGTGACGTCTGCACACAAAATGTTGTTGGTAAGTCTGCGAAAGACCTCCCCCACCGCGATTGGCCGAATGTCGCCGTCATCTTTGGGCAGTGCGGTGAGCGAGGCAACAGCTACATGTTGGGACAAATGTTGAGCAGCCGGTCCACGGGCAAGCAGATTGACAAGGTGTGTCAACGCGTCAAGGCCAGAGGCTTGGTCAGGGCTTGCGACGGCATCAAGAAAGTGCTGCGCCTTTAGCCCGGAAAGCCTGCTGGCTGAGCACTTCGGGAAGGTTCCCAAAGCGGCCAAAATATCCATATCTAAGAAATCCTCCTGTGGTCCACTCACACCTTGCGGAACTATGAGGTCACGCTCCTCGGTCTCCTGAGGGTGCTTCCTCTCCAACGCTCTCAGCGTCCTGATGCTCGTGTCAGCCATGCCCTTTGGAAGCAATGCCTTGCACGCCTGCCCGTCGAGGCCTTCCTCGGCTAAGGCGATGGCACGGCGCCTCCGCTGCTCCTCCGAAGCGGTCGTGGACTGCGGTGGGTTAGCCTCAGCACGGGCGCGCCACAACTCTAAGCGGTCACCATCTGCCCATTGCTGCAAGCGGTCCTGATGAGGCGGTCCTGCACATGCTTGTGCTTCTTCCTGGACCTCGTGGCCACTGCTAGGACGCACTTTGGCAGCATCAGAAGCTCGGCCCAGGCGTCGCGTGAGCGCTGCATTGCATCTTCGGGGGCATCCACCCCTGGCGCCACTTTCAGAAAAACTGCCGATGCCATAGCCCAGGTCAGAACTGTGGACCATAAAAGTTTGCATGAACTCGGCGCCCTCTTCACAGTACGCACGTTGGCCTGCATGATATCTACGAGGGGCGGCAAGCCCGCGGCCCCCGATCCAGGGAGGCGGCCGAGATCAGGCGCTCGCTGCCCCGGCGGTCCCGCCGCTGACCGAGCGAGGTGCCGAGCCGGCGGGTCCGACCACCAGCCACACACACCCCACGCATGGTACTAGCCGATGCTGCCGAAGAAACTCTGCTGCAATAGTTCCCTGCAAGGTGCCATTCCGATGTCCTTCGAGGTGCGCCCGCATATGTTGCACAGAGCTCCACAGGCGGCTGCGGCGGTCATGTCGAGGGCATCCGACGACGGGGCAGTGAACTCTGGAGCCCGCCTGCGGCATCGCATCATCAACATCCAGCCTGCGCATTCCCGCGGTCACCACATCCGTGTCGTGTGTGTCCGTGCGGCTGCGGGATCTGCGCCTCCCCAGGACACCCTCAGCAGGCGGCGGCGGCGGCGGGGGTGCGCACCTGCAGCTGCGACAGTAAAGCAACAGGAATGGCGCTTTGGCACGGTTGACGTTTCTCATACGCACGGATTACATGTGTACACTTTCCGCAATGAAAATAAGGTGTTGTAGGGGCCTATGAAGCGGGGGGTTACTGGAACATCGTTGATGCGTCTTGCTCCTCCTCCTCCTCCTCCTCCTCCTCCTCCTCCTCCTCCTCCTCCTCCTCGTCCGCCGCCTCCTCTCCTCCTCCTCCTCCTCCTCCTCCTCCTCCTCCTCCTCCTGTTCCTGTTCCTCCGCCGCCCCCCCCTGCTCCTCCTCTTCGTCCGCCTCCTCCTCCTCCTCCTCCTCCTCCTCCTCCTCCTCCTCCTCATCCTCCTCCACCTTTTCCTCATCCGCTTCCTCCTCCTCCGCCGCCGCATCCTGCTCCTCCTGCCCCTTTCTCTTCCTCCTCCTCCTCCCTCCTCCTCCTCCCTCCTCCTCATCATCATCATCATCATCATCACCATCACCATCATCATCATCATCATCATCATCATCATCATCATCATCATCATCATCATCAGCATCATCATCATCATCATCATCATCATCATCATCATCATCATCATCATCATCCTCAACATCATTATCATCAACAACAACAACAACAACAACAACAACAACATCAGCATCATCATCATCAGCAGCAGCATCATCATCATCACCATCATCAGCAGCATCATCAGCATCATCATCAGCATCGTCAGCATCATCGTCATCATCATCATCATCATCATCAGCAGCAGCAGCATCATCATCATCAGCATCATCATCATCAGCAGCAGCATCATAATCATCCCCCTCCTCGTCCGCCTCCTCCCCGTGCCAAGGCAGGGTCGACCTGCCCAAGCGATCCGAAAGAGATCCTCGTCGCCGAGCAGGCCCTGCAAGGCGCCCCCGATGTCGAACGCGCCAGCCGCCACCCTGGGCCTCGGCGGCACCCTCTTAGGGCGCCCCAGGAAAGGCTCTCATCAGCCTCCTTCTCCTTCTCCTTCTCCACCACCTCCTCATCCTCCTTCTCCTCCTCATCCTCATCCTCTTCCTTCTCCTCATCCTCCTCCTCCTCCCCCTCCTCCTCCTCCTCTACCTCTGTCTCCGCCTCCTCTGTGTCCTCCTCCTCAGCCTCCTCCTCCTCCTCCTTTGTCTCCTCCTCATCCTCCTCCTCCTCCGCCTTCTTCTCCTCCTCCCCCCTCCTCATCATCCCCCCCGCTCGCCCGTTGCCTAAGGCCCCAAGAGGTTCGAAGCCCCCCCGCATTGAAAGATGAGATAAAGGCGAAGACAGTACCCCCAGTAATGCACAAGAAGGAGAGAGTGGAGGGTAAAATAGAAGGTTCAGGATGGGCATTCGACACGCCTGGTCAAAACAAGTTGCGCAAAAAGCGAAGACGCAAGTCCAGCTGCCGAAGTCGAAAGCTGGCCGCTGCAGTCGTTGGGGCGCTCATGCCCCCCATTGCGTGCACACCTTCCTCCCCACATGCCATGGCAAAACCGTTCCAGGGTGGAAACGGTGCGGAGAGCCAAAAAGGTGCACGTACCAATATCCGCGGCCTCAGTTCAAAAAGAAGGCAGCAGCAGCTGTACTTCCTCTGTTGAGAAAAAACTGCTGTGAGGCAAAACACGAATGAAAAGGCAGTTCGAGAAACAACAAGCTAGAGCAAGGGACAACGCTGCCTGGAGCCACCCGTTGTCCTCCCGAACCACCTCCCACCTTGGGTCGCAGGGAGGCGCTCCAATCCCCACAGTATGCCCAGGGGGCGCCACAATCCCCCCGTTCCCCTCCAAGTGGGCAGATGTGGCTCGATGAGAGCCGCCGAAACCTCACCGTGCCGCACCTTGCCCGACCAAGCCTCCACCTTCAACCCCACGGGCCAAGAGAGAGCAAAGGGGAGAGAAGGGGCAGCAGGGGAGGGGGAAACGGGAAAGGCACCCACGAAAGCACGGGCAGCCGCAGAACCCAACTCGAGCAACCTCCCAAAGTAACACGCATCAGCCTCTCTGCCAGGGGCTGCGCTCACAGGGATCACAATTTCCAAGGGGTCACGTTCGCCTCCTTCGATCAAAACTTGGGGCAACGCAACTCCGATGGGTCTCTCAAGCAACAGTCTGGGTCTGAACGATAGCCCCAAGTATTCTGGGTTGGTACGAGGGCGTGGGTGTTACACCTTCTTCCTCTCGTGATGGATATTGCAGCTTCTTGCCTTGCAGAGTCGGCCGCGGCAAGTTCCTCTGGGGTCGGGCGGAGCGGGAAGCTAAGCCAATTGCGGAATCACGAGGAGGACCAACGCAAGTGTTTCACAAGGCGGCTCCCGTCCCAGGACTCCCAGCAGCGGAATGGACAATGCGAACCCGTCGCGAGCTGTTCAAGCGGGTCGCTCGGCTCGTGCAAATTCGTTTGGCGAGTGCGCAAAAGCCTGGCGGAACGAGCAACTTGGCCCACACTCGTAGCTGAGGAGGCCAGACGTGGGCGGGGGCGGCGGGGGCAGCGCAGCCTCGACGGAAACGCCCCCTTCCGCTACGTCTCCCGGCGCCTCGACCACCGGTGGCGGTGGAGAGGGTGTGGGCACGACGGGTTCAGGCGGCCATCGCAAGATGTACTGAAAGGGATGCCTTTGCACTCAACGCACACAGAATGGCTTGAGCCAAAGCGTCAGTCACGGCGCTGTGCACAAGCAAGCATACAACAGACACAAACACAGAAAAGCACGGATAGTCAGGACGAGAGGGAGCCATATGATTCCACAGCTCCCCCCACTTACTGTCGACCTGACTCCTCGAGGCGGCGCTCGCGATCCTGTAGATAGCGGCGGCTGGCCTCTCGACTGCGCCGGCCCTTCTCACCACCGGCCAAGAGGTGAGCCCTCTCCGACTCAGCATCACTCAACGTCAAAGTCCCACGGCGAATCATGTGACCCATGGCATCGGACCCCTTGGACACATCAGCCTTGGTCATCACATCAGTGGGATTGAGCAGGTGAGGAAACCACTTCACGCACGAGCCCCGCTGGGAGAAAGAGTCACGAGCAATTGCGAGGTCCACGGAAGTCCTGCGGTCCTCCTTCCGGCCAGCACAGTTCTTGGAGAGACAGTCGAAGATGGACTTGGCGTCCGTGGCATGAACTCCAGGCAAGGGTCGGTGCAACTCGCAGTTGTCACGTAACACCGACACGTAGGGGCCTGCGTGCTGTCGCCAGTCGGCAGTAGGAACGTCCCCAAAGCAAGCGTCACGAAGTAGCAGCTGGATCCAGTCGGCTTCTCCAAGAGACTGGCAGAGAGAGTTGGCCTCACCGGCCAGGGATGAGTTGGCAGCTCGACGCATCTTGGAGGATCTCCAGGAAAGCATCGTCACCTTGCTGGTCAGTCCGGCGGCCAGCTGAGGGTCAGCCACTCCCACAGCCCAGGCACACTGCATGGGTGAGTCCGTGCCAATCCCCGCCGCGTCGCTCAAAGTAAAACTCACCACCTGCGATAGGTCGTGGCGCCAGATGGTCAGGTACTGCGAGGCGGTGTCACGCAGCATCTGGACGGCCCGATTGAAAACTACGATGTCCTCCACCACCGCCTGCTCCAGCTTGCTGGCGAGTATGGAAGCCGCGCCCGCCACCTCGGGACGGGTCTCCCTCGCCACCCAGTTGATCCGGTAGATGCCGGATCGGAGCTGCTCGAACTCTGAGCGGCTCAGAGGCTCTTGTCTCTTGGAGCGGCGGCCCTTCTCCAAGACAATCGGATGAATCTCCTCCAATATGTACTTCTCCTGGTCCAGGCGAATGCGGTGAGCCTCCTTCCTGATGCGGCGTCCAGCAAACTCGACCTCGTCGCCTCTCCACTTGCCGAAGGTGAACCTGGCCTTGAGAGAGTCGGCCAACCACCTCGTGTGGGAGGCAACTGTACCCAGCCAAAGGTCGTCCACCTCTATCAGGACCTGAGCCTTCAGGGCGCCCTGCTCCCGGAGAGTCCAGTAGCATGGCTCCATCAGCAACTTCTTGAAGCCAAGGTCGCGTAGGTAGGAGGTGATCGTGGCGTGCCATTCCCAAGGGGCGTCGTCTAGACCATAGACGGCGACATGTAGCTCAATAAGGCACCCGTCGGGAACGTGAATGCCAGTGAGCCCCTCACAGGGAGCCACGTAGATGGGTCCACCAGCCCTGCGGAGTCGCCTCGACTGACTGAATGCGTTCTTGCAGTCCACTATACTCTGGTCCATGCCATGGCCCAAGAGTACCAGCCCGAAAAGCATCATGGCCTCGGACTGAGGCGTCGGAGAATACGTCACTAGATGCTCAGTGTCAGGATCTGCAAAACCGTGCACGCACCATCTGCTCTTGGCCTTTGGGGCACTAAACGTACCCTCCTGGGCCTTCCATCGTCGTACCATCCTGGACGATAGCACCCGCTCTGGCCGGGTGCGAAGCACATGAGTGGACTCCTCCTTGCTGAGGATCCGCAGCACGTTAGGCTTGTTGAGTACGCCCCACTCGGCCTCGTCCGATCGTCGGAAATCCTCGAGCTCCTGGGCCGAGAGATCCTTGAGCTTGACCTCCCCACCGCGTGAGGAGAGCAGAGACCACTGCCCGGCGCTGTCCTCTGAGCACTCGAAGATCAGATCCTTCCGGCCGTTCATGTAGGTCTCGACGTCCCCGCTCCAGCCGGAGTCCTCGAACCAAGAGTCCAGCACCTTGCAGTAGCCCTCGAGAGCGCTGAAGCCGGTCTCGTCCATCGGGGTCTCCGACCCCGTCTCCAGGGGCCCGGCCTGAGAAGAGGCTGCAGCGCTGCTCTGCTGAGACCGCCAGTTCTCGAACTCCTGGATTTGGGTGCGAACCCGACCCTCGGCCCTTGGCAAGAGCTCCATGGGTGTCGGTAGGCCAGAACCCCTGAGCTGTTCGTCGGTAGGAGCCCCTCCGGTCGCGGACCGGAGTGTGTCAGGATCCAGCCTGGCTCGCTTGATCTCCAGGTCGTCCTCGGACAGAGAAGGTCGTCTCGACGAAGCCCGCGAGCCGCCAGCTGTGGCCACCGCCTGTGAGCCTGTCTCCGATCCGGCAGGTGTCGAGCCAGTCTGAGACACAGGAGGTGTTGGCTCGGCGGCTGGCTCCCTCTGAGGTCCGGCTGCGGCTGAGACAGCACCGCCCTGTCCGAGAGCTCCTGCAGGGTCCGCTGGAGCAGGATCTGACTCCTCGTGCTCTGGCACAGGTATCAGACGAGTCACTGGACCGGGAGCCCAGACGAGTCGCGGTCTAGGTCTCACGCCGGCAGCCTGGGTCGGAGGTCGCAGTCCCGGTGGCGGCGCAGGAGGCTCAGCAACTGCTTGAGCCACAGTACCTGCGACAGCCGGAGTCGGAGCTGGAGTGGGGTGGGAGCTGGAGTCGGGAGCTGGAGTAGGGACCTCTGGAGCCTCGATGTTGTTGGAGCCCATGTTGGAGTCCCGAGAGCCCCCTTGGTGGCCTGGAACCTCGTTGGAGCCTGCTGGTGCTATGGTCACGGGAGACGCGTTACCCTCGGAGCTGATGGGAGTCATGGTGGCCTCTGGTGGTGGTGGTCCCTCTTGAGCAACGTCTAGAGCCCCTCCCGAGATCCCCTTAGCAAGCTGCTCGTCCAAGACGTCCCGATAGCACGTGGTCTGGATAAGCTCGGCCCCGAGGGACTCTGACTGCGTAGCAGGTCGTATCTGTTCACAACTGCATTTCCACAAACGACTGCGCACACACACCCACACTGTTGTTCCATGATGAAATATCACTGCACCTGGCCCAACCCACCGATCCCGTTGCAAACCGTATGGTTTGCGCCCTGTCTTGGGCGCTCGCCTCCAGATGTATACCCAATCCCCTGGTCGGTAGGTCCTGTCCCTGTGCCACGCTGATCCCAACGCATGCTGCAACTTCCTACGCGCATCTCCTTCCATCGCAAGCTGTCGGGCACGAGACCGGATCTCGTGTTGATGTCGGAAAGCTGCCGCCGCACTGTCGAGGTCGGCGCTCGGTTCCTCGAGATCGTGAAGTCCTAGGTGGTCTAACGGGTCCTCGCTGAGCAACTCCTGTGGTACCCTGGGGTTTTGCCCAAATACTAGCTGTAGCGGTGAATACCCGCCTCGATTCAGGAAACGATTCCGCCAGGCAGCCAATTCACAGGCCGCCAGCTCTAGGTCGTCGGGTCCCTCCAGGATGGTATCGTCCACGAACCGCTGGAGCCGCTCCTTCAACCATTGACCCGCCCGCTCTGTCTTCCCGTTCTGCCAAGGGCTGTCTGCGTCGGTGGTGTGCTGGAACACCCCTTGTTGCTCCAAGTGTCTGCTAAACTCAGCCTCGAATTCCTTCCCGCCGTCGGATATAAGGACCTCTGGAGGTCCGTAATGTCGGATCCACCCCCGTGAGAAGGCTTTCCACACTGCTGCTGGCTGCGAACATCTCCCGGGTCCCACAATCCCTACCCACTGTAGCGAGGTCCCCAGGCATACGGCATTCAGAAACGTGCACTCCCGGTGCTGATATGTCACAAAGAACAGGTCTACTCCAATCAGCTTGTTGAATGAGAATATCCGAGCAACTGTTGCCTTTCGCTGAGGAATCGACTTGCCGGCACTCTCGCATGACTGGCACACAAAGTGATGCTGAACGTAGCGCAGTATCTCTGGCCGAGCGTGAGCACACCGAAGGATACGAAGCAGGTCTCTCTTGGTGGGATGACCAAGATTAATATGTGCCTTCTCCACCTGCCGAATCTGCTCCTGAGTCAACGGGCAGTCCTGCTGCTGCTGCTGCTCATCCTCCTCCTCCTCGTCCTCAGAGTTGTCCTGCTCGCGGCCCTCCACCTGAGACTGGGTCGGTCGTTCCTGTCGACGAGTCGCCAGCACCCCGCTCGGAAAGCTCTCGTCGGTTCCCAGCTGCTGAAGCTCTGCGGATCGGTGAACCGCGTGGGCTATGGTCTTGCAGAACTTAGTAGGATAGCATGCCGCGCGTCGTGGCAGACCGCCTCCCTCCAGCACCAAATGTCGGTGGTCCCCGGCACACCGTTTTCCCAAGAGAGCCCTGTAAACTTCACAGTCGTTGGAGACCACAGTGGTTGGCTTCTTGGAAATCGTGCCAGGCCTAACCGAGAGCCCAAACCTGCACATGTCAAACGTGATCCTGGATACGCCCGGGAGCTCCAGAAGCCTCTGAGTACTGGGAAGAGCCCAAGAGGTCGCAGTAGTAGGTTGTTCCAGAGCGAACTTGCGACCGCCCGAGATCTGAAGCTCGATTATCTCCATCGCATACGCCCACAGGTCCAATGCTTCTCCACGCGCTCGGGCCATCTCGATCGGATCTCGCCGCTCATCGTTGACTGCGTTGATGGCGGCGAATTCAGTGCAGGGAGGACTGAGAAATACCAACCATGGACGCCACTTCTTGATCAACCGCTTTCCTAGCTCCCGGTGATCCGTACGTCGGAAATCCCAGCCCGTGGTTAAGTCTAAGCTGCCACCAGTCGGTGAGCCCCTGGAGCCCAGCTGAGAGGAGACCTTTGCCGTGCGAGGAGGTGAGAAAACTTCAACAAACTCGTATCCCCAGGAGTCGGATCCCGATACTCTTCCAAGACCTCGGAGACTCTGACGAAGACGACGCTTACTCCTCTGGTCAACCTTGAACTGGTGAGTGTAGTTGTCCAGGCCCGTTAGATTGGCTAGCGTGTCGTCGGAGTTGTGATGTGGCTCGGAGCCGCGTAGCGTCGTGATAGACAGGTAGCTCTGGAGAGGGACAACGTAGTAGGACCCCGCACCCGCAGACCCGCCTTCGGTAGAGTTGGGTCTACCCTGATAGGTGGATGTGTAGGTGCTGACCCAGAGTCGGTATCGCCCGTCGTCGGACTCACACTGCCAGGCAGGAACAGAGGGGAGATTGAGACGGGATGAGGGAGAAGATAGAGGGCCTTCGCTTTTCTCCAAAGCCTCCTGATCGATCCGGTAGCACCGGCCGTTGGCCCTGGCCTGCTCCAGAACAGCGCTGGCCTCTCTGTGTAAACTGCGAGAGGTAGGGATTCGAAGCCAGCACTCCTGTCGAGACTTGTCGCCAAGTAGCCGCAGCACGCCGCTCTCTCTCAACTGCCCCTCATGTCGGTGTCCGCCGGGACCTCCTCCACCATGGTGAACCCGAGGTTTGGCAATACCCCGGTGGTCGTCGGTGGCGGACCGGTTGGCGGCGTCGGCGAGCTGGAGTCCGCACTCCCGCCTGCTGCTGGAGACTCTGACGCCATCTGCTGCATCGTGGCCACCATGTGCGAGAGCGTCACGGACTGCTCGCGCATCGCTGCTGTCATCGGCCCCGTGGATGCCGCCATCGCCTCGGCCACTGCTGCCGACAGGCCTCGCACCATCTCTGATGCCCACGGTGGCGGGGGCTCCTGGTTGAAGCTCGACCAGGTGTTCTCGTCGTTCGGCGCCGACGCCACGCGTCGACTCGGAGCCGGAGCTGCGCCCTCCCGCATCGCCGAGCCTGCCGAGCTCAGGGGCCTGACGTCGCGCGGGAGCTGCTGCTTGAGCTTCCTCATCTCCGATGCCGTCATCTGTCGGTGGCCGTCCCCGCGGTACCCGATCTCTCGATAGGACGTCCTCACCTTGCACTTGTTGCACTGCTCCCAGTTCCCGTACTGGTTGTGGGAGGTCACGAACCACCTGGGGCGGTGCACACAGAGCGTCCAAGGCACCGACCCGTCCGCCAAGGGAGCCGTCATCGGAACCCGGTACTCGTAGAGGTCGTTCACCAGCCTGGGGTCCTCCACCATCCTCCGACGGAGCTCCTTTCCCGGGAAGAGTCTCCCGCGCCTGTTCAGAGCAAAGAACTTGTCCATGAGGGTCTGTGTCCACATCAGTCCGGCATGCAGCAGCCTGATCCACTGGATCTTGACCCTCTCTGAGATGTCCAAGTCTGGGCGGTCCCGCATCGACTTGAGGCGGATCTCGCGGTGAGCTTGGTGGTTGTGCCTGGCTCGATGTTTGAGCCAGATCAGCTACAGGGTTGGAGATGTGGCGGGAGTCGTGGTTGGAGGAAGACATCACTGGTTTCGAACTGCTGTAGTCGGTATGCAGGCTCCCGGGATCTCTCTGAGGTGCGGGGGCTCCTGTGGGGTCGTTTCTCTCCTTCTGAGGCCTGGAGGGATCCTTCCAAGAGAGTACGTCTTCTTTTTCAGTCGGGGCTCGGAAGGCGTCCGAGCTGAGTCCAGCTGGCAAGGCACGCGAGCTGGGAGAGAAGCTGCTCTCCGTCCCGCGCCAGTCGTTGATGTAGATCCCCCGATGGTTCTTCCCGATCCGGTGGAGCTCAGTCTCACAGTCCAACTTCTTCAGAATGAGAAGTTCCTTCTCGTAGTCCAGCACTGCGCCGAACTGCTCGAGAAACCCGCCTGGTAAGAGTGGCGGCAGGTCCTCCTTCGTCACCACGAACTCGATGGTCCCGCTCTTGCCACCGATGGAGATGGGCACCACGGCGACTCCGACCAGCGTGGCCGATCCGCCGATACCCCGAGGTGTCTGGACGCTCTTCTCGATCCAGTTGATCCGCAGGCCTCGTTGCTGCAGATCTCCCTCGAGCTCCTTCAAAGCCCGGCGGCCTATGATCGCCTGAGAGGCACCGCTGTCCACGATGATCAGGCCGCCCTCGAGAATCAGCAGCGAGAGCTCCGTAGTCTCCGAGCTGACGATCTCCCTGAGGGTCGCCAGCACCTCCCTGCCCAGGACCGTGATGCCGTCGATGTTGAAGTCCTGGTCGTCGCCCGCGCCGATCGCTGTGAACGTGAAGGCCTCGATCTCGGCCCCTCCAGACCGAGATTTGCCCTTGCCATCTCGCTCTCTGGGACGATGAGGATTCTTGCACTCTTTGTGCCAGTGCCCTACTTCTCCACAGTTGCCGCACTTCGTGATCAACTTCAGCTGTGTTGGGGTGAGCCGGCGCTTCTTCTTCCAGAAGCCCCGATCCCGCTTGAGCGCAGTCTTCAGCTGCTGGTTCTCCTTCCACGTCTTCTTGGTCTTGCCGATCTGTGCCAAGGTCTCGACCACCTCTGGCTCCGCGAGGCCCTTCTCGGAGAGCTCGACGAGAACCATGGCCTCGTCCTCCGAGTCCAGCTCGTCGGCCCAGTACGACCACTCGTAGATCGGCTCCTCGACCGGCCCGGTCTCTGCCCGCTGGACCTCGGGAGTTGGCAGTGCCTCCTCCGGTCCCATACTCAATAGTGATGATTGCTTGCCGTCGCTCCAGATCTTTCCTCCGGTGTCCAGCTTGGGCAGCGCCCAGAGGATGTCCTCGCCTAGCATCGAGCCCTTCGTCAGGCTCTTGAGGTTCTGTCTGCCCTGCTCGTTGAGACGAGCTCCTTGCATCAGCAGCATGCCCTGGATCTTCTGTGGGATCTCCATCCCGATGCTCTTCGCCTTGTCAAATTGGCGTCGGCGTCGCTCTGCGAAGGTGTGCAGGTCCTCATCCTTCTTCCTCTCCGTGTCCTGCATGGCCTCGCTGCCCGTCCGGTAGAGGTCGTCGTCCTCGCGCTCACCGGACTTGAGGCCCATCCTCTTCAGTATGAGCTCGACCGTCAGCTCGCTATCCGGGACGTCCTCGAGGGTCGCCCGGATCTCCCAGGGCAGGATCTCTAGCAGTCTGTCTGCTGCCTGAGCCTCGCTCAAGTTCAGGCCGTTCTTCCAGCGCTGCACGTACTGCTTCCACAGCCTGAATCTCCCCCAGCCTGGCCAGGATGGTGCTGGCCTGGGTTGGGTCCACTGGCCCTGCCACCAGCCGCGGTCGTGCTGCCACGTGCTGCCTTGACTACCCCAGCTCTGCCACGAGTAGTCTTGATCCCAGGTCTGTTGTCGCCCGGGTCTGTCTCTCCACTCCTTCCAGGTGTCTGATGCCCTCATGGATGGTGGTGTTAGCTTGTCCTCTTCTGCCCGCGCATCCTTCGCTCTCCACTCTTCTCGCCACGGATCGTGCTCCGTCCAGGGGTCGTTGACCACGCTCCAGCCTGCTTCGTGAGATGGAGCCGCGCTCTGATCTTGACCGGCGAGCCCCTGGAGGTTAGGTGCGCCCTCAGGTGGCGCCGAGGCCGGCGCAGCCCCTGTGCCCAGCCGTATCATCTGGGCCACTCTGCCTGCAATCTTGTCGATGTCTGCGTCTGTCAGCCCTTCCCTGCCGCCTCGAGGGCTAACAAGAGCACCTCTGCTAGCTGAGGCAGCTGCGCTCGAGTGACTCATCACCCGTCTTCAGTACTTGCACCCTCGTAGGTCGCCCTCGCCCTGCCGTAGATCTGTGAACCGTCCTCCAGCTGCGCACCCGCCCTGGGCCTCGCTTCCGGAAGTCGTTCGGTGAACCACGCTCCGCTACCACTGTGGGCACGACGGGTTCAGGCGGCCATCGCAAGATGTACTGAAAGGGATGCCTTTGCACTCAACGCACACAGAATGGCTTGAGCCAAAGCGTCAGTCACGGCGCTGTGCACAAGCAAGCATACAACAGACACAAACACAGAAAAGCACGGATAGTCAGGACGAGAGGGAGCCATATGATTCCACAGAGGGGCTCGGCTCAAACA
Source organism: Prorocentrum cordatum (assembly GCA_963575745.1). Taxonomy (NCBI): domain Eukaryota; class Dinophyceae; order Prorocentrales; family Prorocentraceae; genus Prorocentrum; species Prorocentrum cordatum. The sequence goes on from CAUYUJ010018761.1 coordinate 168,000, forward strand.
AATCGTAACTGCACATGCTTCCCAGTTCGTGGCCAAGCTACTGCAAGCACAGCTTCTCTCCCAGATGGGGTAGAAAAAGAAGGCGTCGAGACAGCCTCAGGACCTGCTAACTCCAAAGACGCACCTCAGCCGCAAGATCTATTGGCCGCCTGAGCAGCCTGAGCAACGAGCGGGAAAAACAACTCTGTCTCGTCTGGCGAGCTGGATGAACTGATCATCATCATGATTGGTTGATTGAGAGCCGGCCTTGGAAAAAAAACGCCTGAACCAAGCAAAATAATATCTAAGCATAGTGGGCCATACGCGGTCACACGAAAGATGCGGCAGCGAGTTCACAGTTGGCGGCGCTCCATTTGGTATACGAGGGACGAGTCTCAGCCTGGCCCTCGATAAAACTTACTGCAATGGTCATCGATTAGCTCTCACCTTCATGTCCAACATGGAGGCATGAACTTGACACGAATGTGGTACTCCCAAGTGCAGCGATGTTTTATACGCATATAGCCCGTGGGAGCTCTACTCATAAGAAGCGTTGGCCTCGAACCCCATGTGCTGGCAGCAGCCCAAATACGCCTCAATATAGCATTTGCGTGTGTTCCAAGTCCAAACTTGTACAAAATGCAACTACCTTTTTGATTGGCCGAAATGCTGCCCGTGATGACCGAATTCGCTCAAAAATATCATCACCCATTGCGCCTCTATCATTGAACCTAACCCCCAAAACTTTGTGAGACCCCACGATGGGCACACGAAAATCATACAGCCCTATCAATCGTCCTGTATCTTGATTATGGTCGGTGGTGTCTTCTTTGTTGGGCGCAAGCTCCGACTCCACGAAAACTCAGCACGGCCACCATCTTGCAGAAAGTGTTGTTGAAGCCGCGCGTGGTCGCAGAAGCCGAAGTGATGTCGGCCAGCTGCAATGCTTTGAAGGCTAGCTCTGGGGTTGGTGCTGCTACCAGCGCTGATAAATCGTCAACGGAAAATGTGCTGGAGTGAAGTTTCTCCCTGTCAAAGCATGAGCCACAATGATATATGGAATCAAGGGGGTGTCCAAAGAAGGTCCTTATGAGCGGTCTTCTCCTCAATGTTTTACTGGATGCGGGCAAACAACACATTGAAAACGTGAGTAGCAGGAAGCGTTCCAGGACGGCAGCCTCGACCAGGACACTCGAAACCACAAGCCCCACGCATGTGCCAGAAACTGCCCACCCGACTATCACGCACAAGCTCAAGCAGTTGAGAGGGGCATGTCCACGCTGTCCAGCGGAGGGCCGGCAGCAATCTCCACTTCGAGTCCCGCTTGCAGAAAGGGGAGCCCTCTCAGCCTGCAGGAGCATATCCTCAAGCCTGTGAGCCTCGCGTGGGAGGGTCAGACACAACTACCCGAGGGCGGAATAGAAGGCCGCGTGCCAATCCACAAAAGAAGAAATTGCGTAGCACACTCCGTGGTGACTCTCCCGAGCTGTATTCCCATGAGGAGTGCTCCCTCCAGCCCCTTGCCAAAAACCCCTCCGACTTGAATGTACAAGAGAGCTCTTTCCACGAAACGGAAAGCCGCCTGAGGAAGCAGATCGTGTTAGCGCGTGCCGATGGTGCTGCATAGCGAGGCGCTACGCTGGTTGCACATCACATTCGCGGGCCATTTCCCCATGTAGAAAAACAAATTCATCACTCGTGAACCCACGTGGTTCACGTTGCTGCACACCTGTTTCAGCAGCAGGGGGGCAAATTAACTGAGACATACGATCGTGGACACAGCTACCGAAATCCGCAACAATTCCGGTCAGTCCAGCAACTTATTCCGCTGGGCGATTCCTCAGATACCCTGGGCATCTTAGAGGTTGGGGATATTGGAAACTGGGGAGTGGTCCGAGGGGCGCAATTCTCGCTAATCGTGGCATGATCAGCGATAAACTCGTGACCGCTCGCACTCATGGATACCTCGATGTTGGAAAAGAACGTCTGGCCAACCCGTGAGATCGCTCTCTCTCTCCCTCTCTCCGATTGGTCACAGCCTGACCGTTGGCATCAAGCATGTCAGAAAAGGTTCCCCCGGCTCCTCCTCCTCCTCCTCCTCCTCCTCCTCCTCCTCTCCTCCTCTCCTCCTCCTCCTCCTCCTCCTCCTCCTCCTCCTCCTCCTCTCCTCCTCCTCCTCACTCCTCCTTCCTCCTCCTCCTCCCCTCTTCCTCCTCCTCCCTCTTCCTCCTCCTCCGTGTCCTCCTCCTCCTCCTCTTCCTCCTCCTCATCCTCTTCCTCCTCCTCCTCCTCCTCTTCATCGTCCTCATCATCATCCTCCTCTTGCTCCTCCTGATCTCATCATCATCATCAGCAGCAGCATCAGGATCATCATAATCATCATCATCATCATCATCATTATCATCATCATCAGCAGCAGCATCATCATCATCATCTTCAGCATCATCACCATCCCCATCATCATCATCATCATCATCATCATCATCATCATCATCATCGTCGTCGTCGTCGTCACCATCAGGATCATCCTCATCAGCATCAGCATCAGCATCATCAGCATCATCAGCATCAGCATCATCATCATCAGCATCATCAGCATCAGCATCATCATGATCAGCATCATCACTATCATCATCATCATCATCATCATCATCATCATCATCATCATCATCATCATCATCAGCAGCAGCAGCAGCAGCAGCAGCAGCAGCAACATCACCATATGTACATCACCATCATCATCAGCAGCAGCATCATCAGCAGCATCGCCATCATCATCATCATCATCAGCATCGTCATCAGACACAGCATCATCATCCTCATCAGCATCAGCAACACCACAACCATCACCATCATAACCAACATCAGCATCGGCATCACCATGATGATCAGCAGCATCATCATCAGCACCAGCAGCAACATCACCATCTGTACATCACCATCATCATCAGCAACAGCATCATCAGCAGCATTGGCATCAGTATCATCGTCATCATCCCCAGTATGCTCATCATCACTGTCATCATCGTCGACATCATCATCAGCAGCAGCATCATCATCACCAGCATTACCATCAACAGCAGCAGCATAATCTGCATCATCACCATCAGCATCATCCTCGTCATCAGCATCAGCAGCATCAGCATCATCAGCATCATCAGCATCAGTAAGAGCACAGCATCATCAGCATCAGTAGGATTATCATCTTCAGCAGCATCATCATCATCAGCATTAACATCATCATAGTCATCACCATCATCAGCAGCATCATCATCACCACCATCACTTCATCATCATCATGAGCATCAGCATCATAACCATCGGAATCACAATCATCGGCATCATCGTCAGCATCAGCATCAGCATCAGCCTCATCAGCCTCATCATCATCCTCATCAGCAGCATCACCATCATCGTCAGCATAAGCAACAGTATCAGCATGCGCATCATCATCATCATCAACAGCCGCATCATCATCATCAGCATCATCAGCTGCATTTGCATCAGCATCAATATCATCAACAGCAGCAGCAGCATCATCATCAGCATCACCATCAGTGCCAACATCAGAGAGAGCGTGATCCACCGCCGCTTTAGAGTGGAAAATTGCCGGCCTTTCCGGAACCCGGGGTTCCCCCCCCCCTCCGAAAATCCCCCCCCCCTGCTGGACCCCCCCCCCCCCCCCCTTCCCCCGGCAAACCCCCCCCCCTCCCCTAACCCTCCCCCCCATCCCCCCCCCCTCGAACTCGAAAACCGGGGGGGTCACTACCGGTTCGACCCCCCCCCCCTCGAAAACCGGAGGGGGAAGTACTACCGGTTCAAACCACTGAGCTGTCCCACTGTTCCCACCACTGTCCCCACTGTCCCCACCACTGTCCCCACTGTACCTCTGTCCCATTGTCCCACCGCCGTCCTCGCCACCGCCTTCACCACTGTCCCCACCACCACTGTACCCTCCACTGTCCTACTGTTTCCACCACATTCCCACTGTCCCCACACCACTGTCCCCCACCACCACCGTCCCCACCACTGTCCCACTGTCCCCACTGTTCCCAGCATTGTCCTCACCATTGTCCCCACCACTACCGTCCCCACCACTGTCCCACTGTCCCCACCACTGTCCCGCTGTCCCCTCACCACTGTCCCCACCACCACCGTCCCCACCACTGTCCGCACCCCCCCTCGGTTTTCGAGGGGGGGGGGGGCGGGTTCGAACCGGTAGTGACCCCCCCCGGTTTTCGAGTTCGAGGGGGGGAGGGGGGGGGGTTCGAACCGGTAGTAACCCCCCCCCTTTTCATGATGAACTGGGGGGGGGGGAGGGGTTCGAACCGGTAGTGACCCCCCCCGGTTTTCCGGTGGGGGGGGGGGGGGAGGGGTTCGAACCGGTAGTGACCCCCCCCCGGTTTTCCGCCAGCAGCGGTAGAACACGATCTTTCCAACATCAGTATCAGCATCAGCATCCTCGTCGTCCTCATCATCATTATCTGCACCCGCATCAGCAACAGCAGCCGCATCACCATCATCGTGATCAGTGCCATCATCAGCATCATCAGCATCAACTTCATCATCAGCAACATCAGCATCACCATCATCATCAGCATCAGCCTTCTCATCAGCATCACAATCAGCATCACCATCATCATCATCGTCATCATCATCAGCAGCATCATCAGCATCAACATCATCCTTCGTTCCCCCTCCTCATCATCTGCCACCGCCCCCTCCTCCTCCTCCTCAGCCTCGTACACCTCTTCCGCATCCTCCTATTCGTCCTCCGTCTCCTCCTCATCCTCCTACTCCTCCTCCTCCTGCTCCTCCTCCTCCTCCTCCTCCCCGACTCCCCCCCAATCCTCCTCCTGTTCCTCCTACTTCTCCTCATCCTCGTCCTCATCCTCCTCATCAGCAGCATCATCATCAACAGCAGCATCAGCAGCATCAGCATCATGAGTATCATCATCAGCAACAGCATCATCATGTTCAGCATCAGCAACATCATCAACACCATCGTCATCATCATCAGCATCATCAACATCAGCATCAGCAGCATTAGCATCATCACCATCATCAGCATCATCAGCATCACCATCATCACCATCATCATCATCATCATCATCATCATCATCATCATCAGCATCATCATCAGCAGCAGCAGCATCATCATCATCGTCATCAGTATCTCCATCATCGGCATTTCACAATCAGGATCAGCATCTTATCGTCATCAAGACCATCATCAGCTGCAGTAGCATCATCATCGTCAGCATCATCATCAGCATCACCAGCATGAGCATAATGAGCATCGTCACCCAGCATCATCATCATCATCATCATCATCATCATCATCATCATCATCATCATCATCATCATCATCCGCAGCAGCATCAGCATAATCATCAGCAGCATCATCATCATCCTCATCCTCCTCCTCCGCCTCCTCCTCCTCCTCCTCCTCCTCCTCCTCCCACGTCTCTTCATCATCCAACCCATCCTCCTCCTCCTTGACGTCCTCTTCGTCCTCCTCCTAATCCTCCTCCTCCTTATCCTCTGCCTCATCCTCCTCCTCCTCCTCCTCCTCCTCCTCCTCCTCCTCCTCCTCCTACCTCCTCCTCCTCCTCCTCCTCCTCTCCTCCTCCTCCCCCACCCGCCGCTCCCCCCATTCCCCCCACCATCCACCTCACCCTCACGCATCCAAGTCCTCATGTTCCTACTCCTCACCTCCTCCTTCCTCCTCTCCTCCTCCTCTCTCCTACTCCTCCTAAGTCCAACATCATCAGCATCATCAGCAGCATCATCATCTCAGCAGCATCAAACACATCATCACATATCATCATCCATAATCATCATACATCATCATCACATCATCAATCATCATCAGCATCATCATCATCAGCATCATCAGCATCATCATAACATCATCATCTCATCATCATCATCATCATCATCACATCACCATCAGCTTAGCAGCATAGCATCATCTCCATCTTCAGCATCATCAGCATCACCATCATCAACCAAATCATCATCATCAGCATCATCATCAGCATCATCATCATCATCATCATCAGCAGCAGCATCATCATCATCATCGTCATCAGTATCTCCATCATCGGCATGTCACAATCATGATCAGCATCTTATCGTCATCAAGACCATCATCAGCTGCAGTAGCATCATCATCGTCAGCATCATAATCAGCATCACCAGCATGAGCATAATGAGCATCGTCACCCAGCATCAGCATCATCATCATCATCATCATCATCATCATCATCATCATCATCATCATCATCATCATCATCATCATCATCATCATCATCACATCCGCAGCACATCAGCATTATCATCAGCAGCATCATCATCATCCTCAGACCTCCTCCTCCGCCTCCTCCTCCCTCCTCCTCCTCCTCCTCCTCCGACTCCCACTCTCTTCAGCTCCATCTCCATCCTCCTCCTCCTGACGTCCTCGTCGTCCTCCTCCTAATCCTCCTCCTCCTTATCCTCATGCCTCATCCCCTCCTCTCTCCTCCTCCTCCTCCTCCTCCTCCTCCTCCTCCTCCTCTCTCCTCCTCCTCCTCCTCCTCCTCCTCCTCCTCCTCCTCCTCGCCTCCTCTCCCCCCCGCCGCCGACCCCATTCCCCCCATCATCCACCTCATCCTCCGCATCCCAGTCCTCATGTTCCTACTCCTCATCCTCCTCCTCCTCCTCTTCCTCCTCCTCTCCCTCCTACTCCTCCTAGTCAACATCATCAGCATCATCAGCAGCATCATCATCAGCAGCATCAACATCATCATCATCATCATCATCATCATCATCATCATCAGCAGCAGCAGCAGCAGCAGCATCATCATCATCAGCAGCATCCTCAGCATCA
>CAUYUJ010018761.1:182349-189849 GCA_963575745.1 Prorocentrum cordatum
CGCTGGCTTCCGCAGCGGGCCGCGACGAGGCCCGCTTCGGCTCATCGGGACGTCCTCGAGCGCTGCGCCTGCCACACACAGACGGCCTCCCTCACGACGACCCGCGGATGCGTGACCAGCTGTGAGGAGGCTGGCAGATCGGGCGATGGGCCCATCCACGGCCTGATCCACACCCCCGCATCGCCAGGTCGGGCCAGTCCAGAGAGCGCGGAGCTATCGGCCGATCGAGGGCCCGATCGACCGCCCGACGGATCGGCCAGATCGATCGATCGCTGGATCGGCCAGACCAGAGGTCTGACCGCAGAGCTCCGACGTCGTGACCTCTTCTGCACTCGCGTTTCGTCGTGGTCTCGGCCTGGGCGACTCAGGGGCAAAAAAAGGAGCCTGCTCCATGGAGGGAGTTGAGAGCTCCAAGGGGCCACGGCATCTGGGGGAGCCGTTCTGGAAGGTCTGGGGCTGCCTGGGACCAAAAAGACGCCCAGGGGGAAGGGAGCCCAGGGGTGAGGAGAACCATGATCGTGTTGGGAGGAAGGGGTTGGGAGGATGAAGGGCATGAGCAATAGCATCCGGATGCAATGCACGATACGTTCGGCCGCCTATGGGTAATGATATCCTCATTTCTCGCAACCCCATCCTCCCAACCCGATGTCTGTCTTCCTGCTGAAGGGGGGCCCACGCACTGAAAAAATCACGACGCCGGAGGCATGGGGACCACGCCGTGGTCGACGGATCAGGGCCTGCTCGGGCTCCGGGCCGTCTGGCCTGCAGCCTCGGCGGGGGGGGGCGGAGAAGAGCTCTGCGGCAGGCCGAGGCCTAGAGGAGGGGCGGAGAGGGAGGAAGGGAACGGAGGGGGCGCGAGGGGCGAGATGAGCCCTCGGAACGCCCGAGTCGTGAGGATATGGAAGAGGACGACGAGGAAGAGGAGGAGGAGGAGGAGAAACGCTGTCTTTTACCATCCTATCTTGTACAGTGTAACCTGCCAGCTGGTGAAAACATACACCTGGCTCACTAGTTTGATCAATCCCCCAGGGCCGACTGGCCCTGGGGGGGGAGGGCAACGTTCGACACACATTCGTGCCCTCAGGCTGTCAGATTGTCAGGAGGAGGAGGAGAAGGAGGAGGAAGGATAAGCGAGGGCGGGATGGGAGAGGAGGAGGAGGAGGAGGAGGAGGAGGAGGAGGAGGAGAAGGAGGAGGAGGGGGGGGAGGAGGAGCCGCGAGCACATAGAGCGACGCGCCGAGCCGAGACCAGGACGGGTAAGAGCACTGGGAAAAGGTGAGAACGCACAATCGCAAACATCAAATGGGGAGGGTCGCCGCGCGATTGCCCAGCCAGAGCATCACGGCAACGGGGCGCCCCTACCTCACCGACCAGGACAGCCTGGCCAGGGAACATGGAACAATGGAGGGGACGACGGATGATCAGCCATTCCTAGCATTTGTTGGAAACACGAAACGAATTGCCACGGAAAAATGATGAAGGTATTTCGTCGTCTTATTCGACAAAGACGAGATGATAAACTTATGAAGGTAAATTTGAAAGCAATCCTAACCACTGGACCGCAGGACCTGTGACCTGGAGCCTGCGAGGGGTCGGGAATGGGTGTTTGCAGCCGTCCCTGGGGCGACGGCCCGAAGCGAAGTTATCTCGGCGCCATTTGCGCTGAGGGTTATCTTGGAAAAGGGTCGGGTCGCAATCCGCATACAACTGGGATCGAGCAGACCTTTCCGAAAAGGACCCGCATTTCGTGCACCCTATCAACTCTCCAGCTCTATACAAGATGTGGCCTCGAGCAGCTTCGGGCGGAACGGTACCCGCGGACGGGAGCACCATGCTAGGGAGGGTCGCGCTGGCCTTCCCAGGGGCCGCAGAAAGGGGGCGTTTCTTCGAGCCAGACTCAGCGCTGCCGACGGCCTGATGCAGTGCAAGTTGCGGCCTACTCGGGATGTGTACCCTGGGCCGAACCTGCCGAATGAAAGGCTCCGCCACCTCCTCCACGGGCCTGGCCTTGGTTCTGCGCCTGGGCCCGGGGCGAAGCGGGGGAGGAGGAGCAACCCCAGCATGGAGGCACGAGGAGGGGTCAAGAGGAGAGGGCTCGACCGAGGTAAGGTCCCGCCTGGGAAACACAGCACGATTATCTTGCGCCTCATCCTCCGAAGACCTCTTGGACCCCTGGGATCTCTCAAGGCTCGACGGCACCTCCGGGGGGGGGGGGGCGGAGCAAAACTCACTGAACACATTTGCCTGGCGAGCCTCCTACGCCCAGATGCTGTTCACGCGAAGCGCGCGCAGTGAATACATTTCCAAGTAGACACACCGCGAACAATCTCATGCAAGCGCTCATGCGACGCCGGCTGTGGGAGCTGCCGCCGCGGGCGTGGTCGTCGAACTCGTTGGTCACGCCGCGGCAGCCGAGCAGTCGGCGGTGTCCGATCAGGGGCAGCTGCTTCCACCAGCACTTGTGAATTCCCTATCCACGAAGCCATCAGTCGAACTCCATCGAGCAACTCCGCAAGTAGCTCGCGAGCATGGGTCTGCACATCATGTCTGGCCAATCCTCTCTTCGCTGCCATGTCCGCGTAGTCGTTGCCCTTCGTTCCTTTCTGAGTCTGAGTGGTGAGGGCTGCCTTCTGTGCCTGGTGACCTTTACGTACTCGATTGTCAACTGATCCGATAAGCCGCCTTGGCCCTCAAGCGCGTGCCAGAGGTCGCGCCACAGTCCACTTTGGACCTCCTGGCGTGCAAACACCACTCCTTTCCATTGCTGATGCCTTCGATCGTCATCATGAAATCTGCGAGAATATGTAAGGGTACGGCGCCGCACCTGGGAGTTATGATAACTGCCATCATCTCAGCTCTTGGCACCGACTGCTGAGCTCCAGGAGGAGGCGCATAGGCAAATCCCAACAGCTGGCGTCCTCTCATCATGGGCACGCCCCATCCTGCCCTCGATGCTTCTGGCCAGGCCATAAATGCGCGGCCAGTTCCATCTGTATATATCTCCCCCGTGATTGTGGCTTCCCGACCGCCGTAGTCGCAGCACCACTTCTCGCGCGCGCAGACGGGGGGCAAGTTGGGCAATGCATCTCTGAAATGCATGCCACGCGCATAGAACATACCATTGACTGGAATTGCGCGAGCGGCATCAACTATATGCTGGCCCACAGCCTCGGTCCTCACGTCGTCCAAGGTAGTGCAGAGCCAGAGACGGCGGTGGAGCGTGCCTGGGCAGCTCTCGCAGAACATGCAATCGCCGTCGTCAGCATATCCACGCTTGCGCAATATGCCTAAGACCACTGGCCCCCGATAGTGGTGGACCTGAGCGCACAGCGCACCCTGACCATGAGCCTCCAGCGACGGGCCTATTCCTTTGGAGCCAGAAGCAGTTGCAGCGGGCCCATGCAGTAACCACTCGAGCTTCTCGTTGGCACCGTGATCTCTGGAGCGCGATCCTTACGACGGGCCCTCTCCTCCCATTTCAGATTGGTGACAGACCTGCGTGCAACTGTGCAGATCCAGTCTGGCGGGTCGACGGTCAGGTCCAGCTTGACGCCATGCGCCGGGGTCCACTCGAAAGGCGAATGCACTTCCCACTTCAATTGAACCAATCTCTTCCGCACCGCACCTGCAGGACCTGAAACAGCAGCCGACTTTGGATCATTGCCCAGAGCCTGCTGCTGCTGATGGAAAGCATGGCGTAGTACATCATGTGGTACTGAGAAATCTGCCACCATCTGAGCCCAGGTATACAGCGGTTCCGCGATGGCGAACACTTCAGGGTGTTGGTCACGACGTGGTTCGAGTTGCGCAGCAACCCATGTCGACGTAGCTGGCGGTGTCCGACCCCGTCCAACTCTCAACATCTTGGTCCGATTCCTGATCACGGTCTGCGTGGCGCCGATGACCTGGACGCCGCACAAAAGAGCAGGCCCAATACAAGGTTGAGCGACCACCCTTCCAATGCGAGCCATGGCGCACAACCCTTGAAAACGAAGAAGTATGGCCTTCATGTTGTGCATTCGCCTTCTGGTAGAACTGCATCGAAGCTTGGCTCCACCACGGGACCCCATGCCCAGAATATCCAGTGCAGTGACAGCTTTGAATCAATGGTGTCCGACTTGACGTGCAACCTGCTGTGCGGAGTCGGGCGAGGAGGCAATGATCTTGGCCTTGTCCGGCGCTGCGGGTAAATCCAGTGCGCGCAAGACCGCCGCCAACTTCTGAATGATTCGAACTGACGACTCGACGATGGTCTGAGGCGTGGCCACCACTTGGAGCGAAATATCATCAGCACCGATCTCCAGCGAGTGGTGCGCATCGTCGAGGGTGAATGATTGTTCGGAAATGTCGAAGGGCAACATCATCACCAATTGAAGCAAGAGCACTGCCACTGAACATCCAGGTAAAATGCCACGTTGCGCCTGGACCGCCTAGCTGTCAGAAGATCCCCATCGCATGCGCCTGGGGGCGTAGTACATCGCCAAACAGAGGTTGAGCAAAGGCGTTGAAAAGTCGAGCTGAGCAGCAGCCCGCAGCACACGCCTCCAGCAGGCTCGACCGAAACATTTACTTAGATCAGTAAATGCTGTGAGGATCGACGAAGAGAGTGAGCCTGCGTGAGCCTCGGCGTAGATCAAGGTCCTGGCGCCCACATCTAAAGCTGATCTGCCTTCGCCAAGCGCAAAGTAAGGCCGGGTATGCCGAGCCACCCATGATCGTACATGTCCAGGTATCATATTGGTGCACACTCAATATAGCGACGGCAGAAGGGCTATCGGTCGAAGACGGCCCTGGGGTTTCGCCAACAGCACTATGTGGGTCATGAGCATGTTGGTCGGCCAACGATTGGTCGGCCAGCGCGCCCACGACTCCGCCGCCCAGAAAATATAAAGCATCACTGCCAATGCAGAATCCGATAGCAGCGACCACGCCCTCGGAGGTAAGGCGTCGTGTCCAAGACCTGTTCTCCATCTGAGAGTCTTGGCTGCAAATCGTACCTGATCTACCGTGGGCACGGGCAGCGCATTCGACGGTAGCCGAGCGATATCGTCCAGGATGTCTTGGTCCACCCCGTCGATGAGGTGATCCATGTCCTGTGGGTCGCTGGCGCCATCATTCTGCCTGTCCTGCTGGTAGAGACTGTCCCTGCCTGGCTTGGCTGAGACTGCGGTGCCTTCCCAAATTCGACTCCACGCATCCATCTGGCTAGCAGTGATGGCCTGGGGATGCGAAGTGACTTCCCCATGCCGCTTGACCTGGCTGTGCGTCCATGTCTTGATGCGCGTGAGGCCGAACACTGGGGCAGGGCCCGATACCAATGAATCGCGAGCCCATGTGTGGAATGACTTCAGCCGATCTCGACCTGCCTGGGTCTCGAACTTATCAGCATGTTGCGCCAGCTGGTCAGCAAAGGCATCCAGACAGGACTGATTGAGTTCAGGCGGTGCTCGCGAAGCGAGGTGTATGATGGGCCATGCCATATCCAACCAAAAGAAACCTGCTGCAGTGTGAACGTCCTGACGGTGACCTGGTCGAAGAAGGCGACTGAGATGATCCCAACGTCGTTTCACCACCATGCGCTCCAACTTCTGCGTCGCCATGTCCTTCAGGGCGGTGCTGACGGCGCGAATGTACCGCGCCTCACTGCCAGCAGCTGGGTGAGGACCTCGAGGGGGCCCTCCGATGGGCATCCAGATGTACTTGGTGCCTTCAGCTCTGCCTTTAAGTAGAGATTGTCCAAGCGTTCCTGCGCCTGGGCCGAAGTATCAGGAATCCCCAACTGAGCATCCTGCTGAATAGTGTCAACAAATGCCTTCTCTTCTGGTGGCCCTTGAAGCGGATGACTGCCGACGTCTGAAGGGTGCCCCCGAAGGAAGGCCTTTGGCGCCCGAATGGTAAGCTGTCGGAGCTAACGAGGATGAGCAGCCAAGTCAAATCGTACCGTTTTGTGTGGCCGCGCGGGCCACTTGCCAAGCATCCTCGGCCGAGTGCAAGCAGCATGCAAGTCAGCCGAAGTAAGCCAGTAGTCCAACATCGAGTAGTTCCCTTTAGCCGATCTGCACATCCCTTCCCCTGGAGGAGGAGGAGGAGGAGGAGGAGGAGGAGGAAGAGGAGGAGGAGGAGGAGGAAGGCGGAAGGAGAAGCGAGGGCGGGATGGGAGGAGGGAAGAGGACGGGTTCATATACAGATCTATCCAGGTGCCTGCGACAAAGCCGCCACCGCACCAGCGCAGCACTCCGTGTGGCGATCCCACGAGCACCGGGCAGAAGGCTGTCACGCACTGCATCCCGTGATTCCAGAACGCCCGGAGTGTGCAAGAGAGCCGCCAAGGACGATGGACCCTGGCGGTGGTACTGACTACCTACCAGACCACCCCAACCCAACCCGAAGACCCGAATTGGACCCTAATTTCGGGCTGGGGGGAGTACGTATGGGTTCCATGTGTTTCTTTGATGTTCCCCGACCAACCCCCCCACTGGGAATGGAGGACAAACCGAGGCCTTCGGGTTGGGTTGGGGTGGTTTGGTGGGTGGTGAGGTACACCCATCGATCGTTCCCAGCGAAGACAATGAAGAGCTCTCCCACCGAGAAAGAAGCACTGCTAGGCTGAACCACGGGGAACACAGCTGTCGTACACATGCGCGCGGGAATAGGCGTACACATGCGCGCGGGAATAGGCGCTCCACGCAGGCGGCGGCCGGAGAGGCGAGAGCGGGGGACGAAAGGAGTGGGCACCCCTCCCAGGCCCGAAGTCTGGCCGACGTCGGCGCTTTCCCCCCGGAGCATCAGCTCCAACCTATCTGAAGTAATGCAGGACGGTCGACATTCCCGCCAGCGCCCCAGGCTGCCCGCTAATCTCTCGGGCTGAACAGGGAGGCTCCGACACCTGAGGACGAAAAGCAGCGCAGGTGCATGGTGATTCCGAAGCGTGCGGCGCCACTTCCAATGAAGGCCTCACTCTCCCAGCGAAGCGTCTTCACCGACGGCAATGGTGGCTGGCCATCGGGTGCAGGGCACAAGGGCGCGAGAATGCCACGTCAGCGCCACCTCGCTAGTGAAGCCCATCTCCAGGCTGGCCACCTCTTTCCCACGAGCGCAGTGCTTCAATAGGTGGCCAGCCCACGAGCGCAGTGCTCCCAGGCGCATCCCGACTCTCAGGCCCAGGTGTAACTCCAGGATGCATGCAAAAAGGTCAATGGCGGAATAAAACTCCTAGACGCCCAGGGCCGCAAAGTCGCGCCGAAACTCAGCTGATGTGCACTTGCTGGCTCGAATAAAAGCCGTTTCTTCCCGGATGGAGGCGGAGGCCGCAAGCATCAGCATCAGTTATGCGCCAGATTCCGAGCGAGTTAGCCAGTAGAGCAGAGGTTGAAGAGACGCGGAGGAGGACAGCCAGGATGATGAGGAAAGGGAAAAGAGGACGAAGAAAGGAAAGAGGAGGGAGGGAGTAAGAGAGGCGCGCCCAACTGCGAAGGCCTCCTTAGAGGCAAATCTGCAAGA
>CAUYUJ010018761.1:194849-196098 GCA_963575745.1 Prorocentrum cordatum
CGGCAAGAAGGAGGGCGACGACTGGTGGCTGGAGCTCTACGCGCTGCTCTCGCGCGCCACGCGCCACGAGGACCTCCTGCTCATGCGGGCGCCGCGCATCGAGTTCTTCCTGGCAGGGCCGCCGCAGGGCTTGCGGAAGCAGCTGGAGCAGTTTGCGGCGCGCACGAAACGGTGCAGGAGGGAAGCGACGGCCCTCGCCAGGGAGCTCGGCTTCACCGAGTTCATCCGCGAGGCCTGACCTAAGGAGCGTCTCCCCCGAGCCGCGCCTTCTCTCGACTGCCCGACTAATTGTTTGGCCTCGCGCCGCGGACGACCCGCGCGCGTCGCTGGGACCCTCTCGGGGCGACCAGCGCGCGTCGCGGGAACTCCGTGCCGCGGGGGGCCCGGCGCCTCGTTCGCCCGTCGTCGCTCTGCCCAGCGGTCAGAGACTTGCCCGCTATCAGCCAGCCAGTTAGCTAGTCAGCTCTCTCTGCTTCGCGCAGCGGACGACCCGCGCGCGTCGCTGGGACCCCGCCCGGGGTGACCAGCGCGCGTCGCGGGGACTCCGCGCTGCGCTGCGCCCGCAGCCTTGGATTTTGGAGTGCGCGGGCAAAGAGGAAGGAAAAGAATAGCCGAAAGCGGGCGCGATCCTCGCAAGAGGCGCGCCGACATGGGCGTCGCGACGTGCGGACGCTGCCGTCGGGGTTCCCGCGGAAGCTGCCTGCGGCGGCCACGCCCAGTGTCACGTGTGTTCGGACAGGCATGCTCGACACTTACACTAGGCGGTTCCATGATCGCACTCATGCAAATATATTCACTCGCGCGCAGACCCGTTCATACTCAGATCCCCTCGCGCTCTGACTCACCCGCGTTCTTTCTCTCGTAATCAGATCTATCGTATTCCTTTGCGTTGTGTGCCCCGCCACATTTCGGCACGCCGCTCATGCGGTTCGTGGCCCCATAGGGAGCGCCACCGAAGAAGATACTCACAATTGCGATACTCACAATTGCATATGTTTGGGTCCTTCGCCAGGATAATTTTATAAAGGGGGGTTTGGATGGGCGGGCGCGGGGTGTGCGCCGCATCCCACTCCTGCCAAACATTTTGCGACGTGGACGACAGGACGTCCATGCTGAGTGGAAAAACGTTGGTGCGCGGCGCCGAGGCGAGAGCGACATGTCACCCCTTCGCGCGGGGTGTGCGCCGCGTCCCATTTCTGCCACGCATTTTGCGAAGTGACGACAGCACGACCATGTTGACAAGAAGAAC
>CAUYUJ010018762.1:0-52500 GCA_963575745.1 Prorocentrum cordatum
TGGAAGCTTGAGAGTCTGTCGAAGTCAAAGCTCGGAACTCGGTCTGCTGCCCGAACTAGGTCCGCGAAACTTGTATTGTTCAAGTTCCCGGGGAGCTCGCTGAGAGCGAAAGGGTTTTAAGATTAGAAGCCGGATGGTGGTGGTGCCTGCCAGGAGCTCCTCCACGGCGGCCCACAGGCCTCGCAGCGGCTCCGGCGGCCCGGCAACGTGTCCGGGAGAGCTGCCGGCAATCTTCCACGCGCGCCTGCATGCGTGCAGGCACGCATGGAAGCGTTTCTGGCAGCGCTTCCGCAGCGCCCCAGGGGGGCCCCCCATAGCTCTCCAGCGAAGATTTTCCCGGATAGCCTCTTGGGCTAAGTAGGGTTGTAAGAGAAGAAGCCGGCAGGTGCGCGTACGCCGCCGCACCCTTCCGCCCACCGCTCCACGTTCCCTTCCGCGAGTCCTCGGGTTCCGCAGCGTGTCCCGGGGCGTCTGTTCCAATACGTTCCCGTAGAACGTGCTCCAGAGGCCTCGCGAAGCTCCCAGGCAGCGAGCTCTCACGCGTGCAGGCACGCGTGGAAGCGTCGTTCCCAGCCCCTCGGAAGCGGGCCAGGCAAGCTTGCCAGCGCCACCACGCACGTTACAAGCGTGCTCGAGGCTCTCCAGCGTGCCCGAAGCGCCTTGATGGCAGCGCTTCAGGAGCGGGCATCTCCGCGCACGTCCAAGACGTGCACCTGGCCGTGCGCAGAGAGCGTGTGGAGCAGTCTGAGGCGAGCACAGGGGCACGCGCGGCGCCGGGGGGACGGCCCAGGTCGCTCGCGCGACGAGATCCGTGCGCGCGCGTCTCTGGCTTGGCTATGCGGGTTTTGGACAACAACAGGTCCCGTCCCCTAGATTCTCTTTGCTCTCCGGGTTTTGCGCGCTGCGAAGTCATCCTTAGAGGTGCTGTCGGTTTTCTGCACTCAACTCGGGCTGTAGGGGGCTGCAGGGCTGGCAATGACAGCAGTCGATTCGCAGACATTAGACGCGTCCGCCTGTCGCATTCAGAGGTCTGAACTCGGTTTGATACTCGAGCTGGGTTGCTTACCTATTCGTTTTGTTCGAGTCATCCTGAGAGGTGCTGTCGATTTACGCACGTAACTCGGGCTGTAGGAGAGCTACAGAGCTCGCGAAGAAGACAATCCAGAAGCATCGGGGGGGTTCGATTCGTTCTCTGCATTTTTTCACATTACATATTGTCAGGAAGCTCTACGAGTCCCCGGCGGTAAGAAGGTTGACGGTTTACCCCTGCGCCCAGTAATTCCAGGGCGCTGGAGAGGTAGTTGGCAAGAAAAATCTCGACGGACCTTTTGGTGACTTTTCGTCGGTTGAAAATTTTGTTCTCGAAATTCAACCATTCGTTTGGGCTCTAGTATTTTTCCCGTGATATTAGATCTCATTTCTAATCGCCGTCTTGAACTCAGCTCGATCAGGTACCTTTTACTGCCAAAAAGCGTCCAGGCGGGATCGCCCGTTTCGGGTCATCTTATCACGCGGTGACGGTTTTCTCAAGATAACTCGAGCTCAAGGACAGCTAGGGAGCTGGTCATCGCATGTAATCGATTCAGAATGATCAGGCGCGTTCGCCTGTTGAACCCAGAGGTCTGAACTCGGTCTGCTAGCCGAGCTAGGTCCGCAGACCTATTCGTATTATTCGAGTGATCTTGACAGACGCTCTCAGTTTTCTCTACTTAACTCGAGCTACAGGACACCTACAGAGCTGATGCGTACAGAATCTGATTCAGATTATCAGTGGTCGTTTTCTGTTGAATCCAGAGCTCTGAACTCGGTCTGCTGCCCGATCTAGAATCGCGAAACTATTCGTATAATTCGAGTCATCTTGTCTGTCTCTGCACTTAACTCGGGCTGTAGGGGGGCTGCATGGCTGGTAATCACTGGGATCGATTTAAAGACATCAGGCGCGTCCGCCTGTCGAATCCAGAGCTCCGAACTCTGTCTGCTGCCCGAACTAGGTCTGCGAAACTATTCGTATTGTTCGAGTCATCCTGAGAGGTGCTGTCGGTTTCCTGCACTCAACTCGGGCTGTAGGGGGTGGTCTAGCAGGTGCTCGGTAATCACTGGAATCGATTTCATTTTTTTTTTTTTTTTTTTTTGCAGAGTATTATTCAGAGGGCATCAGGACAATGACAGCCTGCGTCAATGCAGAGGTCTGAACTCGGTCCGATGATATATACTGAGCCTTGGTTTGCCAAAACGAAACATCTATTTTGTATTGTTTTTTCGTAGTCCATAGATAGGTCATTCTTTGAGAGGGGCGCTAGTAGATTAATTATTTATTTACACACGTGTACTCGAGGCTCCTGTCTCTCCCTTCTTGCCTTCCCTTAGTAGTGGGGGAGAGAGGCAGCTTTAATTTAAAAAAAAGGAACTTTAAAAAAAAACAATTACAGCCTTAAAAGAGCGGGCGTGGCAGAAAGACAATTCCAGATGCATCGTAGGGGCGTTCGGCTGTTGCGCTCGAGAGGTTTTTTTCTTTTTTTTTTATAAAATTGCTTGGGCTAAAGAATTATTTGTTCGGTGTAATTTTTTCGACATTATATGTTGTCAGGAAGCTCTACGAGTCCCCCGGCGGTAGCAAGGGTTGACGGTTTACCGCCGGCGCCCAGTGCCTCGTAGAGCTCTTCGGCAAGATGAGCTGAGAGGAATTCGGGCGCAGGGTGGAGCTAGTTGGCCCAGCCGACCTTCAGAGACAATGTGACGACTTGGGGTCGGTTTTTCTATCTTTGCGTAAAATTTGAAAGTAACTCGTAGAGCTTCCCTCAGGAAGTTATTGCTGGAAGCTTAAGAGTACTTCCGGGGCGCTGGAGAGCTAGTTGGCAAGAAAAATCTCGACGGACCTTTTGGTGACTTTTGGTCGGTTGAACTTCGTTCTCGAAATTCAACCATTCGTTAGAGCTCTAGTATTTTTTCCCGTGATATTCGATCTTATTCCCGCTCGCCGTCTTGATCTCAGATCGATCGGGTAGATATTACTGCCAAAAAGCACTGCGGCGGGATCGGCCGTTTCGGGTCATCTTGACACGCGGTGGCGGTTTTCTGAACATAACTCGAGCTTTAGGTCAGCTACAGAGCTGGTAAGCACAGCGAATCGATTCAGAATGATCAGACGCGTTCGCCTGTTGCATCCAGAGGTCCGAACTCGGTCTGCTAGCGAGCTAGGTCCGCAAAACCTATTCGTATTTTTCGAGTCATCTCGTCAGGACACTCTCGGTTTTTCTGTACTAACTGGCTACAGGACACCTACAGAGATGATTTACGTACAGAATCTATTCAGAATCATCAGTTGGCCGTTTGTCTGTTGAAGTCAGAGCTCTGAACTCGGTCTGATGCCCGAATCTTAGAATCGAAAAACTGTTTCGTATTGTTCGAGTCATGCTGTCTGTTTCTGCACTTAACTCGGGCTGTAAGGGGTGCGATGGTGGTTAATCACAGGGATCGATTTAAGACATCGGCGCGTCCGCCTGTTCGAATCAGAGTGCTCTCTCCTCCGAAACTCTGTCTGCTGCCCGAAACTAGGTCTGCGAAAACTATTCGTATTTGTTTTAGTCATTATGTGAGGTGCTTTTTGGTGTCGGTTTCCTGCACCAACTGGGCTGTAGGGGGGCTGCAGGGCTGGTAATCACAGGAATTGATTCAGAGACATCAGACGCGTCCGCCTGTCGCATGCAGAGGTCTGAACTCGGTCTGATACTCGAGCTAGGTTTGCCAAACTATTCTTATTGTTCGAGTCATTCCGAGAGGTGCTGTCGATTTACGCACGTAACTCGGGCTATAGGAGAGCTACACGGCTCGTACAGAAGACAATCCAGAAGCATCGGGGGCGTTCGGCTGTTGCATCCGAGAGGTTTGAAATTGCTTGGGCTGAAAATATATTTTTTCGACATTATATGTTGTCAGGAAGCTCTACGAGTCCCCCGGCGGTAACCAAGGTTGACGGTTTACCGCCGGCGCCCAGTTAGTTTTTTTTCCACCTGTAGCGGGTTATGCAGCGTCTGCCAGTTAAAATTTCATGTCCTTAGCTGCAATATTACTATCAAAAGACTTGAGGGAACGGTCCGCCGTTTCGAACCATCTTGACACGCGTTGACGGTTTTCTGGACTTAACTAGAGAAAAAAGGCAACAGCGCTGATACTTACAGAAAATAATTCAGAATGATCAGGCGCGTTCGTCTGTTCCATCGAGGGGTCTGAACTCGCTCTGCCAGTCGAGCTAGATCCACGAAGCTATTCGTATTATACGAATAATTTTGACGAGTGCTGTCGGTTTCTCTTAACTGCAGATCTAGAAGAGCTAAAGAGCTGGTACGCATATGAACCGATCCAGTATGACCTGCCGCATTCTTTTCTCGCATCGATGGGTCCGAACTCGGTCTGGCACTCGAGCTAGGTCCACGAAGCGAAGATAGGAAATGTTTTTTGCGCTCGAGAAAGCTTTTTCTGAGTGCTCCGAACAGCGCCGCATGAGAAAAGAGCTCGACGAGGCTCCCGGCGGTTGCCTGGTTGACGGTTTACCGCCGGATCCCATTCCGGGGCACTGGAGAGCTAGTTGGCAAGAAAAATCTCGACCGACCTTTTGCTGACTTTTGGTCGGTTGAAAATTCTGTTCTCGAAATTCAACAATTCGCTTGAGCTCTAGTATTTTTTCCCGTGATATTCGATCTTATTCCCGCTCGCCATCTTGATCTCAGCTCGATCGGGTAATTTTTATTGCCAAAAAGCACACGGGCGGGATCGGCCATTTCGAGTCAACTTGATACGTGCTGTCGGTATATTGGACTTAACTCGAGATACAGGGCAGCTACAGAGCTCGTAAGCACAGCTTATCGATTCAGAGTGATCAGGCGCGTTTTCTGTTGCATCCAGAGGTCTGAACTCGGTCTGCTAGCCGAACTAGGGCCGCAAACCCATTCGTATTATTCGAGTCACCTTGACAGACGCTCTCGGTTTTCTGTATTTAACTCGTGCTTTATCACAGCTACAGAGCTGACAGAAACCGATTCAGATCCATCAGCCGCGTCTGTCTGTTGAATCCAGAGCTCTGAACTCGGTCTGCTGCCCGCTCTAGAATAACGAAACTATTCGCATTGTTCGAGTCATCTTGAGAGGTGCTGTCGGTTTTCTGTACTTAAGTGGAGTTCTGGGGTGGGCACACTGCTGGTAGTCACAGGAATTATTTGGAGACATCAGACGCGCTCGCCTGTCGAATCCAGAGCTCGGAACTGGGTCTGCTGCCCGAACTAGGTCCGCGAAACTGTTCGTATTGTTCGAGTCATCGTGAGATGCTGTCGGTTTTCTGCGGGCTGTAGGGGGGCTGCAGGGCTGGTAATCAGAAACATCGATTCGGAGACATCAGACGCGTCCGTCTGTCGCATTCAGAGGCCTGAACTTGGTCTGATACTCGAGCTAGGTTTGCCAAACTATTCGTATTGTTCGAGTCATCTTCAGGGTTGCTGTCGATTTACGCACGTAACTCGGGCTGTTGGAGAGCTACAGAGCTCGTACAGAGAACAATCCAGAAGCATCGGGGGCGTTCACCTGTTGCATCGAGAGGTTTGAAATCGCTTGTGCTGAAAAACTAGTCGTTCTCTGCAATTTTTTTTCGACATTATATATTGTCAGGAAGCTCTACAAGTCTCCCGGTGGAGAGCTAGTTGGCAAGAACAATCTCGACGGACCTTTTGCTGACTTTTGGTCGGTTGAGAATTTTGTTCTCGAAAGTCAACCATTCGTTAGAGCTCTGGTATTTTTTCCCGTGATATTCGATCTCATTCCCGCTCGCCATCTTGATCTCAGCTCGATCGGGTACCTTTTACTGCCAAAAAGCACACGGGCGGAATCGGTCGTTTCGAGTCATCTTGATACGCGCTGTCGGTATATTGGACTTAACTCGAGATACAGGACAGCTACAGAGCTGGTAAGCACAGCTAATCGATTCAGAATGATCAGGCGCGTCCGTCTGTTGCATCCAGAGGTCTGAACTCGGTCTGCTAGCCGAGCTAGGTCCGCAAACCTATTCGTATTATTCGAGTCATCTTGACAGACGCTCTCGGTTTTCTGTACTTAACTCGAGGTATATAACAGCTACAGAGCTGATACTAAGAAACCGATTCAGAGTCATGAGTCGCGCTTCTCTGTTGAATCGAGAGCTCTGAACTCGGTCTGCTGCCCGCTCTAGAATCGCGAAACTATTCGTATTCTTTGAGTCATCTTGAGAGGTGCTGTCGGTTTTCTGTACTTACCTCGGACTGTAGGGGGGCTACAGTGCTCGTAGTCACAGGAATCGATTCGGAGACATCAGGCGCGTCCAGCTGTCGAATCCAGAGCTCCGAACTCTGTCTGCTGCCCGAACTAGGCCCGCGAAACTATTCGTATTGTTCGAGTCATCCTGAGATGCTGTCGGTTTTCTGCACTTAACTCGAGCTGTAGGGGGGCTGCAGGGCTGGTAATCACAGGAATCGATTCGGAGACATCAGACGCGTCCGCCTGTCGCATTCAGAGGCCTGAACTTGGTCTGATACTCGAGCCAGGTTTGCCAAACTATTCGTATTGTTCGAGTCATCTCCAGGGTTGCTGTCGATTTACATACGTAACTCGGGCTGTAAGAGAGCTACAGAGATCGTACAGAAGACAATCCAGAAGCATCGGGGGCGTTCAGCTGTTGCATCGAGAGGTCTGAAATCGCTTGGGCTGAAAAACTAGTCTTTTTCTGTATTTTTTTCGACATTATATATTGTCAGGAAGCTCTACGAGTCTCCCGGCGGTAAGAAAGGTTGACGGCTTACCGCCGGCGCCCAGTAATACCTCGTAGAGCTCTTCGGCATCGATGAGCTAGAGGAATTCCGGCGCGGGGCGGAGCTAGTTGGCCGATCCGGCCAGAAAGGACAAAGTAACTCGCAGAGCTTCCCTTCGCAAGTCCAGCGGAAGACCCAGCGGAAGACGGAAATCGAAAGCAGTTGGGTGAGTTCGCAGCCGGTGGCCAGTACGGTGGTTCGGGCCAGTGGCGCATCATCAAAGAGACCTGGGATGCCTTTGCGTTGTTGCACCGTTTGGCCATCACGTCAGAAACGATGGAGCAGAGGCTTGCTACCGTCAACCGTCGTTGACAAACGTCGCGGGGCTCGGGTGCTATCTCAGTCACCTGTGCCTCGCAGAACATCCAGAAGGCGGGTAGGGCCGCCAATCATCAGTATAACGTTCTGCGTCTTCTCTCTCACGATGTCCATTGGGATCTGCTGGGCTTGCAGGAATGTGAGAATGTCGACTTTAATTCAGACTGGTTTGCTAAGTTGGGGGTTAGTGCACAGCTATCTTCCTGTCGCAAGGCAGGCATATTGTACCGTGGGGGAACGGCAATACGTGAGCAGTCTAGTGGTGACAGATGGGTGGCTGTCCTTGTCAATCGGGTTATCTTCGTCTCACTCTACCTTCCCGACAGCTCTGTGGCGGAGGCTCTCAACATCACGGATGTTTGTCTTCGTTCTATTTCTCTTCTCAGGCGGTACTGGGAAGGCTTGCATGGATCTCTCAAGCTGGTTGTTGCTGCAGATGCGAATGTGGAAGTCAGACCACATCTCATGGACATCGAAGGCACCGCCTTGACGGGCCCAGGTCTGCTAGGCGCTGATGTTTGTCATGGGGATGGTGGGATGGAGAGGGAAAGGAGGAGGAGGTGTTCGTTACTACGTATCAAGGTGGAGGACTGGATGATGGAGGAGAGCTTGATTGCCAGCAACACGTTCAGGGAGAGAGAGATCACATGGTACGGATATCGGACTGGGGCACGAGAGGCGGGGAAGGGCTTGGACTATGTGCTAGTATCTCGTGGTACCGTGTTTGCGCCCGCCTCGGTGTCCTGGCCTCGCGAGTTGGGCAGCACTCGCAGGTTTAGTGACCACGCGTTGGTGCAAACGGAGTTGCAGCTTGATAGACCAGTCGTCGCGCCCAGATACGTTGCACGGGCTGTGCGGTGCCTATCCAGATGGATGCCGCTGACCTGGCACGACGGCTGCTCGTTTCAGACACGTCTCGACTCGTCAATCGACGAGAACCTCAGCCTTGGAGAGATTGAGAAACGTTGTCATCGTGAGGCGTCTGCTACTTCGACTGCCCCCTGCTCGTCTATGCTCCCTCCCCGTCGGCGCCCTGAACTTATTCGATTGCAGGAGGAAGTGAAGAGGTGGGAGGGGGACAAGACGTCGGAGGAGTTCAAGAAGCTCAGGAGGAGGAGAGACCAGGAGAAGAGGAAGTTCGACAGGAGATGGATGGCTTGGAGGTTCTCGGAAGGGCGGAGGAGGACACAGAAGCACACGATCGAGAGCGTCCACGGGTCCGTGGATCGGGTTGATTGGCACGCCTCCCTCTTGGATCACACGCAGAGCTACGCAGATGTGGACGAGCGTGAGCGTACCCATCTCTCTCTGGCCTCGCTGCGTGCACGCGTGGCTGCTGGATCCCAGGATGTTCCCCGTCTGCCTGTCTCAGCGGTGTTTCGAGCTCGTTCTCGTCTTCATACGGCAAAGGCGTCAGGGCCAGATGGGATCTCCGCGGAGGTGCTCAAAGAACTCCCGTATCGGACCGTTCGTTTTTTTTGCTGATCGTTTTGATGAGATATTTCGTGGTCTTCGTGCCGTGCCTGGATCTTGGCGTCAGACCTTCATTACCCTGATGCCGCAAAAGCTGAAAGTGCTCACCCATCTCTCGGAGGCTACTAGGAGTATTGCCGTGGAGAGTGCTATCAAGAAGTGGTACTCGTCGGCGGTCCTTGTCGTCCTCGAGCCCTACTTTACCAAGGTGTTGCCCCATATCTCGCTCTTCGGGTTCGCGGCCGAGCGCTGCTGTGGGGAGATCTCGGGGGCCCTCAAATGTGCGGCCCAACATGCGGCAGTCTGGGGAAAGGATAGGTCTCTGCTGATCGCCAGCTTGGACGTTAAACAAGCTTTCCAGAATATGACGGTTCAGTAGATCACACTTGCGTTTGAAAGATTCGGTATTCCTCCGCATCTCCAGCTGGCCCTATTGGAAGCCCTGGCGGACGAGGTCTCCACGGAGCTCTTCGAGGGTCTCGGGGTCCCTGAGGTCAAAGTAGACAAGCACGTTAGGACGGGAGGTAACGAGAGCCCAGCATGTTGGAACGCTGTAGTGGCAGCCATGTGGGCTGATATTGTTCAGGACTGGGACAAGGGAGGCCTAGGCTACGAGTGTATCAACCCCAACCAGACAACAGAGACCGCCGTGGTAAACCATCTCATCTTTGCTGACAATGTGTACATCATTGGCTCAGGCCTGAATACCAAGGCTTTTCAACAACAGTTGAATGACTTTACTCTTGCCTTGCATCCATGGAAGTTTGATTGGAAGTTGGATAGCCTACAGTTTGCTGCTCTAGGTTGCTCCCCTGGGAAATTCTGTACCAGTATCCATCGCTCTAATATGCCTGGGGATATCGGCCTCGATGGGGCTGATGAGTACGTCAGTGTCGAGCTGCAGCAGGTTTCCGTCCTCAACGTACTGGGGAATGACATCGCGGTTTCTTTTCGCGAGCCGCGTGTTGATGTTGACCGCCGTCTCAACGCTGCTCGCAAGGCATTCGTCGGCCATATCCAATACATTCGATCCCGTGCGGTGCATTGGCATCTGAAGTTCAAACGTTATCAGTCCATCGTGCAATCTACCCTGCTCTTCGGCTCGGAAGGGCTGACGTGGGAAAAGGACTCGATTCACAAAATCCACGTCTTTGAGGGCACATGTTTGTTGAGGGTGTGTCATAAATCGAATCCCGCCAGTGTATCCTGGGACATATGGCGCCCTTCTCGTTTGCATGTTGTTCGAAAGCTATTTCACGATCATGGGTTTCAGAGTTCGGATCAACGCGTATTGCATCGTTCATGGTTGCTGGCAAAAGACGTTGCGGAGTATCATGCGACTAACTGGGATGCTGCTTATGCGAATCGGGAAGATTGCAAACGTCGTCGGCTGGCTCTCCCCATTGCTCCTCCTAATGGTGCCCGTGCCTGGAGGGGCGCCAGAAGGATGCTGCTGTGCTCGTGTCCATCGTGGGAGGGTGCTCGTTCAGACTTCAGTGAGGTCCTCAGACAGAAGGGATCGTGGAAGGAGGCTAGTGCTCTGAAACGCATTCGTGTCGGAGCTGGTGCATCAGGAGAAAGACCTTGGAGTTACATGGCATATATCCTATTTGGGGCCTCTTGGTGGAAGGACGGTGGGTTTTCCTGGAAAACGTTCCTCGACAAGATGCCTGATTACCTGAAACACTGCGGCCATGAGAAAGCGTCTGAGTATTTCGTGTATTCTGGAAAGGGGACCGACTCCGTGGTGGAAAAGATGTCTTGGGATGAGTTGATGTCTCAGGAGGTGTCTGGAGCGGAGGCGGAAAAGTTAGCAAAACGGTTATCCATCCTAAATGAAAGGGCGACGGTCTGGGATGTTGTTTCGGATGGGCTCCCTGTGGAGCTCTGCGGAGATAGTCTTCCTATTATAAATTGGGTCCGTGGGAAGTGGAGGGTGGGAAATAACGTGTATCAAAAGAGAGTCGATAAGCTGGTGGATAAGATTGCGTGGCTGGAAAATCGATACCATCTCAGATCCAGTTTCCTTGGTCGCGACTTCCTCAAACATGAATTCAGAGAGAACAACCAGAGGGCGGATGCCCTCACACAGTGTGCGCGGGAAGGCCGCGAGTGTTACACTATGAGGCCTGTTCCACCCGATCTTTTAGAGCATCATGAGCTTGTGGCCCTCCGCGGTCGTTTCGACGGCGGAGTGGATGCGTCTGGTTGTGGCATTGGTTTCTCTCTCGAGGCCGCCTTTCTCCCCCATCCTGAACATTGCTCCAAGCGCCTGCGGCATTCCGCTGCCCCCGACTCGCCTCAGCCTGCTGCCTCCTGTGACGGTCTCGTTCGGAGAGATGTTGCGGAGGCGGCCCTTCTCTTGCCTAGAGATAGCACAGTCACTGATGCCGAACTGACGGCGCTGGGGCGCCTCATTGGGGCGGCCGAGTGCGTGCTGAGAGCTCACAGAGAGCTCAGCGCGCCCTGCTGGGCGTTTGGCTCGGGCAGGCTTCGACGGAGCCTTCGCTGCCCGCAAAACCGCAAATAACCAGGTTGACGGTCCACCGCCGGCGCCAGTTTGATATTCGCACCTGTGAATGACTTCGACGGCCTCTGCGTCTTCATATGAGCTCTGTAGGCGCACATTTACTAGGAACCAACTTTATCTTCACATGAAAAAAATCAATGTTGAATTTTCTGAGAAATGCCTCCAGAAGCTCTCTCTTTCGTATCTGAGCACTCTCACGCGTGGAAGGAGCTCTACGAGGTGCCCGGCGGTGACGAGGTTGACGGTTCACCGCCGGCGCCAGTTCGCCCACCAGGCCGGGGCGGACAAAGTGATGACTTTTCGTCGGTGTTGCTGCAATTTGAAAGATATGTAATCATTTATATTCAGAAAGTAAACTTTTGCGCGAAGCATTGGCATATCAACTCCTCTCTGAAAGGAGCTGAGCTCACTCGATGTATTTTCTTATGAGTTAATTTCTGGGAACCCAGCCACTATGAACATCGAAAAAATCGAAAATGAAGATTTTCGGGAAATCTTGATTTATGACTCTACTCCGAATCTGAGCTCTCTCACCTGTGTAAGGAGCTCAATGAGGTTCCTGGCGGTGACTAGGTTGACGGTTCACCGCCGGCGCCAGTAATTCCGGGGCGCTGGAGAGCTAGTTGGCAAGAAAAATCTCGACGGACCTTTTGGTGACGTTTGGTCGGCTGAAAATTTTGTTCTCGAAATTCCTCCATTCGTTTGAGCTCTAGTATTTTTTTCCGTGATATTCGATTTCATTCCCGCTCGCCATCTCGATCTCAGCTCGATCGGGTACCTTTTACTGCCAAAAAGCGTCCAGACGGGATCGGCCGTTTCGAGTCATCTTGATACGCGCTGTCGGTATATTGGACTTACCTCGAGATACAGGACAGCTACACAGCTGGTAAGCACACCTCATCGATTCAGAATGATCAGACGCGTTCGTCTGTTGCATCCAGAGGTCTGAACTCGGTCTGAAAGCCGATCTAGGTCTGCAAACCTATTGGTATTCGAGTGCTCTTTACAGGCGCTCTCGGTTTTCTATACTTAACTCGAGGTATATGACAGCTACAGAGCTGATACTTACAGAGACCGATTCAGAGTCATCAGTCGCGTCTGTCTGTTGAATACAGAGCTCCGAACTCGGTCTGCTGCCCGCCTTAGAATCGCGAAACTATTCGTATTGTTCGAGTCATCTTGCGAGGTGCTGTCGGTTTTCTGTACTTAACTCGGATTCTGGGGTGGCCACAGTGCTGGCAATCACAGGAATCGATTTGGAGACATCAGGCGCGTCCGCCTGTCGAATCCAGAGCTCGGAACTCGGTCTGCTGCCCGAACTAGGTCCGCAAAACTGTTCGTATTGTTTGAGTCATCCTGAGAGATGCTGTCGGTTCTCTGCACTTAACTCGGGCTGGGGGGCTGCAGGGCTGGTAATCACAGGAATCGATTCGGAGACATCAGACGCGTCCGCCAGTCGCATTCAGAGGTCTGAACTCGGTCTGATATTCGAGCTAGGTTTGCCAAACTATTCGTATTGTTCGAGTCATCTTGAGAGGTGCTGTCGATTTACGCACGTAACTCGGGTAGGAGAGCTACAGAGCTTGTACAGAAGACAATCGAGAAGCATCGGGAGCGTTCGGCTGTTGCATCGAGAGGTCTGAAATCGCCTGGGCTGAAAAACTATTCGTTCTCTTCGATATTTTACACCGTCAGGAAGCTCTACGAGTCCCCCGGCGGTAAGGAAGGTTGACGGTTTACCGCCGGCGCCCGTTTGGTCGACCCGGCCAGAAAAGAAGATGTGATAAAATTGGGCCAGTTCTGCTGAGATTGGAAAGATATCTGACGATTCATTTTGAGAAAGCAGATTTTTCGCACCTGTAGACGACTATGAGAGCCTCTGCGTCTTAACATGAGCTCTCTACGTATACTTCTACTATCAAAACACTTGGCGAAACCAGCTTCACTTAGACATAAAAAATATGAATTTTGTTTGTTTTTTTTTGAGAAATGCTTCCAGAAGCTCTCCATTTCGATTCTGAGCAATCTGACGCGAGCGAGGAGCTCTACGAGGTTCCCGGTGACCAGGTTGACGGTTCACCGCCGGCGCCCGGGGCGCTGGAGAGCCAGTTGACAAGAAAAATCTCGACGGACTTTTGGTGACTTTTGGTCGGTTGAAAATTTTGATTTCGAAATTCAACAATTCGTCTGAGCTCTAGTATTTTTTCACATACTATTCGATCTCATTCCTGCTCGCCATCTCGATCTCAGCTCGATCGGGTACCTTTTACTGCTAAAAAGAAGGCAGGCGGGATCGGCCGTTTCAAGTCATCTTGATACGCGCTCTCAGTATATTGGACTTAACTCGAGATACAGGTCAGCTACAGAGCTGGTAAGCACACCTTATCGATTCAGAATGATCAGGCGCGTTTGCCTGTTGCATCCAGAGGTCTGAACTCGGTCTGCTAGCCGAGCTAGGTCCGCAAACTTCGTATTATTCGAGTCATCTTGTCAGGCGCTCTCGGTTTTCTGTACTTAGCTCAAGCTATACGACAGCCACAGAGCTGATACTTACAGAAACCGATTCGGAATCATCAGTCGCGTTCGTTTGTTGAATACAGAGCTCTGAACTCGGTCTGCTGCCCGATCTAGCGAAACTATTCGTATTCTTCGAGTCATCTTGAGAGATGCTGTCGGTTTTCTGTACTTAACTCGGGCTGTAGGGGGGCTACCTGGTAGTCACAGGAATCGATTGGGAGACATCAGGCGCGTCCGCCTGTCGAATCCAGAGCTCGAAACTCGGTCTGCTGGCCGTCCGCGAAATTATTCGCATTGTTCGAGTCATCCTGAGAGCTGTCGGTTTTCTGCACTTAACTCGGGCTGTACGGGGGCTACAGGGCTGGTAATCACAGGAATCGATTCGGAGACATCAGGCGCGTCCGCCTGTCGAATCCAGAGCTCTGAACTCGGTCTGGGGACTCGAGCTAGGTTCGCCAAACTATTCGTACTGTTCGAGTCATCTTGAGAGGTGCTGTCGATTTACGGACGTAACACGGGCTGTAGGAGAGCTACAGAGCTCGTACAGAAGACAATTCAGAAGCATCGGGGGCGTTCCGTGGGCTGAAATACTATTCGTTCTCTGCAATTTTCTTTCGACATTACATGTCAGGAAGCTCTACGAGTCCCACGGCGGTAGGGAAGGTTGACGGTTTACCGCCGGCGCCCAGTTGGTCGACCCGGCCAGAAAAGAAGATGCGATATCTTTGGGTGGGTTTTTCGAAGATTTGAAAGATGTTTGACAATTCATTTGGAGAATCCAGATTTTTCGCACCTGTAGACGACTGTGAGAGCCTCCGCGTCAAAATACGAGCTCAGCAGGCGCATTTTTACTATCAAAACACTTGGCGCAACCAACTTCATCTCTACATGAAAAAATAGATGTTCAATTTTTTGAGAAATGCCTCCAGAAGCTCTCTCATTCGACTCTGAGCACTCTCACGCGTGGAAGGAGCTCTACGAGGTTCCCGGGGGTGACCAGGTTGAGGGTTCACCGCCGGTGCCAGTTCGGGCGCAGGGTGGAGCTGGTACCTCGTAGATTCGGCAAAAAGAGCTAAGATAAATTCGGGCGTGGAGTACCTCGTAGAGCTCTTCGGCATCGATGAGCTAGAGGAATTCCGGCGCGGGGTGGAGCTAGTTGATCGACCCGGCCAGAAAGGACAATGTGATAACTTTGGGTCGGTTTTTGCTAAGATTTGAAAGATATTTGAAGATTTATTTTAAGAAATCATATTTTTCGCACCTGTAGACGACTGTCAGGGCCTCTGCGTCTTAATATGAGCTCTATAGGCGCACTTTCACTATCAAAACACTTGGCGGAACTATTCTTATGGCGACATGAAAAAAACAATAATTTTGTCTTTTTCGTGAAATGCCTCCAGAAGCTCTCTCTTTCGACTCTGAGCACTCTCGCGCGTCGCAGGAGCGGTGACCAGGTTGACGGTTCACCGCCGGTGCCAGTGGAGCTAGTTGGCCGGCCCGACCTAAAGAGACGATGTGGTAACCTGGGGTCGGTTTTTTCACTTCATGCAAAATTTTGAAGTTCGTTTTGCTAAGAAAGATTTTCATACCCTGTAGTAAGCTATGGCGCATCTGCTGGTAAATTCTTCATGGCGCAGTATTATTATCAAAACATTTGGAGGAACCGATTTTTTCTTGACACCAAAACATGCATTTTTTCAGTCATCTGATATACTCTTTTCCAGTGAACAGGCAGGGAGGAGGGAAGGGAGTGGGTTATGCAGTCAAATCCTCAGGTCGATAAGCGCAGAATTACTATGAAAACATTTAGAGGAACCGACTTTGGATGAAAACCGAAAAATCGTGTTTTTTTCGAATTTTTCGGCTCTCACTTGAGCAGCTTCCTCCATGTGTTCCGAGGGCGCTGTGCAAGAAAAGAGCTCTACGAGGTGCCCGGCGGTAACCTGGTTGAATGATAAGTCGCGCATTGTTTCATCTCATATGTTGTCTTCTTGTATATTCTAACAGCTTCGCTGTTTATTTGCTCTTCGTTTATCATTTGTGTGCTTTGCGATTGATTGTGTCATTGCTGGCTTTTGATTCTCTTTATTCCAACAGCTTCGCTGATGTGAAATAAGAGTTGACTGCTTGCGTGACGAATAAGAGGCTCTGATTCGCCTGAGACTTCGTTGGACCTGGCCTCAGTGGCCAAGACGGTCCCAGCAAAGACGCAAAAAACCTGGTTGACGGTTTACCGCCGATTCCCATGGCAACCTGGGGTCTTTTTTTTTTCTCTCAAAAAAAAAGAATATTTGTTTTTTGGTTTTTTTGGTTGTTGTTGTTTTTGTTGTTGTTGTTGTTTTTTTGGTTGTTGATGTTTTTTTTGTTGTTTGCAAAATTTTGAAGTTCGTTTCTAGAAGTGAGATTTTTATTCCCTGTACTAAGATATGGAGCATCTGCTGGTAAATTTCCCATGGTCCAGGGGCAGTTTTACTATGAAAACACTTGGAGGAACCGACTTTGTATCGTCACAACAAATTCGTATTGCTGAGTCATCTGACATTTTTCCTTGAGCAGGCAGGGGGGGAGGGCGGGGCGATTGAGGATGATAAGGCGCCTTCGTCTGTACCTCGTAGAGCTCTTCGTCATCGATGCGCTAGAGGAACTCCGGCGCGGGGTGAGGCTAGTTGGTCGACCCGACTAAAAAAGAAGACGCGGTAACTTTGGGTCGGTTTTCGAAAGATTTGGAAGATATTCGACAATTCATTTTGAGAAAGCAGATTTTCCGCTCCTGTAGTGGGTTATGCCGCGTCCGCCAGTTAATTTTCCAGGCCCATATGTGCAGTATGATTATCAAAACACTTGGAGGAACCGATGCTGGATAAGAACAGGAAAACGTGATTTTGCGTTTTTTCTATCTGGCCCTGGAAGCTTTCTTCATTTGTTCCGAGGAACGCCGTGCAAGAAAAGAGCTCTACGAGGTTCCGGCGGTTACCGGGTTGACGGTTTACCGCCGGTTCCCACCTCTCTGCAAAATTTGAAATTTCGTTTTAAGAACCGGTATTTTTCCCATCTATAGGGGGTTATTCCGCGTCTGCCAGTTAAATTCTCAGGCCCGTAGTTGCAGTATTTCTATCAAAAGACTTGCTGGAACCGACTGTGTCCCGAGTCATCTTGACACGCGTTCACGGTTTTCTGTACTTAACTCGAGATTTTGGAGAGCTACAGAGCTGATGCTCACAGATGCCGATTGACAATCATCAGGCGAATCGGTACGCTAGTCGAGCTAGATCCGCGAAGTATTATACGAGTACAAGCGTATTGTGCAGTGCCGTGTCTATCCTTGTGGAATGCTCCCCATGGAAGCAGCCTCATGTAGCTGCAGTTTCAAGGCGTGCTTCTACGAACATAGCAGCTTGGTGGACGGATGTGTGCGTGTCGAGTCGTATGGCCCTCCGACAACGTTCGTCTGGGCGTATCCTAGCCTCCAGTACACGGGCGGAGCTTGCGTTGCGTGGTTCAGGACCGACCGTACGGATCAGTGGTTGTTGGGTGAGACGGCACTCCTTCGGATCGATTCGACATTGAAGCTGGCGGAGTTCAAGGCAGCCTTGCATTCCACCGAGTAGCGGGGCTCCGACGCCTGGCTCGACACCCAGGCGGTATCTATCGCCACATGGAACTATCGGAAGTTGGGGAAGCTTTTCTGCCAGGAAGTTGTGTGTGACAGTTCTCAGAATTCAAGATGGGGGGTTGGGGTTGCATTACTCCAGGAGGCTCAGCCTTTGACGGATCCTGGGGCGTCATGGCATGCCGAGCATTCTGTGTGTAGGCGTGCATGCGTACTGTATAATACTAGGTGGTGCAACCAGCGTATCTCTTCGGATCGAGGCGACCGATGGTGTGCTGTGATATTTCGCAGTATGATTGCCATCAGCGTTTACTTGCCCCACAAATACGTGTTTGGAAAGAGCCGTGATGCTTTCTTCCAGGCCCTCTGCGAGTATCACCGTGTCCTGAGGGAGGTTGCGTTGGCTATCCAACGATTGAAGTCGCAGTTTGGTATCAGGGACGTCGTCTTGGGTGTGGACGGGCAGGTGGAGGTGGAGGAAGGGGTCTTCCATGAGCAGTGGCCTGTGGCGGGCCCTTTGTGGATGGTACTTCCCTTGCCCCCCCGCAGGGCCTCTGGAGGTTTCGAGGAGGACGCCCGCGAGTTCTCCCAGGCCTACTCTGAGGCCCTTACTACCACTATTGGAGTTTTGGGACTGTTGATGGCGAATACCTTCGACGGCCCTCGCAGGCCCACGTGGCGGTCAAGAAAATATATCCCTGAGGCGCAACAGTATGAACGTGTGTATGACTATCTGTGTGTACCGAGACACTGGTTCGGCGACCATCCCTCTACTTCGGTCACTTGGGCGGTGCCCCGAGAGGCCATGGCTGAGGACATTTTGCAGCTAGAAACATGATGGAGCGACCGTGCGATTGTGTCGCTCGTACTTCCGCAGACTGCTAGGCCAGCAAGGACTGCCAGGCAGCGCCCTCGCAACAACACCCACGGGCGGTGTGCCGAGGACTCTCTGCAGCAGCTGCGCAGTAGTGTCGACCGTGCTCTGCGCGACGGACCGACAGAAATAACACCGGCTGAGATCGGCACCCATATCCTCCAGGAGGCCTCCAAGTTCGGGCACGCCCCTGCCTACCAGGACACTCCCACGGGTCAGTAAGGATTACATCCAGGCACGTCTTCGGTGGACTGAAGTTCGTAGGAGGTGGGAGGCGGGGGAATGTTCGGAGGAGGAGATAAAGGCTGCCCGTCGTGAGAAGCAACGTGAGCGTCGATTCCACAGGCGACGCCTCACGGAATACTCGTTTCGACCAGATGCACAGTGCCGTACAATCTCTATACGCTGCATGTGGATGGGGGGATACGTGTGATGTTTTGAAGTGGGAGGAGGCTTTACGTGTACACGGTTTCACTCATTACAGTTGTGAGGAGGAGAGGAGTGTTACTCAAGGAATGCTGGAGGAGAGGAGGAGGCGGTTACACGATACATCGGGTGGCCCTCACGGCTGCCTCGGACGGGATGCTAGCCCAATGGGGATCCTCATGAGAGCCCGTGCGAAGCTCAAAGTGGGACGTGCGGTGGGGAAGGATGGGATCAGTGCCAGTATGCTCCGATGTGTGCCCTGGTCCGCTCTCTGCTCCATCTTGAAGGCCTTTCGAAAGCTGTTTACCCTCGACTTCGATACCCCCTCGGTGTGGCGTTCCATTTGCATCGCGCTGTGCCTAAGCACCAGCGCGTCACCGACTTTACAGAAATGCGTGCTCTCAGTCTTCTTAGTGTGATTTCAAAGTGGTTCCATTCGTGTTTGATTATCCTCGCTGCGCCCCATCTGCGATCGACTACACCTGGGTGTATGCTCGACGGATTTGCGGGTGAGCGCAGGGTACACGAGGTCACAGCGGTTGTCGAGAGGTTAGCTCAACGTGGTGTGGAGTGGGGTAAGTTCCACGCCTGCTGTTTCGCGTCCCTGGATGTATTGCGTGCTTTCGACCACCTGACGGTGAACAGCCTCTCGGAGTCCATGGATGCGTTATCGCCCCCCCCGACTTGGCCTATGCTATATTCGAACCACAGAGTCACTGTGTTGCAGATTTCAAATTTCAGGATGCCGAGGTCATGGGTGTACCATGGGATCGATGTGTGAAGACAGGCTCAGTTGAAGCCCCCCATGGGCTGGATATGTGAGACGATTGTGATGTGGAGCGGCTTGTGCCACAACTGGCATCGTGCTGGGATTGGCATTCCCCTCTCGGATCAAGCAGGCGCTCTGGTATTCTCCCACGCCATCTGGGCGGACAATGTTATCTTCGGCGCCTCCTCCACTGACCAGCCGATAATGAGATGTCGGTGTTGGTGTACTCCCGAGGGTACTCGTGGAAGCCCAGCTCTCTCCAGTATATGCTCTGCGGGTTCCAGGGCGCTTCTGAGGTGCCCGTCCTGCTGGACTTCACGGTCGTTGCCCCCTCTGGCGCCTGAATGCGGCCACGTGTTTCAGTTATGAAGAGGCGCCGTACTTCTCAGACGCCTGTGGTCACTATCCAGTTGCCTAGGGTCCAGCGTATGTCTATCGTGGGTGTGATGATTGATTGTTCGATGCATACACATGTTGATGTCCTTCATCGTATCAGCTGCGGTGAGCGGGCCTTTAGGCATGTATTACTGTTGTCGGGGCATCCCGCTTATTCGCCGACTCAGGCGCTACGACGGTAATGTGCGTGCCAAGATCCTTTTTGGAGCGAAGGGTATGACGTCAGATCAGAGTACTTTAACTGCACTGCACAAATGCGAGGGTAAGCTCTTAGCTAGGATGATGTGGAGGAGAAAGGGGGCGGGTGAGGATTGGAGTATCTTCACGCAGCGTGTATACATTCATGCGAGACGTGCCCTGCACTCGGCTGGTCTGCCGAGGCTGCCACAACTATTTCTGTGCCGACAGTGGTGCTGGGCCAAGGATGTTTGTGCCGCCGCCCAACGGACGTCGCTGTCGCTGCCGTTGCCCGACCCTGTGCTGTTTCAAGGATATATATCAATATCAGTTACAGCGGATTCCCAGGTATTCAACTATGGGTCCCAGGCGACCCCTGTGACGCTTAACCGACGCCAGATGATACGTGAGATGCGTGAAAGAGCCCAGAAACGACGACGAATCGACCCCCCCAGTGGCTTCGCAACAGCCTCCGCAGCGCCTCTATGTTCCCCTGGACAGCTCGTGCGAGAACACTGCATACAAACGGCGACGGGTACGGTGAGATCTGGGGCCCGAGACGTATCATCCTCACTCCCTTTCTCGCTTGTGCATGCCGCGTGCTGTGTCACCTTGGACGGAGGAAAGGGATACTTTCATTCGCACTCTCAATTCGAAGGAAGCCCGAGAGCTCACCAGACACCGTGGGGGCGGACGCCCTGCGGGCTACCATCCATGGTCGCTTCCGTTCGAGACGGTTGCAGGAGCCTATTGGTGCGCTAACTTGACTTGGGATGAGGACGGGTGGAGATATTTTGTTCGTGCACTGCTGGGTACGTGGGGCCTGCCGCATGTGCTCCAATATTGTGTCCTCAGAGATCCCAAGGGGCCCTACAGGGTGGAGGCGGAGGACCTTGCGGTGGAGGAGAGGCGTAGGAAGGAGGAGGCGGAGAAGGAAACGGCTACAAAGCGAATTGCACTGAATGAACAACGACGGTCTTGGTGGGACTTTGGATCGAAGGGTCTACCTCTAGAGATCTCGGGGGACTCTCTTGTGATTTGTAATTGGATTAATTGTTTATTTAGATGTACTACTGATGTGTACTCGACGACGGTTTGTGCTATTCAGGATTTGTTTTATTCTATGTCTGTGGAGATGCCCCTGCGCGTTCGGGCCCCCTCACGGGGATGTGATATTGCCAAATGGATTTATCGGGAGGGGAACGCGAGAGCTGACGAACAGACCTGGATGGCTCGGAGGGGCCAGGACCACTGGACAATCGATGACCGGCTTTGTACATGGAGTGCTTCGAGCGTGCTCGGTGTGAGAGGTTTCTTTGACGGAGGCCGCTCCTCTGAGGGTTGTGGCGGTGGTTGGGTCCTCGATCTGTACATTCTCCCATCGCTTCCTAATCATCTAAATCATCTGGATGGCTCCGCCTCTCCGAGTGGCTTCTAGTGGTGCGGTGTCGCCTCAGAAGCCTTTAGCCTCCCGCCCTCGTGTGCAGTGACTCAGGCTGAACTTCTTGCTGCAAAGCACCTACTGAAAGGTGTGGTGGCGGTCCTGCAGGCGCTTGGCCTGTTGTGCCCCTTCTGCGTTAGGCTGTGACTCGAGCGGGCCTGAACTCAGGCCTGTGGCTCTGCGTAAAGCAAAACCAAGGTTGACGGTTTACCGCCGGCTTCCAGTGCGTTTTGGAAAATCCAGATTTTTATTCTCTGCAGTGAATCATGGAGCGTTCAATGGTGCAATTCTTAGGGCTGTAGGTGCAGTATTTCGATAAAAAGACTAGGAGGAACCGACGCCGACGTTGTATCCAACCCCCAAAATACATTTTACGAGTTTTTAAGCTGATAGTCAAAATCGCTCTGTCCTCGTTATCTGGGCGCCGATTGTCGTCTTGAGAGCTCTACGGGGTGTCAGACAGCCCCAACGCCCATGCGACAAAAGAGATCGGGATGAAATATGTTCGCCAAGGGGCAGTCAAAAGAGACGGTGTATTGCTCAGGTGAATGATGACCCCATCGCTTCCGCCGATAGTCAGTCTGCTGCCCCACAGGGAAGTAAGCGACCACGGGACCCCCCCTCTTCTAATCATGATAGTGAGCCGCGAGAGGCACGACCCTCTGGCGCAAACGTGAATGTCTTCAAACTCAACGCCTACTCTCAGGCGCGGTTGGGCATGATGCATGCGTCAGGTGACTGGGCCGCTCATCGTCGCGCGTTCGCTGCACGCTCGAGGGATTCTCAGGCTGCTCTTTTTGGATGGCGTGGTGGGACTAAATACGTCGGTTGGAGAAAATGGGAAGATGTCTTCATTGCTGATCAAAATGGCAATACGAAGTGGTGGGAGACTATGATGTTTGGGAAAGAAGATTGGTCGATTTTCGTTGAGAAGTTGCTCAAAAGATTGCACCTGCCCGCCATTCTCGACTATCTGGCCAAACCTAGAGTTTCGGTTGTACGTACGGAGGAGGAGGAGACGAAAGTTAATAATGATAGGATTGCGCGTCGCATTGCTCATAACTTTGAAAATGAGACTATCTTTGACTATGAGTCTGATAAGATTCCATTTGAAATACTGGGTGACAGCTTGTGTGTGGTCCAATGGATAAGAGGGCACTGGAGGTGCACGAACATGGGCTATAACAACACCTTGGAGGCGGCACAAAACACTCTTGATGCTATAACGGACACCTGTTTGAGAACTGCGTGTGCGGGGGCTGACCCAATCAAACATCTTTATAGGGAGGGTAACAGTTATGCTGATGAACTCACGTGGGCTTGCAGAGCTTGCCCACACACATCGAAGAGAAACGAGTATCTTGCCCCTTTATATACTTCGAAAGTTTTAGGATTGAGGGGTTACTTCGACGGAGGCACCTCGGATATTGGGGCTGGGGGAGGCTGGTGGCTGCAGGCTTTTGTAGAACATAAAAATGCTATACAGTGTCACGTGATTGCCGAGGAGGCGTTTGGCCTCGATAGGGAGTCAACCGTGACGGTCTGTGAGTTAACGGCCGCCTCGAAGCTAATTCACGCAATCTCGCAGATTGCGTCTGTTATAGATAGCGTCTCACACGCTCGGTAGAGCCACTTGCGCCTGGTGGCCGCGGGGAGCACCGCTGCTTGCATGTGCTGGAGGACCCCACCGCAAAGCCCGCAAAAAACCTGGTTGACGGTTTACCGCCGGCTCTTTGACCGACCCGGTCAGGGAGGACAATGTGTGAAGTGACTCGTGCAGCTTCCCTAAGAGCGCTAGCGGCGAAGCCAGAAGAGTAATTTGGGCGCGCTGGGGTGCTAGTTGGCAACAGAAAATATCGACGGTGTTTTTGCTTTCTTTTGCGCGGTTTAAATTCGATTTCTCGGAATTCAAGCATTCGTTGGAGCTATCATTTTTTGCCCCCATGTTGATCTCATTCCTGCTCTTCATCTTAATATCAGGTCGATCGGGTACATGGTACTGCCAATAAGCATGTGCGCGGGATCGTCTGTGTTGGTCATCTTGAGAGCTGCTGTCCGTTTTCTGTACTTTACTCGAGCCGTAAGAGAGCTACAGAGCTGGTAGGCACACCTAATCGATTCAGAATCGTCAGGTGCGTCGGTCTCTAGATCCCTG
Source organism: Prorocentrum cordatum (assembly GCA_963575745.1). Lineage (NCBI taxonomy): Eukaryota > Dinophyceae > Prorocentrales > Prorocentraceae > Prorocentrum > Prorocentrum cordatum. The sequence goes on from CAUYUJ010018762.1 coordinate 23,517, forward strand.
AACTCGGTCTGCCACCAGAGCTAGGCTCGTAAACTATTTACTCTATTTTGTTCTGAAAATGATGATGCGTTTCTTGACTGAACTCGAGCTGCAGATGAGCTACAGAGCTGTTCGGCACAACAATCGGGAATTAAGTATAAGGCACGCTAGTTTAAAGTATTCAGGCGCCTGAAGTCGGTCTGCTATCAGAGCTGGATCTGAAAACTATTCGTACTCTGCTAACTATTTAGAAATGATGCCAGCTAGCCAAGATGACTCGAAACAGCCGATCCCGCCCAAGTGCTTCTTGGCAGTAATAGGCTTGAGATTAAGACGGCGAGCGGGAATCAGATCGAATATGAGGAGGAAAAATACGAGAGCTCTAACGAATGGTTGAGTTTTGAGAAATGCAATTTAAGCATGTAAAACAAGACAATACTTCCGTCTATATTTTTTGTGCCAACTAGCCCCCCCAGCGCGCTGGAATTACTTTTCTAGCTTCGCCGGTAATGCTCTTAGAGAAGCTCTACGAGCCGCGAATGGTTCAATTTTGAGAAGTCGAATTTGAACAGGCCAAACAAAACAAAAACTTCCGTCGAGTTTTTTTGGCCAACTAGCCCCCCAGCGCGCCGGAAATATTCTTGTAGCTTCGCCGCTAACGCCTTAGGGAAGCTCTACGAGTCATTTGAATAGGTAAAGAAAGACAGAACTTCCGTCGATATTTTTTGCCAACTAGCCCTCCAGCGCGCCGGAATGACTCTTTTAGCTTCGCCGCTAACGCTTTTCGGGAAGCTCTACGAGTGATTCCTCTTAGACCACCACGAGCTATTGTTAATATTCAAACAGAGACACATTTCATCAATATTGTCTGCGACAACTAGCCAGCGCGCCGAAAGTACTCTCTAGCTTTGCCGCTTCGCGCAAGGGGGAGCTCTACGAGTGACGCCGCTACGCGGCCAGAATGGCCGGAGAGGCAGTCGAAGAGGCTTCAACGTCTTAGACAAGACGGCCGAAGATGGCCCCAAGAGGCTTGGAAAAGAGTGTTAGGAAAGAAAACTCAACCGTTTTTTCCCCAAGCGGATTTCAAAAGGCTCACGGATGATCTGCGAAGCCCACAGGGGCTTTGAGGAGACCGAGAGACCATAATATACCGAAGAGGCTCCAAAGCGGCTGCTCAGAAGCCCCGGCGATGACCCGGCAAAGCTGCCGACGAGCTAGCCACGAGAAACACCTACCGCGCTTTCCACGCAGCCGCGCGCGCTTGTACCAGAGAGCCAGCGGTACAGGACAGCGATTTTTCTGGTATTATACAAATATACATGCATACATTGACGCACAAACATACGTGCGTACAGCGACTGGAAGCCAGCGGCGAACCGTCAACCAGATTACCAGTGTAACTTCTGTAACCTCTCAACACGCAAACAAGCACAAGATAACGAGGAAAGAACGTTGTCGAATGTGAGCTTGAAAACTCCCAACATGCATTGTGTTGTGTCTTGCGAAATCGGTGCCCCCAGCTTTTCATTTAAGAGTAATACTGCGGCTGCGGACCAGAATTTCACTGGAAGACGCCTCATAACCCAGCACAAGTGCGATACATACGTTCTCAAAACGAATTTTAATTTCACAATCTCCCAGCCGACCCCAGGTTTCACTGGGGGCCGGCGGTAGACCGTCAACCTTAATAACCGCCGGGAACTCGTGAAGCTTTCTCGCGCAATACGCGGAGCAATCTCGAATTCCGCGCGCGGGAGAGTGCGCTTTCAGGAGCACTGGAGAGGAGTCAGAAGAAAGCAGATAGAAGAGGATGAGGAAGGGAAGATGTCGGAGGAGGAGAAGCGGAGGGGGAGCATCAGAAAGGCATCGTCATCTATTTATAAGAATTATGTTTTCTACTCTGGAAGCATGACGAGTTGGGGTATCGCAATACTTCAGACTAGCGCGTCTTATGCTTTGCTTCGGATTGCTGTGCCAAACAGCTTCAGCTCTCCCCCAAACTGGGATCCGGCGGTAAACCGTCACCTTAGTTACCGCCGGGAGTTCGTAGAGCTTCCTCTTGCAATGTGGGCGCGGCAATCTCGTATCTGCGCGCGCGAGAGTAGTTATTTTGTGCTTCTTACTCTGGACGCAGTCCAGTACGGGCATCTAGATACTTGAGATTTGCGCGTATGATTTCCTTCCTACTGCTGTGTTAAACACCTATTTAGCTGATCTGCAGCTAGAGTTATCACAAGAGGAGGACCATCATTTCTGAGAAGAATTTGCAGAGAACGAGTAGTTTTACAGACCCAGCTCTGGACACAACCCGAGTTCCGGCATTTAGATATTGTAGAATAGCGTGCCTGATAAGCACCGTTTGATGGCTGTGCCAAACAGCTCTCTAGTTCATCTACAGCTCGAGATACGTCAATGAAACCATCATTATCTCAAGAATATAGCAGAGTAGGAGTAGGTTTGCAACCCAGCTATGGCAGCAAACGGAGTTCTGGCATCTAGATGTTGTAGGAAAGCACATGCTCGTTCGATTTCAGTGCCAAACATCCCTGTAGCTCATCTGGAACTCGAGATGACGAAAACCATGATTATCTAGAAACATAAGCAGAGGACGAATAGTCGTTTGGACCCAGAACTGGAAGCAAGCCAAGTTCAGGCATCTAGATACTTTCGGAGAGCGCACCCAATGATTGTCTTTCGATCACTGTGCCGAATAGTTTCGCAGCTCATCTGCAGCTCGAGATAAGTCAAGAGCACCAGCACGATCTGGGAAACATTAGCAGAGTACGAATAGTTTGTCGCGGATCTCCCTGGGAGGGAATTTCTTAATCGTGAGCTGAGAAGTTCGAAGAAGCACGTTTATGGGTTTTCATCCAAAGTCCGTTCTGCCAAGTGTTTTACTAGTAATACTGCAGCTACAGCCTGAGAGTTGCACTAGCAGACGCGGCATAACCCACTACAGGTGCCAAAACTACCGGGTCTGAGCGCTCTCTCCTCGTCAGCTGGGCGCTGATTTGCGCGTTAAGAGCTCTAGGTCCCGGCGGTAACCTGTTGACGGTTTACCGCCAGCTTCCAGTTGGCCGACCCGGCCTGGGTGGACAATGTGATGACCTGGGGGCAGTTTTTCGAAGATTGTACGAGATTTAAAAAATCGTTTCGGAAATCAAAATGCTTATTCCCTGCAGTCAATCATGGAGCGCTCAATGGTGCAATTCTTAGGGCTGTAGGTGCAGTATTTCGATGAAAAGACTAGGAGGAACCGACGTTGTATCCAACCCCCAAACTACAATTTTACGAGTTTTTAAGCTGATATTCAAAAACGCTCTCTTCTCGTTATCTGGGCGCTGATTGTCGTCTTGAGCTCTACGAGGGTCCTGGCGGTAACCTGGTTGAACCGCGACCAACCCTCTGCACCCCAAGTATGACCCCAAAGAGTCCGCCAAGCTTGCAATACGTTATGCGATGATCCAGGAGCGTGCGACTGTGTGGGATATATCGTCAGAGGGTTTTGCTGCTGAGTTCAAGGGTGACTCACTACTTATCTGCTCCTGGCTCCAGGGTAAATGGAGATGTGAGAATCGTGGCTACTGCAAGAGGACAGCTGCCATGATTGATTGTACCTTTGAGCTCGCCGCGTGTTTCAATCTGAGGCCTGCTGCCTTGGGACGTGAGATATGGAGACACGAATTCAGGGAGGACAATACACGAGCGGATGAATTGACGCATGAGGCCAGATATGGCCGCACATTCTACAGAACTCATTGTTATCTATATCCATTCGAAACTTATCTCGTACCGTTCGCTATCAGGGGAGGCTTTGATGGCGGGGTTGACCAGCAAGGATCAGGATGTGGTTTCTGGCTTCAGATCGGCTTAATCAATACTCAGTGCAATCCCAGTGAGATAGGCATCGCTTCCGCGAGAACCGTGGGCCCCTTCCCTGCTGGGCATGAGTTTGCTGTTTCTAGTGCCGTGCCCCTCGTTTGGAGGGATGTGGCCGAGGCCGCGTGGCTCCTCGAAGGAGCTACAGTCACAGAATGTGAATTGTCGGCAGCCGAAGCGCTGCTCAGCGCTGCCCGTGTGTTGCTGCGGGACCGGTCCTCGCCCAGCTGCACCCAGCTGGGAACGCGAGTCCAAACAAACAAACAAACCTGGTTGACGGTTTACCGCCGGCTCCCATTTGACCGACCCGGTCAGGGAGGACAATGTATGAAGTGACACTACAGCTTCCCTAAGAGCGCTAGCGGCGAAGCCAGAAGAGTAATTCGGGCGCGCTGGGGGGCTAGTTGGCAAGAAAATATCGACGGAAGTTTTGCATTGTTTTGCTCGATTTAAATTCGATTTCTCGGAATTCACGCATGCGTTAGAGCTCTAGTCTTTTTTGCTCCCTCTCCATCTTAATCTCAGGTCGATCGGGTACATGGTACTGCCAAAAAGCATGTGGGCGGGATCGTCTGTTTTGGTCATCTTGAGAGCTGCTGTCGGTTTTCTGTACTGTACTCGAGCCGTAGGAGAGCTACAGAGCTGGTAGGCACACCTAATCGATTTAGAATCGCCAGGCGCGTCGGTCTCAAGCATCTAGATCTCTGAATTCGGCTTGCTACCAGAGCTAGATTCGCACAACTATTTGTACTCTACTTTTTTTTTTGAAAATGATGATGCGTTTCTTGACTGAACTCGAGCTGCAGATGAGCTACAAAGCTGTTCGGCACAGCGATCGGAAACAAATCATAAGGCACGCTAGTTTAAAGTATCTAGACGCCTACACGTGGTCTGCTATCAGACTTGGGTATGAAAACTAGTCGTACTCTGCTAAGTATTCAGGGATGATGTTCGTTTTCTTGGCTTAACCCGAGCTGCAGATGAGCTACAGAGCTGTTTGCCGCACCAATCAAAAGTGAATATTCATAAGCGCTTGTCTAAAGTATCTAGACGCCTGAACTCGGTCTGCTATCAGAGTAGGGGCCAACAAACTATTCGTACTCTGCATTTGTTTAAAGAGATGTTGGTGGTTTTCTCAACTAAACTGGAGCTGCGGACGAGCTACATAACTGTTTGGCACGAGAATCGGAAGGACATCATCAGGCGCGCTAGTCTAAAGTATCTGGACGCCTGAACTCGGTCTGCTATGGGAGCTGGGTTCGAAAAACTATTAGTACTTTGCTAACTCTTGGATGGTGATGGTTTTCTTGACTTCACTCGAGCTGGACAGCCACAGAGCTGTTTGTCACATAGGTCGGAAGAAAATTACAAGAAGCGGTATTTTTAACTATCTAGGCGCCTGAATCCGGTCTGCTACCAGAGAGTGCAATGCGAGATTGCCGCGCGCATTGCACGAGGAAGCTCTACGAGTTCCCGGCGGTAAGCAAGGTTGCGGAAGCGGAGCTTACCTCCCGCTCTCCCGCGGCCTTGGCCCGTCGGGGGCTCCTCGAGCCGCGTCGCGCGGACAGGTTGTGCATACACACGTAACGTACATCTCTGAGTACCGAACGGGTGATCTGTCGGCATTGCATTGATTAGTTGTTCTTGCGTGCCCCTTCCTTGTGCCGCATCATGACAGCGCAATTTTGTTCGATGAGTTCTGTTTCGACCAATTGGAAAAGAAAAACAAGGATAATCAAACTGGCGATTTGTAGACAAGCTGTATTTGATGTTATGCAGTTTAATGCTCGTGATCCGCATTTTGCGGCTGATCCGAATACTTTCCCCGCGTTTGGCTGGTTTGATAACCGCGATGATTGTGCGCGAAACCCATGCCCGTTTCAGGGGAACACGGAGGAGCAGGTCAGTATATTGTTGAGTTCCTTATCGGTGCCAACTGCTGGGCCAACTGATCGTGGAGAAGCTTTCTCGTCTCATTCTGTTGCGTATTCTCCAGATGTGGTGCAGTCTCCAGATGGTGGGCTGCAGTCGAGACTGGGCTCTGTTTCTTTTGATCCTGGTGTTCAGAATGAGGAGTTGCAGGGCGGGGAGCTGCAGGGTGATGACATGCATAGTGAGGAGGTGCTGAATGAGAAGTTGCATTATTCTCAGCATACTGTTTTCTTGGATTCAAGCTCTGAAGTTTGCCGCGCTCCATTTCCTGACACTCTGTCGGCATCTGTTGACCCAGGTGTTCGGAAAGAGGAGTTGCATGATGAGGAGTTGCAGGATGTGGGGTTGCAGAATGAGGAGTTGCTGAATGAGCAGTTGGATTATTCCCGAGTGCAAAGGGAAGGTGGAGGCCCCGAGGCGCCGCCGCTGGCATCCTCGAAAACCCACGGAGAGTGCGAAGTCGACCAGCGTAAAGATAACTGTGCTTCTTCTTCCCGGCTCTGTTCAGATGAGTTGCAGAGCAATCGATCTGAGTGTCAAGCTGCCAGGGACTGGGCCCGTGCCAATGGCGATGCAGTTGCTCTTTGGCGGGAATTCGAACGGCTCCCGAAAGATGAGTTTCATGCTCGGATCGAGGCGCTCAAGGCATACAAACTTCGGATGGGAATTGAGAGTCCCGAGGAGGCGCCGAGTCCAGAGGAGGATGCTGGCCGTGGGAAAGGCCAGAGGCACCGCAGAAACAGGAGGCGGGCAAGGGCGAAGGCTCAGGCAGTTCTAACTGGCTCTTCTATGTCAAAGTCGGCCCATCCATCTACTTGCGACCCTCCCCAACCTCCGTCCTCTTTTGCGGACTTGTGCAGTTCTTCAAATCACGTCGAGTGCGCCGGTACGGCTACCACATGGGTGCTCCAGAGGCACATCGCGCGCCTGCTCGTGGCGGACCGCCTGCAGAAGGAGGGCGCTGATTGGGATGCGGTCTTCCACGCATGGGATCAAATGGCCACACTGCGAGAGAGGGCAAATTTCTATTTGAAACAGGCTACTCTGCACCGTCTGTGTGAGGCTTACCACCGTGATGGGGAGGAGGACGCGGACATCCAGAGACCTTGGGAGCAGTGTCGGTTGGACAAGATAAGGATGCACCGTGTTGCGGGGTGGTGCTTCGGACATTGGCGGTGCTTGACATTCTACTCAAGTGGTGCTCAACGGTTGATGGAACAACGCTTGCAGAGCCACATTAGGATGCTTCGTGTAACCTTTTGGCCTCCTCATCATAAAGATTCTATGGCTTCACACCCTGGGAGTTCCACGTCTGGGAGTTTACCCAATGCAGTTGTGAGTTCAGCTGTGACGGAGGACGAGGAGAAACGTAACCACGCAGATTATTTGCTTCAGTTGGCGGGTAATTTAAGGATCAGGAAATACTGCTTCCGCAAGTCTGGCTGGGTAAAGCTCGTTCACTCTTTCACGGCTGCCACGCTGTATCGCCTTATGGCCTCGGGTGCCGAGGAAAAGGCTGTGTTGCTTGAAGCGCTTCTTCGGGATCGCGCGAGACTTGGCCCGATAGCCAATTTGACCCATCTGTCGACGGACATCAGAGACTTTGGTCACCACAGACTCGCTCCCAAAAGCGTTACGGAAGCTATGAGATACGCGACGAATTTTCAGGATGAATGGATGCGTCGCAATGTAAAGAACTACCGCGAGTTGGCGGCCAAGGCGGGATACCCAATTGATTGATTGAGTTAGTGACTGCACATAGGCTGACATGGTTGGCCAGGACCAGAAATTGTTACGTTGTATTCCTTACTTATCTTATTGAACATGCGAGCAACAACAAAACTAGACGGCCTCCGTGGATTCTTCGACGGAGGTCGCTCTGTGGAGGGATGTGCTGCAGAATGGTGTTTAGGTTTGTGTGTACACGGGGCGTGGCTGTTGGTGGCGGAGGAAGCTTTCTCGCTTGATGCCTCTGCTTCTGTCGTGTTCTGTGTGATGTTTGCAGCGCAACGGCTATGCATGGCCGTGGTGCACGTTTTGGGTAGCCTCTTTCATCTATAACCTGTTCCTACACCTTTGCAATTTCACATGTCGTGCTGCATCCTTTTCCTTGTTCCTGCATCCTATTCCGATGCCTATGCCTCAGTGGCTGGGCAGTGTGATGATAAGAGATGCCTTCTCTAGCTACCCTGTGCTCCGTTTTGGGAGTCTTAGGGCTCAGCTGTCACAGCTGTCCGCGCCCTGACTCAAACTCAAAAACCAAGGTTGACGGTTTCCGCCAGCTCCCAGTTTTGGTCGGTTGGACGAACATTGTGAGACATTTCAAAGTTCGTTTTGAGAACCAATATGTTTTAAGGCGTAGTAGGTTATCTCTCGTCTGTCTGTGAAATTCTCGGGCACTTGGCTGCAGTATCTTTATCAAAAGACGTAGAGGAACTGACTTCGCGTTGGTATAAAGATGAGTTCTGCGGTGCTTGCAAGATTGCGAGAGATTCGACATTTCGTTTTCGCGATCCAGTATGGTTTTTGGTGAACATTGATTCACGCTGCGCTCTCTGCTGAAAGTCTTATGACTGTAGCTGCAATATTTCGATCGATTCATGTTCAGGGACCGACCTCAAAATTGAAAGTTTTGATGTAGGATAAAAGGCTTCCATAATTATCAGGAATTCGGCAAATCGTTTTGGAAAGAAGTTCTTCTGGAAATACAGGAGCTCCTCTTTTGTTCGCTCGCGCATCATTAGGTGTCTTGCTGCTTGAAGATTCAAAATACTAGTGCAACCACTTTTCCGTTATAACCCCAAAACCTGATTTCCTCTAGTTTTCTAGCTGATATTCCAGGCAGTTTACTGTCCGCATTGACAGCACTTTTACGTGAGTGAGGTTCCAGACAGCTTACTGTCCGCATTGGCAGCAACGAGGTTCCCGGCGGTAGTCTGGTTGACGGCTGACAACCAGCGTATTTGTCGATTCATTTCGATGGATCGACTTCAAAGGATGATATTTAAACAAAGACAGGTTTTCTCGGACTTCTCAGGAATTCGGTGTTTTTTTCGGAAATAAAGTTTCTTTGCAACGCGAGTGGTTTCTGCTTCGTGGGTATCAAATGACTAGGTAATTTCCTCCCGTCTGAAGCTAATATCCAGGGAGCTTGCTGTCTGCATCCACAGCACTCTTATGCGCCTAGGGAACTCTACGAGGTGCCCGGCGGTAACCTGGTTGACGGTTTATCGCCGGCGCCCAGTTCGGGCGCCCTGCTATCCGGGTTTTGGATTCCACAGGTTCCCAAGTCGACTTGGAGAAAGTTTCGTTGGTTTCAATTGCTTTCAGACTTCCGAAAGTTGGCCTTGAATGTGAAAGTGAAAGTCTGAGCTCTACTTGGACTTTGACTTTCAAAGTGGGTTTCAAAGTGACTTTGAAAGTCAAAGTTAAGGTCGCCCTCCTCGACTTTCACTTTGACTTTTCAAGGGGGTTTCAAAGTGACTTTGACAGTCAAAGTTAAAGTTGCCTTCCTCGACTTTCACTTTGACTTTCGTTTATCGCCCCCCTCCAGCTTCCAAGGGTTCAGGAAGACAACTCAATTCACGCGACCCGCCCCGCGACCCACCCGCGACCCACCCCGCGACCCACCCCGCGACCCACCCGCGACCCTCCCGCGACCCACCCCGCGACCCGCGCCGCGACCCACCCCGCGACGCGCCCCCCGACGCACCCCGCGACCCAGGCAGCATACAGAATGCAAAAATATATAATTCGATATTCGGCGCCTGCGGCGGGCTGCCTTGCATCGGTTCTGGAGAGCGCTCGCGACCCCAACGCTGTCATTCTACAACGTGCTAAAATCGGCTCCTGCGGCGGGCTGGCTTGCGTCCGCGACCCACCCCGCGACCCGCCCGCGACGCGCCTCGCGACCCGCGAGCGATCCGCCCGGCGACCCACCCCGCGACCCAGGCTGTATACAAAATGCAAGTTGACAAAATTCGAAACTCGGCGCCTGCGGCGGGCTGCCTTGTCAGAGTGAAGGGGGGCGAGCGGTCATTCATAGTCCCTGGGTGCGTGGCTGAATAAGGAATTCGTGGTGGGACTTGTGCTTTTTGATTTCGCTGAATATGCATTTCTACAGAAGAATTATTGTTGATTTCCGGAGACGGTTCCGGGCGCTCTCGCCTCGACGCCGGCTACTTTTACTTTGCAGACGACGCCCCCGCTCGAGATTTGGCCTGACCCTAAAAGTGGGACTTGGAGGCGCAGCTACGACAACAGCGGCTCCCGCTCGATACGCCCTCACAAGCTATGTCGAGCCACCCTGGCCTGAGAGGCCCCCAGACTCAGGAACGGCGCTCTCGCTCGAGACTTTCGCGTGATTCGATCAAATTGGTGGAGGCCCAGATGCGACGACAAGGGCTCTCGTTCGATATCCCCTCAAGATGTATTCGCAGAGGTCCTTGCCGGAGAGGCCCCCGAATTCAAGAGTGGCGATATCGCGCGAGACGCCGTCGTCCTTCAGTCAATTTGGCGTGGGCTAAGCCGTGCTTCGGGGGCCCGTGGCCCGAGACTGGAATTTAGTAGCGGCGCCGGAGGCCTACCTGCGACGACGGGGGCCCCCTCTCAACACCCCTTCTGGTGCTCCTGCACGACCTGGCCAGAGAGGCACCCGAACCAAAGAGGCCCCAGCACGCTGCTCATTGAGTCCTTCGGACACAGCCCACAGTGGTCGCGGCGCGCTGCCCACCGAGTCCCCCGACGCACAACTCATTGAGGCCTAGAGTAGTCCACAGGGACAGTAGCATGCTGCCCGCAGGCGCTCTGGCACAGCCCACATAGTTGCCGAGCGCGTCTATAGAGGCTCCCCCGCGCTGCCCGCAGGCCCCGAGCGCGCCCGCAGAGGGCCCGGCGCGCTGTCCCCCGCCGCAGCCCACGGGGGCCCCAGCCTTCAGAGGCCAAGCGCACCTACAGAGGCCCCAGCCAGCAGAGGCCCCGAGCGCGCTCGCTGAGGCCTTGGCGCGCTGCCCACTGAGGCCCGCCGTTCCAGAGAGGCCCCGCGCGCGCCCGCAGAGGCCCCGAGCGCGCCCAGAGGCCCCGGCGCGCTGCCCACTGAGGCCCTCTGGCACAGCCCACACAGGCCCCAAGCAGGCTCCAGCCCGCAGAGGTTTCAAGCCCGCCTGCAGAGGCCCCATCGCGCTGTCCAGTGAGGCCCCTGACACAGCCTACAGAGGCCCCGAGCGTGCCCGCGGATGCTTCCGCGCACTGCCCATTGAGGCCCTCCGGCGCAGCCAACAGAGGCCCCAACCGCGCCCGCAGAGGCCCCAGCCCACAGAGGCCCCAAGCGCGCCCACTGAAGCTCCAGCGCGCTGTCCCCTGAGGCTCCCCGACAACGCCCACGGGGGCCCCGAGCGCGCCCGCCGAGGCCCCAGCCCACAGAGTCGTCAAGCGAGCCCATGGAGTCACCCGCGCGCTGCCCACCGAGTCCTCGGACGCAGCCCACAGAGGCCCCAAGCGCGCCAGCGCAGGCCTTGGACCGCAGAGGCCCCAAGCACGCCTAGAGGCCTCCGCGCGCTGTCCACTGGCCCTCCGGCACGGCCCGCATAGGCCCTGGCCAATAGAGGCCCCAAGCGCGCTTACAGAGGTCCCAGCGCGCTGCCCGCTGAGGCCCCCCAGCACAGCCCACAGAGGTCCCAGGGGCGCCCATGGGGGCCCCGGGCCGCAGAGGCACCGAGCGCGCCCGCAGAGGCCCCGGCGCGCTGCCCACCGAGGCCCCCGACGCAGCCCACAGAGGCCCCACGCGCACCCGCATAGGACGTAGCCCGAACGGGCTCCAAGCGCGCCAACAGAGGCCCCGGTGCGCTGCCCGCTGAGGCTTTTGACGCAGCCCACAGATGCCCCAGCCCGCAGCGGCGCGCCCGCTGGGCCCCCCGCGCGCTGCCCACTGAGGCCCTCCGGCACAGCCCGCAGAGGCCCCAATGGCACCCGTGTGGCGCCCTGGCCCGCGCGGGCCCCCGCGCGCTGCCCGCCGAGGCCCCCGGCGCAGCCCGCAATCCCCAAGCGCGCCCGCGGAGGCCGCAGCCCGCAGAGGCCCCAGGCCTGCCCACAGAGGCCCCAGCGCGCTGCTCACAGAGGCCCCTCGACACAGCCCACAGAGGCCCCAAGGGCGCCGACAGAGGCCCCAGCCCGCAGAGGCCCCTGGTGCGCCCACAGAGGGCTTCGCGCATTGCCCACTGAGGCCCTCCGACGCAGCCCACAGAGGCCCCGGGCGCGCCCACAGAGGCACCGACGCTGCCCGCTGAGGCCCCCGACGCAGCCCGCTGAGGCCCCGGCCCGCAGAGGCCCCGAGGCGCCCGCAGAGGCCCCAGCGCGCTGCCCACTGAGGCTCCCCAGCGCAGCCCGCAAAGGCGGAGGCCCCAGCCCGCAGAGGCCCCAGGAACGGCGCTTTCGCATGAGACTTCTTCGCAATTCGAAATTCAATCAAGTTCGCGGATGCCCAGCCGCGACGACAAGGTCCCCGCCCGCCAGTTTTTTTCGATGTACTTCTGGAGGCCGTGGCCAGAGAGGGCCCCGAACACAGGAACAGCGCTCTCGCTGTGCATTTTCTGGCAATTCAGGCAAATTAGTGGGAGCGCAGTCGCGGTGACAAGGGCTCCCGCTCGATCGCCCCCCCTTCCCCCGTTTGAGAAGTTGGGCTGAATGTGCGTGGCAGGTAAGGGAGATATGCCCCGATGGGGGTGCTGTCGAAGACAGAAGGTGGCGGTTATCGAAGGTTTGGGAGATACGAGTTGCGTGGCACGCGATCGAATAAACAACAATCTGGGTTCAAATGATTGTTGTTGTTGTTGATGTTGTTGTTGTTGTTCTTGTTGTTGTTCTTCTTGTTCGTTGTCGTCGTCCCACCCGCGACCCACCCGCGACCCACCCCGCGACCCACCCGGCGACCCACCCCGCGACCCACCCCGCGACCCACCCCGCGACACATCCGCGACCCACCCCGCGACCCACCCGCGACCCACCCCGCGACACATCCGCGACCCGTCCGCGACCTACCCGCGACCCACCCCGCGACCCACCCGCGACCCACCCCCCGGCCCACCCCCAAGAGAGGAAACAACACCTGGACCCGACAATTCACGTTTCCTCAACGGCTTTGGGCGTGACTAAACAGCCCTGCCTTTTTCGATTAATTTTTTGTGTGTGCGCTTAGTCAACGGCTTCGCTTGTCGGGGGGATTATTCTGGGATGGCCTTCTTGCCCTTTACACCCACGACCCACCCGCGACCCACCCGCGACCCAACAGCGACCCACCCGCGACCCACCCGCGACCCATTTGCGACCCACCCGCGATCTACCCATATTGGTTTATCGAAAAAATCGGCGCTGCGGCGGGCTCGTTGTATCATGTGTGAAGCTTTGGCTCTTGCGGCGGGCTTCTCCAGAGTCTCGCCAAGTGCCGACGTCCCCACCGCCCCCTCACTCCTATCCGCATATGCGGGGTGCTACGTACATGCGCCATTTAGGCTCTCGGTGCCGAATCCAATTTTTACAGGGGATTGTAAGCTGACGGGCGTAGAGCCATTGTAGTTTTCCGGGGAACATCGCCACGGATGACGCATCACATTTTGCAGGAGTTGCGGCCTTGGGACCAGGCCTCATCACATTTTGCAGGAGTTGTGGCCTTGGAACCAGGTGTGTCTAACGAGAAATCGTGGGACACACAGCTCGGGCCACGATCATTGTGCGAGGGACTGTGGCCCTGGGAGCGAGGACGTGTCGAATCGAAACTGAGTAAGTCTACTGGCCGTGGGAGCGGGGCATCAGATATTTCAAGAGAGGTCTAGAGGTGCTTCGCGAAGGACCGTGACTGCCGGGAACAAGGACGATCTCATCCGTGCGGGTTCGTGGGGGGTCATGGATCGCATTGGACCGTGGAGGGTTTTGACGGGTTTTCGAAGTGTCGCCGCGGATGTGGGCGGGACAGGTATAGTGCTGCACAACTTCTTCAGTGCACGTTGGCATAATCGTATTGTGCTGGCCTCCGGCCAGTGCCGCCGATCCGGGGTGCTCCGGATGGTGCTGATGATCATGATGATGCTGATTCTGAGGGTGATGCTGATGCTGATTCTCATGATGATGATGATGATGATGATGCTGATGATGATGATTACGATGATGATGATGATGATGATGATGATGATGATGATGATTGAAAATGAAGACGACAATGACGACGATGATGATGATGATGATGATGATAATGATGATGTTTCTGTTGATGCTGCTGCTGCTGCTTCTGCTGCTGCTGATGATGATGATGGTGGTGGTGGTGGTGATGATGATGGCGATGATGGTGATGATGATAATGATAATGATGATGATGATGATGATGATGATGATGATGATGATGATGATGGTGGTGCTGATGATGCTGATGATGACGATGCTGATGATGATGATGGACTGATGATGATGACATGATGATGATATGGTGATGATATGATGATGATGCTGCTGCTGATGGTGATGATCATGATGCTGATGATTATTGTGATGATGAGGATGCTGCTGCTGATGATGCTGATGCTGCTGATGATGGTGCTGTTGCTGATGATTCTGACGCTGCTGATGATGATGCTGATGATGATGATGATGATGATGATGATGATTATGATGATCATGATTACGATGTTGATGATGATGATGATGCTGCTGATGATGATGAGGATGCTGCTGCTGCTGATGATGCTGCTGCTGATGATGATGATGATGATGCTGCTGATGATAATGCTGATGCTGCTGCTGCTGCTTCTGCTTCTGCTGCTGCTGCTAATGATAATGATAATGATAATGATACTGATAATGATAATGATGATGATGATGATGATGATGATGACGACGACGATGATGATGATGATGATGATGATGACGACGACGATGATGATGCTGATGATGATGATGATGATGATGATGGTGGTGGTGGTGGTGATGATGATGATGATGATGATGATGGATGATGATGATGATGCTGATGATGATGATGATGATGATGATGATGATGATAATGCTTATCATGGTAATGGGCATGGGGCCATCTTTGGCGTCTTGGACCGATCGTTCGGTGATTCGGGACTTTCTTTGGCTGTCTTAAGGGCCTCTTGGAGCCCTGTTGGCCCGTCTTGGGCCTCCCTTTGGCTTGAAATGTCATGCGGGAACATTCTGGGGGCCCCAGAGGGCGCGCGGGGAGCCCCAAGAGATTTGAGAGCTTGAGGTCCAAGCCCATTAAGAATCCTCAGGCTTGAGGGCTGAGGCAAAGGGGATTAAGCAGGGAACCTGGGGAAGCCTCTTGGGGGTCGTTTTGGGGGCCTCTTGGGGCCTCTTCCGGGCCTCTTGGGGGCCTCGGGGGGCCTCCTGGGGACCTCTTGGGGGCCCGCGGGCTCCTCCGCCCCCGAGCACCAAAGGCGTCGGGTATGGCGTCCCTCCACCCACGCCTTCCCGAGCCTCCTGGGGGCTTCTTGTGGGCTTGTGGGCCTCCCCACCCCCGAGCACTGACTGCGTCGGCAATGGCGTCCCGCCCCCCCCCCCCCCTGCAGAGCGAAGCTTGAGCGAGCTCAAGTCCATGCTCTCAGTAACTCACACGCCGGATCGGTGGATTTACGGACACGCGGCGTGACGGTTCACATTCCAGGCCCTCTTCGGCGGCTTCGGGCTAGCATCTGCGACCCGAAGGAGGTTGCAAATACAGAGCGGTGGCTGCATGCAGTTTTTCTGCCGGTGGATCCTGTCAAGGTGTTTTCTGGGATAACTTAGGTTTCCCGACGCGCCAGCATGCGACTTACTGTGTATGACGTGTCGCACGCGGTTTGGCACGAACGTGTGTGTATGTGCTGGAGCGCTCTTGGAGGTTTCCAAGATAGGTCGACACTGGCTCAAAGTGCCACCCGAATTAGATTTTTGTGTTTGCCTGGCCATGGCCCTTCAAGGGCATCTGTTGGAGGTCACGCTTGTGTCTGTACGCGGGTCGGGTGCTTGGCATGTCGAGGCTTATTCCATGTTCGTGTAGACCTGGTTATGCATGGTGGCTTTCGCCAAACGTCGGGCGTTCACGTATTCTTTGGTGCAGGGCGTAACCTCTAAGCATATTGTGCATATTACCCTGCTTTCATCTATTCACTTTGTTTCGAGCGAGCGTTGTGCTGTGTAGGAGTCGTCTTTGCATTTACTGGGCATCGACCTTGCAGTACACACTTTTTTATTTTGAATTGAATGGGGTATCATACAGGTAACCGAACCAAAGTAGTGCCAAACCTGCTTTGTGTCCAATTTGCCCCCGCCTTGGGTTCGCTTTTACCCCCACCCACTGTGCGTGTGCGCCAGGTGACGACCTTCAGACGGCGAGCCGTGCCAAACGCGATGGATAGCCATGCTGTAAGTTTGCGGCGTGCGTCCAAATGTGTTGATTGTCTTGGAGCTGCAACGCCATTGAAGTTCAGATAACGAGCCTCTCTGTCGAACGGTGCGAATTCGCCCACCATGCTGCTCGTGCGCGTTCGTGTATGACTCAGCCTGTAGTTATTGCTGGCATGTTGTCTGATTTCTTGAGTTCAGGTTTGCGCCTGTGAAGCTTGGCACGGGCCTCGATATGCCTCCATATGTCAGCTGACATACCGCGCCGCCGTTCCCGCGGCCACTGAGTGACACGTGTATGTTCGCACGATTGTCTGATTGACGTGTCAGCCGTCACGCGTGTGTTTTTCGAGGTTTCATTTGACCTACGTCGGTTTGATGATTTTGGCTGTCCATTCCAGACGTCGGCGTAATACGAGTCTTGCCGCTGGGACAACCCTTCGCTGCGTCGTTTTTGTTTTCTAGTTGTTGCTTCCCGTACCTTCTTATACCCCTCGAGGTTTCCGTCGTACAGCGGGGCATTTAACATCACAGGCATGCGCTGCTTTGCTTCATCGTGCATGGCTGCGTGGTAAATTCATAACCTGTTACAGGGTCTGTTGCGCAGAGTCTCTTGTGTACTTGCTGGTTCCAGGTAACAAGAGCAGTATTTTGCGCATGCGACGCCTCAGTGGGTGCCGATGGTCAATTCTGTGTCGTTACCCTTCCGTAATGGTGTTGGTGTCTTGATGTCAATGCGAACGTCTCGAGTGTCGCAGGCCTGGAGGTTGACACTAACACCAATATCGGCGGTGTGCTTCCACCGAGGCAGAAGATCCCGATCTCGGTGATGGTGGTAATATTCTGGCTTCAAGGTGACCGGCATACTACCACCAACACCGAAATCTAGGTTCATCTTCCCCCTGTGGAGGCAACACCCTGAGTCGGGGTTGGTGCCCATTTCCAGGCTTCCAAGAGTGTTGTCCGCGCCAGCACCCTCCAACGCTGGAGATACTGAGGATGTTTTTTGCCAAGTGAGCCAGGGCAGCCCAACGAAAGAGTTGGCTCCTCGTCAGAAGGAGGCTTGCTCCTGGCTGGGGACTGGTCAGCTGGTTACACATTCCCAGGGTGAAGATATTCTCTTGAATTCCCTACGTCGCCTGTCGTTCACTGGCTGCGATTGCTAAAGTTGCGTCGGGCTTCGGTTTCCAGCTGGTTCTCCAGGGAAGTGTCTTGCTTTTGCCTGTCACGCTTTGTCCAAGGAATGTTGTTCGCGTGCTCCCTGTCCCGTCCTCGTGGGTTTGCCACGTCTCTTGGCTTATGCATCGGGCATTGTGATGAGTTTGTTCGTGGCGATCGCTGAAGAATGCACGTCATCACCCCGAGGCGTATCCGCGTGCATGTTATGGCGGGTCGCGTGTCTGGGACGCGTCCATCCGTGTTTCCGTGCATATCCGCGGCCGCGCTGCAGTGGGCAGAGGTGCTTCCGTGGGGATTGGGGCCACTGGAGGGGAGTGCCCATGGTGCGTCCTCCTAGGACCTGTTCTGTCGGTTTCTCGAGTTCGCTTTCCCTTTTAAGCGGATGGCAGCAAACCCGATCTTGCAGCAGTATTCGAGACAGCTGGAACCAGCTGGGACTGCACTCGTCACCTACTGCACATCGCGGGGACGGATTTTTCACCATGAGGTATAGGGGGGGAGGGGGGCGGGTGTGGATGACGTTTGCATGTTCGTCATCGTCGGCTCCTCTCGTGTCACACGGGCCATGGACGCGGCAGCGTGTGTCATTCAATTGAACTCCCCTGAGGGGGCATGCACCGCCGCCGCACCATTTTTGGAACGCGGAGCTTGTGGGAGGGGTCCAAGACGGCCCGAGAGGGTCCAAAGTGACGTGGGTCCCAAGAAGGGTCCCCCAGAGGGGGCCCAAGAGGCTCCGAAAACGGTCCAACAGGGCACCCAAAGGTGTCGAAAACAGCGGACGAAACCGAAGAGGGATACGGAGGGGCAGAAAGGAGCAGTCCCACTTAGTTTTGGGGCCTCAGAAGTGCCTCTTGCGACCCCCTGGGTACGCCCAAGACGGCCCAAGAAGGCGCCCAAAGGGCGGCCCGACGACCCAAGATGGGTCCGGGAGGCTGTCAGGTCGGTCGTAAAGAGCATGCCTGGGTTCTAAGATGGCCGCAAGAGCCAGCGGAGATGCACGGGAGCTCCGAGAGAGGCGCAAGGAGAAGGTGCATGTGGCTCGAAAAGGGGTGGAAAAGTCATCTGAATCGGCTCAAAGTGGCCTGAAGGAGGGTGGAAATGAGGCCAGGAGAGCCTCAGGAGGCCCGAAAAGCCGGCCCAGTGGACTTCTGGAGAGGTCTCTGAGAGCGCCTGGCGGCGCCTGGAACGCTAGCACGTGAAAGGGGGGTCGTCTTGGGGCGGAAATGGCGACCAGAAGGTGCCCTGGCCGCAGCCGGGGCTCCCGGGCCGGCGGAATAAGCGAGGCGCGGGGAGGACCCTAGGAGAGGTTGCGAGGGCTGAGAGGCAGGGGTAGGTTTAGGAGGGAAAAAACACACACAGACACAATTAATTGTCGACTTCCCAGCAAATATGGGAAAATGTGGGAAGCGGGGGGAAGACAGAAACCCAGAACACATGAGAAAATATGGGGAATCTTTTTATTTGTGTGCATTTATTTGTGTGTCCCTGGGCCCCTTCATAGGTATGAAAAGCGCGCTTGAGAGAAGACTTGCGCGAAGAACTCTTGAAGACCATGCTGTGGATCTCACACGCCGTATCTGGTGGGGCGGCGGACCGCCACACGGGACATAGGCGCGGCAGCGCGTGTCATCCAGCCGAAGCGCACATGCCGCCGGCCCATCTCGTGTCGGCCTTGCCATTTTGCCCGTGTGCTCGCGGGCGCTGGGAAGTTGTTGGGTGGGGGTATCTAGTTCGGGCCGAACGAAAGGGGAGGATTGGGAAAGGGGGGGTTACGAAATTTGCTGCATGCAGCTGGTTTCGGCCCCACCGAGGGGCCCAGTCCCCGATACGTGGCCGCCTCCCGACGCCGGGAGGCGCTGGGAAAGTCAGCTCCGAGAGCTGATTCTCACCCCCCCCCTTTGCTATCCCCCCCTTTCGCCTGGCCCGATGCAACACTCGACGGAGCACGCCCCCACCCAAGTTTCGCCAGGGAAGTGCGAGAGCACGACAAGGCATCCTTCAAAACCTTTCGTGCGCTGCGGGAGCATCTCGGGGGACTTGGTGGTCCATGACCTGTCTTGGTTAGAACATGCCAAGCCATCTTCGGGCCCTGGTCGGCCCTAATAGGACTCTCTTCGAGTCCTCTTTTGGGCCCTGCCGTGCAGTCTCGGGGTACTCTTTTGGGCTCTCTGGGAACCTTCTAGGGCCTCTGGGAAGTATCTTGACAGCTATCTAGAGTCGATGATCCTCACGACGTGTGTCAGCCCAATGTTCGTTTGCCCCCTTCAGCCCAATCAGTAGATCCTTACATCGCCTGGGTCGTGTCGAAGGGCCTCGATGGACAAACACACGTTGGGGCTAGCACACGTTCTGAGGATCATCGACAGAGCCATGTTGTGCCATCTTGTTCCGTCTTGGACTTTTTTTGTGTTGGAGCCATCTTTGGATCATCTGGGGCCATCTTGGGGCCATCCTGCGGCCTGCGTGTGCCGTCTTGGGGGGCATTCTCGTCGACCTGGTGGGACTACCCCAGCCCTCCCCCCTTTCGTCATGAGCTAGCCAATCAGCAGGCAGGCAATTAAAGCAGTCACTCTCCAGAGCTCCTTGGACGAGACAGGGCTCGCAGTGTCTCCGCAGTTGCTCCGCAGTATTCTTGTCGCTTCGCGTGTCCACGCCACCGGGTTCGGGAGCCGGTTCTGGCTCTCCTTCTGAGTGGCTGCCCGCTCGCTCGCTTCGCTTGCCTTTCTTTTCCTGCTGCCTAGTCGCGGCCCGACTAGTGTTCGGACGGCTTTCGACCCGCCTCGCGAGCCTGTTGACCAAAAAAGTGTCCCCGCGAGCCCAGCTAGAAAGCTTTGTCCAGGCGAGTTGCCTTGGTCAGGAAAGTGTAGGAGCAAGCAGTGGAACAACGAGGTGCCAGCCGTAAAACCGAAGTTCGGGACCAGCTTGAGCAGACCCATGAGTCAACCATAAATCGATTCGTGGCCTTTTTGACATGGGAGCCTCTTGGACGCTTATGTTGACAATCTTGGAGCCCCTCGGTGCCATTTTGGAAGCGTTAGGGACTTTCTTGGGGCCCTCTTTGGGGCCTTCGGAGCCTCCAGACGCGGCCGATCAAACAAGGAGGCTGCGACAATCAAGGATCCCCCGTCGGAGCCCCAAACATCGCCTCGTGGGTCCCTATTGAGATGCTCTTGGGGCGCACTTGTCCGCTCTTGGGTTGGCTCCCTCTTGGGGCTTTTTTGGGCGATCTGGGGGTCATCTTGAGGTCCCAAATGCAAATCGGAAGCGAAACGGCGAGAAGTTTAAAATCGTTGAAGGACCGTAGGTTGAATTTGGCCGCTCGGGTGTGTCCCTGGGAGGCTCGGTACACGCTTGTAGCCATCTGTTGCGGTTTTGGCGGCTCCTGGAGGCATGTTGCTATCCTGAACTGGCTCTAGCTCGCGTGTGTCATCTCGGACGCCATCTTGGGCTATCTTGGGCAAAATTGGAGCTATCTTGGGCCATCTTGTACGCTCTAGCCCCTCATGAAGTCCTGGTCGGGACCCCAGGAGACGGGATAGTGGAAGGGGTAGGTCCTTTCATGAAGGGGAAGGTCGGTGTTGGACGAGCGAACTTTCCGAACAACCTACACCCAGGGGGCTGGCGGGATTACGAAGCAGACTCGCATCGCAGATTGTAGCACGCCGTGGCCCGCTGGGCCGGGGAATCCTTGGACGCCCCCCACCTGGACGCCCCCCGAATCACAGGGCGACGGGATCTATACATATTCCGCGGCCCCTGGCCAGGCACGTCTTGGGGCCCTGGAGCGGCGTAATCCCCTCCTCTGGATGGCCAGGGAGGCCTGTGCACCGATCCTGGGCCCAGGATGTGCCTGGCCCACCTTCTAGCAGCGCTTCGCTGGCGGGCTCGAGTGGTGGCAAGGAAGGGCCACAGAAAAGCCCAACAGTCAGCAGTTGGTGGGTTCGGTGCTCGCATTGTGGTGGACTGCGTGACGTTGATGCGCTCGCTGTGTTGTCTCTCGAGGCTGCCCCCTTGCGCGGCTCAGGCATCCTCACGGTCTCCGGCGACGGCGACGGAGCGGATGCGAGACAGGCCGTTGTGGGCACGCTTTTCATTCTCTCATGCTCCCGTGTGTGTGTGTGTGTGTGTGCGTGTGTGGGTTTTGCACACCTTCCCGCGCCAGTTTTTGCTGGGCACTGCTCCCCCAGCACGGCCCGCTGCCAGGCAGCCTGCCTTGCCAGCTGCCCCCTCCCGCCGCAACCCCGCCAGTGCCGCCCTGCCGCCGCCTGGCCCCGCTCTGCGCGGGCCTTGTTTCCCCCTGCGCCGGGCGTTCCCCCCTCTCTCCTCCGTGCATCGCGGCATAATTCGCATTTCTATGTCCTTCTTATGCTCTTCCGCCAGCTCAGTAACTCTGCCTAGCCGCCGACGCGAAAAGTGTGTGTGTGTGTGTGTGTGAATGTGTGTGTGTGTGTGTGTGTGTGTGCGTTTGTGTGCGTGTGTGTGTGTGTGTGTGTGTGTGTGTGTGTGTGTGTGTGTGTGTGTGTGTGTGTGTGTGTGTGTGTGTGTGTGTGTGTGTGGTGTGTGTGTGTGTGTGTGTGTGTGTGTGTGTGTGTGTGTGTGTGTGTGTGTGTGTGTGTGTGTGTGTGTGTGTGTGTGTGTGTGTGTGTGTGTGTGTGTGTGTGTGTGTGTGTGTGTGTGTGTGTGTGTGTGTGTGTGTGTGTGTGTGTGTGTGTGTGTGTGTGTGTGTGTGTGTGTGTGTGTGTGTGTGTGTGTGTGTGTGTGTGTGTGTGTGTGTGTGTGTGTGTGTGTGTGTGTGTGTGTGTGTGTGTGTGTGTGTGTGTGTGTGAGTGTGTGTGTGTGTGTGTGTGTGTGTGTGTGTGTGTGTGTGTGTGTGTGTGTGTGTGTGTGTGTGTGTGTGTGTGTGTGTGTGTGTGTGTGTGTGTGTGTGTGTGTGTGTGTGTGTGTGTGTGTGTGTGTGTGTGTGTGTGTGTGTGTGTGTGTGTGTGTGTGTGTGTGTGTGTGTGTGTGTGTGTGTGTGTGTGTGTGTGTGTGTGTGTGTGTGTGTGTGTGTGTGTGTGTGTGTGTGTGTGTGTGTGTGTGTGTGTGTGTGTGTGTGTGTGTGTGTGTGTGTGTGTGTGTGTGTGTGTGTGTGTGTGTGTGTGTGTGTGTGTGTGTGTGTGTGTGTGTGTGTGTGTGTGTGTGTGTGTGTGTGTGTGTGTGTGTGTGTGTGTGTGTGTGTGTGTGTGTGTGTGTGTGTGTGTGTGTGTGTGTGTGTGTGTGTGTGTGTGTGTGTGTGTGTGTGTGTGTGTGTGTGTGTGTGTGTGTGTGTGTGTGTGTGTGTGTGTGTGTGTGTGTGTGTGTGTGTGTGTGTGTGTGTGTGTGTGTGTGTGTGTGTGTGTGTGTGTGTGTGTGTGTGTGTGTGTGTGTGTGTGTGTGTGTGTGTGTGTGTGTGTGTGTGTGTGTGTGTGTGTGTGTGCGTGTGTGCGTGTGTGTGTGTGTGTGTGTGTGTGTGTGTGTGGATGTCGCGGTTGGGCGGGACGGATGAGCGGTGGGCTTCTCATCTAAGTTCCCTCTCGGTGCGAATGTTCGCCCGTGCGCGCACAAGCGTGCCGCCAGCTTCCGGCAACGGCCCGGCGAGTGTACCAGAGCGCCCCCCACGGGTCTCTCCTGCTGAAGGTGTGGAAAAGTGCAGCCAGGCCAGGATTTCGTTCAGGAGGAAAAGAAACACACAGACACAATTAATCTTCGATTTCCCAGAAAATATGGGAAAATATGGGAAGTGGGGGGGAAGACAGAAACCCAGAAAATATGGGAAGATATGGGGAATATTTTTATTTGTGTGTATTTTTATGTGTGTGTGTGTCCTGGGGCCCCCTCAAGGTTATCTGCCTTGCGTCGGCTGTTTCCTACGAGCTGTGTGCGGCCAGGGCTCCCCCAAGGAACAGAGCGGGGGGGGGCAGAGGAATCTCGGCGTGCGGATCCGTGGAGCCGCAGACGCATGACGTCGAGAAGCGTGTACATGTACTATTCTCTACGGTGTCGCTGATGGCATCATGTCGCGCTGCCAGTGTGCGATGACAAGCTGCGTTCCATTGCAATTTGCTGAACTGTGGCTTCTGAGGTATAGTTTTTGTTGATCCCGCCACTGGTGCCCACTATATGTTTCCAACAGAGACGTGGTTAGTTTTTGTTGATCCCACCACTGGTGCCCACTACATGTTTCCAGCAGAGACGTGGCACCTTCGCCCGATCCGCCGCTGTTGGTCTGCATGGCAAAAGACACCCTCGACAGCTCGGGCATACACCTGGAGCACCAGCAGGATCAGCACACACACGCGGCACCATAGTGACCGTTGACAGTGGTTACTACTCACGCGACCTACTGTGCGTGTTTCTGGGGAGCTAACCTACTCACGCGCCCACGCCCAAGGGAAAAAAAACCATGGACAGTGGATGTGAGGCTGACAGGGAGAATGCCCACCAGGGAAACGAGCCTGCACCTTTCGGCACGCATCATGTGCGCGCCTGTGGCCCCACGGCGCGGACCAGGCGCGGTGCTCACGGAGGAGGGGGCGGGCATGTGGGTGACGCGCGGGGTGGGCCTTTGTGGGCCCCGGAAACGGCAGGGCCGTTTTTTCACCGTTTCCAAAAAAAAGTGTCCTTTGAAAATGGAAACGGCAAAAGAACGGCGAACGGAAACTGCAAAGAAACGGCTCCAGGATTGGAACCGGAGCCGGAACCGGTCAAAACACGGCGACGGAACCGGTAAAAAAACGGCGTCGGAACCGGCAAAAAAACGGCAAAACGGAACCAGTAAAAAACGGCCCTGTTGTTTCCAGGGCACTCTAAGGGGTGGGCTACCAGTTCTTCCTGTGAGGAGGGGTATCTTCAAAGCGTTGCACCCTCGCACGCTTCAGGTGCGGTTTCACGGGCGTGCGCTGGTTCGGCCGCGGAAGTGGGCGGGCGGATGTGGTGTGTGTGTGGTGGGCGTGCGTGGGTGAATGGGTGGCTGATGTGGAAAGTTGTTTCGGGGTTTGGATGAACGCTTTGGCGTTGCTGGCTGCCGCTCGGTGTATGTGTGTGTGTGTGGGTGGGAGTTTGTGTGGAAATTTCTGGGCTCGCAGCGCCATTCCACCACACAGTCGCGCCAGGTCTTGGGTTACTTCTTTGAGGGGGCGGACCCGCTCTGCGACGTGAAGCACGGAGACGTGGGCGCTGCCGCATAGCAAACGTAGCCGTGAGAGACACGGGCTGCGCTGTCCGCTGTTTCTGGAGTGTTGCCCATAGACTGATAGATGCTTCTTAGGCGGACTTCGGTTATTCTCCTATGCTGCAGGGCCTATTCTCATATGCTGCAGGGCCCGGGCAAGGGTGTGGGGCTTAGTTGCCGCCAGAGGGCTTGGTGGTCCTTGGGTGCTTCCTCCCCTGGGTGGACGCACGTGCTGCGACCCGTCCGCGATGGCTGGCGAACGAGAAATGAGGGCGACATTGGGGTGGAAGCTTGCGGAAATCCAGCGGAAGTGCAGATAGCCTCCCGCGTGAGAGGTCGACGCCAGCATCCTGGGGGTCATTGGAGCGTGGCATTCCGCAACTTTGCGCGGATGCGCGTCGCGCCCGCATGCCTGACGAGGGGGCCGATTGCCCCGCCCGCCCGCTCATCAGTTTGCAAGCGCGCGTTTCTTCCGCGCCAAATTGGGGAGGGGAGATGTCAGCGGGAACGTGGAGAGTAATCATGAGACGACGACGATGACGATGACGATGACGATGATGATGCTGCTGCTGATGATGATGATGCTGACAGATTACGAAGATGATGACGACGACGACGATGATGATGATGATGATGATCTCGATGATGATTCTGATGATGATGATGACGATGAGGATGATGAGGAGGATGAGGACGACGAGGAAGATGACGATGATGAGGATGTGGATGTGGATGTGAATGTGGATGTGGATGAGGATGAGGATGATGATGACGATGATGATGATTCTGATGATGATGATGATGACGATGACGAAGACGATGACGATGACGATGATGATGATGATGATGATGACGATGGGAATGATGATGATGATGATGATGGTGTTGGTGGTGGCGATGATGATGATGATGCTGATGATGATGATGACGATGATGATGATGATGATGACGGTGATGATGCTGCTGATGATGATGATGATGATGATGGTGGTGGTGGTGGTGATGGTGGTGGCGATGATGATGATGATGATGATGATGATGATGATGATGATGATGACGCTGAGGGTGATGATGATGATGATGATGATGATTATGATTATGATGATGATGATGATGATGATGATGATGATGATGATGATGATGATGATGATGATGATGATGATGATGATGACGTCGACGTCGACGATGATGATGATGATGATGATGATGATGATGATGATGATGATGATGATGATGATGATGATGATGATGATGAGGGGTGGTGGTGGTGGTTGTGATGAGGAGGACACTGATGACCGTCTGCGCACAGTAGGAGAGTACACGAGATGACGACGCAGCACGTTGTCGGCCCCTGACGGGGAGCCGTGACCGCGCGGTGTAGGCGCAACAGTTGCCCGATGGTCCGACACACCCTGTTGTGTCTGCACAACGCCTTGCTGATGTGACGGCCACCGGTGACTGGAGAGCGACTGGCCAGGCAGTACGGGCCCGAGGATTGGACGAGGCAAGGCGGCTAGTGCGATAATTGCCCACCGAACGTTATCACTCAGAATAGGGTGGAGTTGATGAAGACTATCTCCGCGAAGCACGTCTCTTGTGGCACGCCTCCGTGAAGCGCGCCTCCGCGAAGCACGCCACGATCAAGCACGCCTTGATAACGTACGCTTGATGAAGCACTCCAGTGATGAAGCACATTCCGATGAAGCACTGCCCGATGCAGAATTCCACGACGAAGCCGTGCACGACGGTGAAGCATTCCACCTAGGTAGCGCTCCACGAGGAAGCACTCCATCCGTGGAGCACTCCTTGAGGAAGCATTCCACGATGACGCAGTCCACGTCGAATCACTTCTTGGAGGAGCACTCCCGGGGAAGCATTCCTTGGTGAAGCACTCATTGGCGAAGCGCGCCTTGGTGAAGCGCGCCTTGGTGAAGCATCCATTGGTGAAGCACTCCTCGGTGAAGCACTTTGGGAAGCACGGCTCCACGCACCACGCCGCCCGGAAGCATGCCACTGACGAGGCACGCCACAAGGAAGCACGCCTCCGATGAAGCACGCTTCCGTGAAGCACCCCCGAAGAAGCCCTCCACGGTGCATCACGCCACTCTGAAGCACGCCACGGCGATGAAACTGTTGATGCAAGCCCTCCCCGAGGACGCCCGCCACGAGGCAGAATTCACGCACGTGGTGGAGCAGGCCGCCATGAGGCACGCCACCTGGAGGCACGCCTCTCCGAGAAAGCACGCCGTAGTGAAACCCTCCAGGAAGCCCTCCTCAGAGAAGTACGACTCTCTGCTGAAGCGTGCCGCCCCGACGAAGGCCACGGTGGAGCCTTCCACGATGCAGCTCTTGATGGAGCCCTCCACGCCGTACTACTCCACGATGAAGCATGCGACTCCCTGAGGAAGCACGCCTCCAACTATGTACTCAACAGCGAAGAACCGCCCACGAAACACTCCACGGTAAAGAACGCCGATAAAGTGCTCCTTGATGAAATACCTCACGATGGTGCGCGCCCCGAAGAGCCGCAACAATACGACACACAACGCTGGTAGCCATCTTGCGAGCGCGAGGCTGCGCACCAGGAAACCACGAGGTAGGTCACCCGACGCTGCTTGCACAGTGGCACCAGATGAAGAGGCGGCACCCACTGACTCCAGGGCGCCGACAACGCCAGCGCACGAGGGACGCCTCGAGCCCAGCCAGCAGAGGTGGTTCTCCACTCAATAGCGTTACGTGCGATGGGTGCGCACCCCGTGGAAGGAGGGAAGGAGCATATGATACTAGACATAGGCAGTAGCGGGAACCCTACCTCCGCATTTGCAGCAACGCCTCTATTGAATTCGGATGACGGCAGTTACCGGTTGCGTGTCGTAGGAAACCAGACGAGGAACACCAGCAGGTTGGTTGTCTTGACGGGGAACCGTGGCCGCGTGGTGCAGCCGCAGCGGTTGCCCGATGGTCCGACACCCTGTTGTGCCTGCGTCGCGTCACGCGGGTGTGGTTTGAGAGCGATGCTAGCCGCGCAGTGCGGGCCCGAGCGCGGGCGAGGCAAGGTGATTACAGAGATGATGATAGCGATACTACTGCTGCTGCTGCTGCTGCTGCTGATGATGATGCTGATGATGATGGTGGTGATGGCGATGGTGGTGAGGATGACGGTTACATGGTGGTCATAAATATATAGATTATGATGGCGATGATGTTGGTGGTGAGGGTGGTGGTGATGACGGATATGCTGATCATAGAGATGATGGTGGTGATGGTGATGATGATGCTGACTGTGCTGGTGAATGTGATGATGACGTTGATGCTGATGATGATGATCGGTTGGTTTAGGATTAGGATGTTGTTGATCATGGTGTGGGTGAGGATGCACATACTGATGATGACGCTGAGGGTGATGATGATGATGATGATGATGCTGATACTGAAGGTGATGGTGGTGATAGTTATGATGACGACGGCGATTATGTTGACGATGCTGGTGACAAGATGCTGCTGATGATGATGATGATGATGATGATGATGATGATGATGATGATGATGATGATGATGATGATGATGATGATGATGATGATACCGACCCATGAAGTTCTGCTTGGCAGAAGTGATCAGCGCTGCTTGGGTTGCGGCGACGTGCGTCGCATGGTCCCGCACAGGATGACCTGGCCTGGTTTCAGGGGAGAACTCTGTGAGGCTGTTAGGCCCCGCTGGTCACTGCTTGGCGTTGCCCGGCTTTGCTTGGCGTTCTGTCGATTGGTTTTTGCCTTCTAGGTTTACTCGGCCTCGGCGGGCCTTGCTCTGCCTAGCGCAACAATGCCGGGGCAATGCGTGCCGCTGCTGGTTGGCTTCGCAGCGACAGGCAGTGCCGAGCCGAAGACACCAGGAGGAACCTCAAGCAACGCCGCGGATGTTCGAAAGGGGTACGCCACGCCAGGCAACAAAAACGACGCCGCCAATGTCCCCCGAGGCGCGCGCGAAGCCAGGGAGCCCGACTCGATCGGCTGCGGGGCCCGCGGGCGGCCGCGCCAGGCAGGCGACGAGTGGCGGCGAGCTCCCGCAGCGGGCCCTTTGCAGCTGGCCTCCCAAGCAGCGGCTGGCCAGCAGGCAGCTGCGGGCGCAGTCGAGACCGGGGACTCGCCGGCTGGCCTCCAGAGCCGTTTACGACAGATGCACGCACCACGGCACTGGGGGCACTGAGGACAAGCGCGGGGAGGAGGCCATGGAGCTACCCGTGGCAAGCAACGCAGAGAACCAGCACCCGAATTCAGAACAGTAAGAACCCCCAGGAAACCCGGGGGAACGCCTGCGGGGAAGGCTCTTGTCCCACTGCTTGTTCCCCCCTCCTGGCTGACAAGGAGGCAACAAGCACGGTTCGCCACCATGCCGCTGGGCGCGGTGGGCGTCTCCTCCGGTCCTGGGCCAGATCCTCTC
>CAUYUJ010018762.1:62500-120188 GCA_963575745.1 Prorocentrum cordatum
GTGACTCTCGCCTTAGCGCCGCGCACATGTTTTCAAACATTGCAAGAGTTTCTCTGGTTCCCATGATCAACTTACCCCAAAAAAGGTGCGCTGGGAGGAATCATGATTATGCGGGTGCAGCAGTTATGTTGATTCGCGGTGTTGAAATCCCAAAAAAGGAATGATGGCACGACTCCAGATCGCCAGGCCGCAGCAATCAGATTGATACGTGGCGTTGAAATACAGATAACAATGTTTTGGCACTCTTCAGGGTCTTCATACAGTTCTCTTCCAACGAGGCACTTCCCTCAGTGGAGATGAACCGTTGTATGGGGCCTATGAAGAGGGAGCTTGCAGGGAGGGTTAATTCCAACATCGTTCATGACTGTTGGGTTTACACTGGCCCTCCTCCTCCTCCTCCTCCTCCTCCTCTACCTCCCCGTCCTCCCCGCCCTCCTCCTCCTCCTCCTCCTCCTCCTCCTCCTCCTCCTCCTCCTCCTCCTCCTCATCCCCCTCTTCCCTCCTCCTTCCTCTCTCCTCCTCCTCCTTCCTCGTCCTCCTCCTCCTCCTCGCTCCTCGTTCTCTTCCTCCTCGTCCCTCGTCCTCCCCTCCTCCTCCTCCTCCTTCTCCTCCTCCTCCTCCTCTCCCCCTCCTCCTCTTCCTCATTCCTCCTCCCCAATGCCTCTCTTCCTCCTCCTCCTCCTCCTCATCCTCCTCCTCTTCTCCTCCTCCTCCTCTCCTCCACTCCTCCTCCTCTCTCTCCTCCTCTCCTCCTCTCCTCCCTCCTCCTCCTCCCCCCCCTCCTCTCTTCCTTCTCCTCCTCCGCGTTCCCTCCTCCTCGTTCCATCCTCCTCCTCCCTCCCCAGCCTCCTTCCTCCTCCTCCTTCCCATCCTGCTCCTCCTCCCCCTCGTCCTCCTCCTCCTCCTCCTCCTCCTCCTCCTCCTCCTCTCGTTCCCTCCTCTTCCTCTCCTCCTCCTCCGCCTCCTCCTCCCCCATCCTCCTCCTCCTCCTCCTCCCTCCTCGTCCTCCTCCTGCCTCCTACTCCCCCCCCTCCCTCCCCCTCCTCTCCTACCAGATTTCCTCCCTCTTCCTCCTCCTCCTCCTCCGCCTCCTCCACCCCCCCTCCTCCCCTCCTCCTCCTCCTCCTCCTCCTCCTCCTCCTCGCCCCTCCTCCTCCTCCTCCTCCTCCTCC
The DNA here is from genome assembly GCA_963575745.1 of Prorocentrum cordatum. Taxonomy (NCBI): domain Eukaryota; class Dinophyceae; order Prorocentrales; family Prorocentraceae; genus Prorocentrum; species Prorocentrum cordatum. Next base: position 63,673 of record CAUYUJ010018762.1, read on the forward strand.
TCCTCCTCCGCCTCCTCTTCCTCCTTCTCCTCACTCTCTTCTTATTCTTCTTCTTATTCTTCTTCTTCTTCTTCTTCTTCTTCTTCTTCTTCTTCTTACTATTATTATTATTGTTATTAGTGTTATTAGTATTCTTATTTTCCTTATTCGTCTTCATATTATTCTGATTACTCGTCTTCTTCGTATTCCTCCTCCTCCGCCACCTCATCCTCCTCATCCTCAGCATCACCATCAGCATCAGCATCAGCATCAGCATCAGCATCAGCATCAACATCATCATCATCGTCATCATCATCATCAGCATCATCATCAGCATCATCGTCATCATCCTCATCCTCAGCATCAGCATCAGCATCATCATGATCATCATCATCATCATCATCATCATCATCATCATCATCTCGTCATCATCGATCGCATCAGCATCATCATCATCATCATCAGCACTTCTCGTCAGCATCAGCATCAGCATCAGCATCACATCAGCTCAGCATCAGCATCAGCATCACAGCAGCATCAATAGCATCATCAACCTCATCTCTCATCATCATCAGACCTATCATCATCATCCATCATCATCAATCAGCATCAGCTCAGCATCATCATCTCATCATCAGCATCATCATCATCATCATCAATCATCATCAGCATCATCTCATCATCAGCATCATCCTCCCTTCCTCCCTCCCTCCTCCTCCTCCTCCCCATCACTCCCTCTCCTCCTCCTCCTCCTCCTCCTCCTCCTCCTCCTCTCCTTCCTCCTCCTATCCTCCAGCTCCCCGTCCGCCTCCGCCTTCCTCCTCCTCCGCCTCCTCCTCCTTCTCCTCCTCCTTTCCTCCTCTCCCTCCTCTTCCTCCTCCTCCTCCTCCTCCCCCTCCCCCTCCTCCTCTCTCATCCTCCTCCTCCTCACCTCGCCCTCCTCCTCCTCCTCCTCCACCCCCCCCTCTCCTCCTCCTCCTCCGTACTCCTCTCTCCTCCTCCTCCTCCAACTACTCTACTCCCTCCTCCTCCTCTTTCCTCTTCCTCCGCCCTCACCCTCACCCTTCCTACTCCTCCTCCCCTCTCCTCCTTCTCGCTCCTCCTCCTCCTCCCTCCTCCTCTCCACTCCGCTCCTCCACCCCCCCCTCCTCCTCCTCCTCCTCCTCCTCCATCCTGCCTCCTCCTCCTGCCTCTCCTCCTCCTCCTCCTCCTCCTTCCTCCGCTCTCCTCCTCCTCCTCCAACTACTCCTCCCTCCCCTCCTCTTCCTCCTCCTCCTCCTCCTCCCTCCTCCTCCTCCTCCTCTCCTCCTCCTCCTCCTCCTCATCCTTTCCTCCTTCCTCCTCCTCCTCCCTCCCCCGTCCTCCCTCCTCCCTCTTCTTCTTCCTGCTCCTCCTCCTCACCTCCTCCTCCTCCTCCTCAGCCCCCTCTTCCTCTTCCTCCTCCTCCTCCTCCTCCTCCTCCTCCTCCTCCTCCACTCCGCCTCGCCCCCAGTCTCCGCAAGCCTGGCGGAGAGCACGATTCGCCCGGAATCGATCGGGCGAATCGCACCCCAGGGGGCCACGGGGAACCCCCATGAGTAAAGAGGAACCATGAGGGATCTTGAGACTTCTTCATGGCCCCGAAAGAATCCTGAGACATCATGATGGACCCCCCTCCAACCCCCGCCGCGACGCGACGCGACGCGTCGCGTGTTTGGGGGGGGGGGGTTCTGGATCGCAGCCTGGGCTTCCCGAGGAGCACCGATGAAGCCTAAGAAATCCTGCGGGATCCTGGAAATCCTGATGGCCCCTGAGGAATCCTGGAGACAAGACGTGGGAAGACTGAACAGATCTTCTTCCCCCTTCGTCAAAATTCCTCGGTGTTCCTCCATATTCACAAGAAGGAACCTAAAGGGTCCCTCAAGGACTCCGAACGAGCTCCTGGAAGGCAAGACGATGAACGCCGCGCCTAGAGCGCTCCGCGCAGCGCGTCCTCTTCCCTGAGAAAAAGCCTCTCGCCCCCGGCGCGAACTACTAAGGGGACACTACACGGGGGAGCCACGAGGGCTGCAGACAAAAGGGGCCATTCAGGGCCCCTGCAGGGGCCCCGATCAGGCCCCGAAACGGGTCTTCTCTTCCCTGCCTGGCAGCGCCCGCTGTCCCCCGGGAGTAAAAGGCGCTCTCCTGCTTCCCCTTCCCGATGCGCCGCAGGCGCCGCAGCCGCGGCATGTCGGGCACGGCCGCGTCCCAGGCGGCGGCCGTCGCAGCCTCTGCGCCACCGGGCCCGGCGCCCGCGGGCGGCGACCTCGGAAACGTGCCAGCGCGCGGACGCCCAGTGCCCCTTGTTTCGTGCGTGCCTTGTTTTGCCAGATGACCCAGGGTGCTCCTCGATGGTCCTCGCCGAACAAAAATAAGCCTGGCGAAGGACCCCGCCATGTGCAGTTGTGCATGACGCTGTTGTGGGTATCGTCTTCGGTGGAGCTCCCTGTGGGGCCACGAAGCGTGTGAGAGGTGTGCCGAGAAGTGTGGCGCGGGCGCATGTGGGCACCGCCACTGGGACCTTCGGTGGAGCTCCACATGGGGCCTCGAAACGTGTGAGGGGTGTGCCAACATGGGTGGCGGGGGCGCTTGTGGACTGCGCCACTGGGGCCTTCGGTGGAGCTCCATATGGGGCCACGCGACGTGTGCGGGGTGGGTCAACATGGGCAGAGACGCAAGCGTGCTGCGCCACTGGGGCCTTCGGCGGAGCTCCCTACGGGGCCACAAGACGTATGAGGGGTGTGCCGACTTGGGTGGCGCTTCCAATTGGGAGCCACGAAACGAGTGAGGGGCGTGCCGAAATTGGTGGCGGGGACGCATGCGGCCAGCGCCACTGGGACACTTGGTAGAGCTCCAAGTGGAGCCACGAAACGTGTGAGGGATGTGCCGAAATTGGTTGGCGGGGGCGCATGCCGCATGCGGCCTGCGCCACTGGGACATTTGGTAGAGCTCAAATTGGAGCCACGAAACGTGTGAGGGGTGTGCCGGCATGGGAGGCGGGGACGCATGCGGGCTGCGCCACTGGGACTTCCGGTGGAGCTCCCTATGGGGGCCATGAAGCGTGTGAGTGGTGGGCCGACATGGGTGGCGGGGACGCATGCGGGCTGCGCCACTGGGACCTCCGGTGGAGCTCCTCTGGGGTCACGAAAAGTGTGTGGGGTGTGCCAGAATAAATTGGTGGCGGGAACGCATGCGGGCTGCGCCACTGGGACATTCAGTGAAGCTTCTGCGGGGCCACGAAACGTGTGAGTGGTGGGCCGACATGGGTGGCGGGAACGCATGCGGGCCGCGCCACTGGGACCTTCGGTGGAGCTCCCAGTGTGGCCACGAAATGTGTGAGTGGTATGCCGACATTGGTGGCGAGGACGCATGCGGGCTGCGCCACTGGGACACTTGGTAGAGCTCCAAGTGGAGCCACGAAACGTGTGAGGGATGTGCCGAAATTGGTCGGCGGGGACGCATGCCGCATGCGGCCTGCGCCACTGGGACATTTGGTAGAGCTCAAATTGGAGCCACGAAACGTGTGCGGGGTGTGCCGACATGGGTGGCGGGGACGCATGCGGGCTGCGCCACTGGGACCTCCAGTGGAGCTCCTCTGGGGTCACGAAACGTGTGTGGGGTGTGCCGGAATAAATTGGTGGCGGGAACTCATGCGGGCTGCGCCACTGGGACATTCAGTGAAGCTCCTATGGGGCCACGAAACGTGTGAGGGGTGGGCTGACATGGGTGGCGGGAACGCATGCGGGCCGCGCCATTGGGACCTTCGGTGGAGCTCCAATGAGGCCATGAAATGTGTGAGTGGTATACCGACATTGGTGGCGAGGACGCATGCGGGCTGCGCCACTGGGACACTTGGTCGAGCTCCGATTGGAGCCACGAAACGTGCGAGGGATGTGCCGAAATTGGTTGGCGGGGACGCGTGCGGGCTGCGCCACTGGGGCCCTCGGTGGAGCTCCCTATGGGGGCCATGAAGCGTGTGAGGGGCGTGCCAATGTGAGGGGGGTGACGGGCTCAGGGCGGGGAGGAGGAGGAGAAGAAGAGAGGAGCACGGGGCGCTGTTTCTCTTCAAAACGAGGACCCAACACCAGAGGATGGTTGCGAAAACAACACACACGCCCGAGCGATGCCAAGCAGGAGACGCAAACTATCGGAGGTCCGCGCGGATTTCCAGAAACGCCGCTGGGCCCCGTCGTCGGAAGGAAAAGCGGTGGGGCATCCCAGCTGCCCTGATACTCTAGAATCCCCAGTGGGCCGCTCGCAAGGAAACAGACAGCTCAACGGGCGCGTGCTTCTGAGCAGTCACGCGGTGAGTCGTGCAGTCGCCCATGTCGTCGCTACCTTGATTACTCGCCCGCCCGAGTCATGGGTCTGCATGCGTTAGGAAGCAACTGCTGGGAGGTCTTCGTCGGAAAGATTAAGGAGGATTAAGCCCCATTGCGGGGCTGTTGCGCCAGAGTGGGCTTCGGATGAGGCGAAATGAAACCGGATTGAACGGGATTAAACGGGATTGAGCGGGATTAAACGGGATTTGGATAAGGCGGAATTAAGCCGGATTGAACGGGATTAGACGGGATTAAGCCGGATTGCGCGGGATCAAGCGGGACTTCGGTCCAGGGCAAAACCAGACTTTGACATCCCAGGAGTTGCATCCGAACATGGGCAGGGCCCTCCCTGGCGCGCGCAGCCCGCAGGGGGCGGCGCCGGAGGCTCTGCCAGGAGGGCCCAACGCAGCTCCAGGAACTCCGCGCAGACCTTCGAGAAAACAGGCTCCTCATGCATGCCATTTTTCTAGAGTCCCGAAACGGTGCGGTGACAGACCGTGCGGTGACCTCGACATCCCCCAAGACCTCGCCGCACGGTCCGTCAGCGCACGGTTTTGGGACCTCGGAGGCCCCTGTCGCCCGCGACGTCCTCGGAGAGGGCCTCGAGTCCCGAAACCGCGCGGTGACCCGGGGTCCCCCCCGACTCACCGCACGGTGGGGTCACCACCCCGTTTGGGGGCCCCCGCCATCTGTCTTGGCGGCGCGCAAAAGGGGGTAGGGGGAGGGGGCAAGGCTTCTTAGAAGCACCCTGCTTCTTAGAAGGCCTCGGCCTTACGTCTCTATAGAGAAGGCCCGCACCTCCTAAGAAGCAGGGGCGCTTCTAAGAAGCCTTCCCCCCTCCCCCTACCCCCCTCTGCGCGTTGCCGACTGTTCCCTGTTCCGACGGCAGGCCCGGGGGGAAGTGGGAAGGGGCGGGCCTTCTCGGAAGGCTCATGAGGGCCTCGGGCCTCCCGATCGAAGCCTTCCGGGCCTTCCCCGGAGGCAGAAAGACACCCCCTCGGACGGCCAGAGGGCTTCCGAGGAGTCCCGCCGCCTCCCGAGAACGCCTTCTCCGTCTGACCTCCGCCCCCCCTCTCGCTCGCCGCCGAGACTCTTGAGCAGGGATCGACCGTCCCGGCATTCCTGTAGGCCTACCACGACAGGTTCTCAGAACCCAAGAAATGTTCTAAGAATGAAAACAATGTTCGTAGAACAGATTTCCGATGTGTGACATGTGAAAACAGGACAGCCCCAGCCAGAAGTTTTCAGGGAACAGTTCGTGGAAACCACACACAAAAGGCTCTCAGAACATTGCTTGGTAGGCCTATGGGCACGCCAGGACGCCTCGCCACTGCTGGAGTTTCTTCTCGGCGGTGGGCAAACCTCCCTTTAGCAAACCTCCCCTTAGTGAAAACGGCCTGAGACCGAAACCGACGGACCTGGACCCGCAAAAATGACGGCCGCGACGCCCCCTCGCGAACCGAAAACGGCCAATTCCTTAATCGGCGTGTCAGGGTAGGAGGTCTGTCCACCCCCGATCTTCCTCCTCCGAGGCCTGGCGCGCTCGCGGTGCGGCCTGCGCGCCGCCGCGCCGAGGTCCCCGACGTCGCCGTCGGCGTGCGGCCTGGCGCGCTCGCGGTGCGGCCTGCGCGCCGCCGGGCCGAGGTCCCCGAAGTCGCCGTCGGCATGCCTCCGAGGGGCAGCGACGGATTTAGAAAAATATGGAATACATGATTAATTTATGAATACATGTATGCATGAACTCATCGTCGCTTTAATACGGAACCCTGCATTTTTAATACATGATCCGCACGCGGAGCATGTATAAAAACGGCAATGTACAAACACATAGCAGGATCCCCCATATTTTCCCATATTTTCTGAGCTTTTCCCCCCCCCACTTCCCATAGTTTCCCATATCTTCTGGGCAGTCGACGGTTCATTGTGTCTGTGTGTGTTTTTCTCCTCCTGGCATGGGGGGGATGCATCGGCCTGGAATCGGCGATGACTCGCCGATAGATCGGCGAGAGGCCCCCGATACAGTGGATGTCCGCACCTTCTGGTGCAGGCCATGGGGCCATCGGGCCCTCGTCGGCGATCAATGGGCGTTTGGGCGGTCGATGCATCCCACCCTATGCTCAGGTCGGGCATGTCCCCCTACGGGGGGATTTTGCAGGAAAAAGTGAAAATACCCCAAAAATATCCCAAACATGCTCAAGCATACGAGAAACAAGAAAAAAAACGTCTCCAGGTTTTTTTTTTGACAATCTCTGGCTATTCCCCCTGTCGAGGGACGGGCCCGACGTCACCCCATCGTTGCCCCCGCGCCTCCCAGCCTGCAGCGCCTCCGCCGTGACGAGGAGGCGCCGGTTCTCGCCGGGCCGGCGGGTCTCCCACCGGCTCTCCGGCGGGGCGCCGTCGGCCCCGCCGCGCACGACGAGGCAGGGAGGAACCTAAACGGTGTTGTGTCGTTCCGTTTTCGTTTTCGTGTTGTTTCCGTGTTGTTTTCGTGTTGTTGATCCTAAACGGTGTTGCTCCCGAGTTGTTTTCGTTTCCCCCCGTTGTGTCTTCGGTGCGCCCTGAACGCACCACGACGTCGAGAGGAAGACGGCCCCCGAAATCGCCAAAACACCGTTTGGAGGTCCACCCCTGCGATGAGGTACTTGTACTCCAGCTCGTCGCCGGGAGACACCGGGATCGGCTCCTGCAATATGGTCGAGGGCTTGGGCCCCCCCCCCCAGTGCTAATGCCATCGGCCCCCCACCCCCCCGCGCGATGATCCCCCCCCCTGTGGGCGTGGGCATGGCGTGGTGGCTCCCCCCCCCACTGTGGATGTGGTGTCGGTGTGGTGTGTTGCTGTGGGTGTGTGCGGGGTGACGCCATGGTCCTCCTCCCCCCCTCCCTCCCCCCCTGTGGGTGCGGTGTGGGTGCGGCGTGTGGCTGGGATTGGCGTCATGTTGACAGCTCTGGTGCTCGACGTCGTCGCCGCCGCCGCTGGTGGTGCCATCGACGTCGTCGTCGTTGTCGTCGTCGTTGTCGTCGTCGTCGTCATCGTCGTCGTCGTCGTTGTGGGTGTCGTCGTCGTCGTCGTCGTCGTCGTCGTCGTCGTCATTGCCGTCGTCGAACCGAGCGAAGTCCTCGTAGTTCGGGTTTGGCTTGTTGTCGTTCTGTCACTCTTCGCATCGCGATGGGGCCGATTCCGATTCCGATTCCTCCTCCTCCTCCTCCTCCTCCTCCCCTCCTCCTCCTCCTCCTCCTCCTTTCCGTCCTCTCCTCCTCCTCCTCCTCCTCCCCTCCTCTCCTCCCTCCTCCTCCTCCTCCCCTCCTCCTCCTCCTCCTCCTCCTCCTCTCCCCCCCATCCATCTGGGGGGGGGGGGGGGGGGGCCCGAGGACCCTGGGACCCACCCATCGGGGGGGGGGGGGGGCGGCCGAGGACCCAGAGCCCGCGATCATGTATACGGTCAGACTTCATTGGAGAGGACACGGGAGAGGACACAGGACCCTTCCGAGGGCCACGTTGCCACAGGAATGTAGAAGGCAAGGGTCGCGAGACGCAGGACACGAGGGTACCCTTGATTTGGCAGGGTCGACCTGTCGGTTCGCTTCTTGTTCATTCCTACAGCTACCTGGTTCGATCCCCTCCCCCAGGGGCGACGGCCCCCCGGGGGGGGGCCCTAGGGGGGGGGGGGGGGATGGCGGCGTCTGAACGTCACTAGCCACCAGTAGATCTGAGCCTAGAGGAGAGAGGAGGCCGAGGAGGAGGAGGAGAAGGAGGAGAGGAGGAGGAGGAAGGAGAGAGGAGGAGGAGGGAGGAGGAGGAGGAGGGCCGATAGAGGGCAAGCGGACAAGACGCGAGACGAGGGCCAATGAAGTTAGGCCGCCTGAGGAGGAGGAGGAGGAGGAGGAGGAGGAGGAGGAGGAGGAGGAGGAGGAGGGGGATGGAGGAAGAGGGGGATGGAGGAGGAAGAGGAGGAGGGGAGGAGAGGAGGAGGAGGAGGAGGAGGAGAGGGGAGGGGGAGGGGAGGGGAGGAGGAGGAGGAGGAGAAGAGGAGGAAGGAGGAGGAGGAGGAGGAGGAGGAGGAGGAGGAGGAGGAGGAGGAGGAGGAGGAGGACGAGGAGGAGGCCGCCGCTCCGGCAGCGTCCACTGCGGCCAGGCGCTCGCGCCGCTGGCGGGGTCGACGCAGCTGAGGACGAGCGGCCCCCCCGCCTGCAGGCCCCACCGTTGCAGCGCGGGACCTTCGCCGGCCACGGCCACCGCCTACCAGCGTGGAGGGCAGAAGAGGGAACGAAAAGCTAGGAACGGGACAAGGTCGGGTCGGTATAGATCAGGGCTCTCCGAGAGCCGACGGTTCTGAAGGATGTATCGGGCGCCGCGGCGGTTCCAGAGCGTTGCAGGAAGCTCTCATAGCGTTTCGGAGCACTCTGGAGCGATCTGCCCCGCTCCTGGGCCTGTCTCAGAAGCACCCTCGTAACAGGCGCCCCGTGCAAACGAAGCCCTTTCGCAGACGTACCCGGGGAGGAATTGAGGAGGGATGGCTGGTTTTGGGCCGTCGGGCAAATCCCAACCCTGGGGCTTGGGGTGGCCTCTCCTCCCTTGACAAAAGCCCTGCTGGCCATCGCTCGGACGTCCATTCCCCGTGCATGTTTCGATTTCGATGATCCGGGATGCCTCTCGATGGCCCTCGCGGAGGAAAAAATCACACGCCCGAGCGATGCCGAGCCTGAGGCCCACTTCTGAGCCCAATCGGCGTCTGAGCCTGTCTGGCAGCTCGATTCAGGGGCAGCCGCACGGGCCTAGTTCCGATGCCGCGGTGGGGCTTGGGCCCGCTCGGCCGCCGAGCGGGCTCGGCCGGGGGCCCGCCTGGCGCCCGAAGGGCCGCAGACGCGGAGTGGGCTCCTCCCCCTCCTCCTCACCCTCCTCCCCCTCCCCCTCCCCCTCCCCCTCCCCCTCCTCCTCCTCGTCCTCCTCCTCCTCCTCCTCCTCCTCCTCCTCCTCCTCCTCCCTCCTCCTCCTCCTCCTCCTCCTCCTCCTCCTCCTCCCCCGTCCCCGTCCTCCTCCTCCTCCTCCACCTCCTCCTCCTCCTCCTCCTCCTCCTCCTCCTCCTCCTCTCCTCCTCCCCCTCCTCCTCCTCTCCTCCTCCTCCTCCTCCCCTCCTCCTCCTCCTCTCCTCCTCCTCCCTCCTCCTCCTCCCTCCTCCTCCTCCTCCTCCTCCTCCTCCTCCTCTCCTGGAGACGGGCTGGCGCCCGAGGGAGCCCTCTGGGGTGAGCCGCGCGGGCAGGACTCCTGCCCGTGGGCCAGGACTTCGCCCTCCATGGTTGGCCTGCTTTCCACCACCACCACCACCACCACCACCCACCACCACCACCACCCACACCATAAGTTGGATGGGGGAGGAGGAGGATGAGGAGGAGGAGGAGAGGAGGAGGAGAGGGAGGAGGAGGAGGAGGAGAGGAGGAGGAGAGGAGAGGGAGGAGGACGAGGAGGACGAAGAGGAGGAAGACGAAGAGGAGGTGGAGGTGGAGGAGGAGGAGGAGGACGAGAAGGAAGAGGAGGAGGAGGAGGAGGAGGAGGAGGAGGAGGAGGAGGACCAGTCGGGGAACGAATCCGAACCAAAAGAAAAACGCACCGAGGGTTCGAGCCTCAGGAGAGGCGCAATATATATATACATAAATATGTATATAGGAATTCTGACGCAAGACGAAATAGTTTCCTCTTGAGGTGAAAATGGCGATGACGAGTTCGCGAAATAACAGTGGCACCGCCGAACGGATGGCGTCTGGACGAGCTGCGTGCAGCAACCGGGAGGAGAAGTATGTATTCATGTTGGGTGGGGCCCGAGCGCGCGAAAAATTGATGGTAGTGCGCGAGACAGCGCTGGAACCATCTTGGGAAGCTGATGACCGAACCTCCCTTCCCCCGTAGAATCTTAACATGGGCGGGTCGCGGGATCCGCGGATCCGATTTTATCCCGTTCAACAAACTTTAGAACGAGGTGGAAATTGGATCCACTGGGAACAAATAGACCGGACGCGGATCCAGAAAATCCGAAATCGGATCCGCGCGGACAGAAATCGGATCCACTGGCACAGAAACCAAAACCAAAATTGGAGCCGCGCGAACTTAATTGGATCCGACGGCGGTTACCTCATACCCGTCCGCTCAAGACTTCAGCCCGTCGTTCCGGGCCAAAGAGGAGTAACCTGTCGTCCTAGGGATGTATGTACAAATCACTCAAGATTCGAGCCCCAGGAGAGGCGCAATCGATCGGAATATGAGCAAAACGCCAAGAAGGATTCGAGCCCCAGAAACAAAAGGCAATCTGTAGGAATAGAAATAAAACACTCATAAATGGAGCCCCAGGGGAGGGGCAATATACGATCGCGGGCTCCGGGCCCACGGGCCCCCCCCCCCCAGATGGGATGGGTCCCAGGGTCCTCGGGCCCCCGCCCCACCCCCCAGATGGGATGGGGGGGGGGGAGGAGGAGGAGGAGGAGGAGGAGGAGGAGGAGGAGGAGGAGGAGGAGGAGGAGGAGGAGGAGGAGGAGGAGGAGGACTTTTTTGGATTGCATTGCTGAGCATTGCTCGTCAAGGTCTTATCGACGCTTCGCCGTTGCCTTCGCCTTGACTGGGCGGAGGCCTGTTTTGCTATTGAATTCCGCAGCAGCTGCAGAGCTCCCTGGCCAGATACCTTTAGCAATCTGCTCCAGGTTGTATCTGCCGTCCTTGGTGGCAGGACGGCACTCTTTGGCAAGGTTCCTGAGGGCTCCGCCCTCACGTGCACACATATATCCACAGTTGCTGCAATAGAAAATGGGGATGTCTTCATGGGCCACAACATTGTGCGACTGATGAGGAGATCGGCCCCCGATTTGTAGCCTCTGGTGGGCCTCAGGGACCCTTCCCGCGGGGTGGGCAGCACCATCGGGGACACCAACTGGGTGACAGGGGGTCAAAAGCCATTTGAGAACACGGGCTCTGCCACCCACACGGCCGAGACAAACCGAACACGTGGCTTTGATCCCCTGTCGTCCCTGCTTCACTAAAGACGGGGTATGTGCACTGGTCGCCACAGCTTTCTGCAAGACGCTGGGGCGGGGTGCTCGCTGCTGCTCAGCCAGGGTCGGGAGTCTCTCAACCTGGGCCCTGGCTTCGTTATCGGCCTGCATAACTTCTTCGAGCACAGTGCACAAACGCCTACGAACTCTGGCGGCTTTAGCTTCAACATCTTTGACATTCTGGACCTGGTCGGGGTGAAGCTGAAACTTCATAGCCGCGTCGTCAGCATGGGTATCTACTAAGCTGTTGGCCTGGATCCAAAGCTCTGGAAAATTCATTTCAGCTCGCCTGGCTTGGGCCACGTGGCTCTCAACCTTATGGCATAAAACTTGGCGCCCACCTCGGGCACCCCGAAATCTCTTCCAGAGGTCCCTATTCGTTCTGGGTTTGCTGGCATCGGGCCGACACACGCCACGGGCCACATAGGCCGAGTCAGTTATAAAGTGAAGCTCGCCGTCAGGCGGTAGATTAAACTCAAGGGGAAGGTCCTCAAGCCAGCAAATGAGAGCCAGCAATTCGGCACGGTTGCTAGACTGCTTGGGCCCTGGGAGGTTCCCCGCTTGGCCTTTGATGGGCCCAATCTGGTTCCAGCTAGGGTCTTTACACCACGCGGCAAGATGGGTAAATGCCCATCCACATCTACGGAGGCGAGGGTCTTTGGTGTGGGCTCCTCCAGAGCCGTCACCCGCCCCCCAAAACTGGGTCCCTGGCTCGAGGTTGGCAATGGCCTCGGGTTGGGTTTGCCACGTCCACGCGTGGGCCTCACTGAGGGGGGGATCGACAACGGTCCACGGCGCTGGGATGAGACCTCGAAGCCAGAAACAAGGAAACTGCCGATATCCATCGGCGGCCTCTTGCTCGAGGTCCGCCGTCTCGCGGCAGACGTCCAGATGAGAGTTGGCGCTGCACTGCCAAGATCGATGAAAAGGAGTCTCTGGCTGATTGGTATTACACCGCACACAAAATGAGTCGGATTCGCCGAAGATGCCAGCCTCGCAAAGCCGAGACCTCGGCCAAGTTGATCCAGTTGCCATGGCCATAACATTACCCCTGATGCCTGGAGCAGCTGTGGAGGTCATCTTGTCTAAGGTGCGGAGGGACTGCCGAAGGGAGAAGAGGTCCGCCCCACCCTCCAGCCCCCCGCCCAAGTAGTGCTGGCTAGCTTGCTTCCACGCTTGGCTCCACAGGCTCTGGGTGAATTCTTCAAGAAAAGGTTCGTAGTCGATATCGCCAGACTGCAGTGATAGTCGCCACCAGTCGTCTGTGACTGGTGAGCACCAGGTTAAATACGTGTCATCAGTGGCCGTCCAACCCGCATCCAGAAGCGCCGCGACCGCCCCCGCCATCGGTCCTCGGACATGTCTCCAGCGGTCGGTCTTCGGGGTCTGGGCGACACGGTTGGCCACCTTGGGCCAAGCTCTGGCAAGTCTGGGAAGGACGTGCTCACTGTCTTTGTCACGGGTGATAAACTGAAACCAAGTCTGCAACTGGCGGACTCTAAGTTCTATGCCTGGGTTGCGATTCCCCAGTTCAAGCGCCAGGTAGGCAGTCAGGCAACGTCCAGCCTTGCGACCCCCAAGCGCCCCCGCCACAGCGCGTTGAACCTTCACAATCTGGGACGGGGCCATGCCTGTAGCCATAGCTCCGTAGGCAATGCGGGGCACAGGAGACATCAGGGTCAGCTTCCGCCTGGCTAGGCGGATGCGACTAAACTTAGAAACCTTGCGAAACTTAGAAAGCTGGCGGAAAGCTTGGCTGACACGCTTGTTGTGCTTGATTTTGTTCTGCCTTCTGGACCCCCTTTCGAGCCCGAGGTCAGCGATCACAGCACTAGGTTTAAGTTTAAACTCTGACACATTCTTGTTAAATTCAGCGCAGACTGCTTTGGCCATGTCGATGTCGGTCCCGATAACCCCAGACTTCCCCGAGATGTCGAGGCCAAGGGAACGGGCACCATGGAAGAAAACTGAGGCCGCCTTGGCTAGGACGGGAGCCAGGACATGTTTCGGCCCTTCAGCGCGCTGGTTTATATCATCAACCCATTGGTATGATCTGACACCTCTGGGTAAAAACTGGCGGTGGATATCATCGAGCAAATCATATAAAACAGCTCTGGCAAGATTATTTGCATCGCTATCTCCAGTCAAGAGCGATCCCGTGGGCTGAATGGGTGCAGCGATCGCGCCCCTGGAGCGCAGCATCCTCGGCGACATGTACAGGACCGCCGCCATGCCGAGCTTCCTGGGCGAGAATTCAAGCTTGAGCGCCGCCTCGAATGCCATGATGGGGTTGACGCTGTCGTAGAATTCTGCGAAGTCCCACATCACGTTAGCATAGTGTATGTCCAGTTCGTCATCGACTTCGTCACAGAACAGGCGGAAGATGCCGCACTGGAGGGCACTGCTGCCCTTGATGGCCTGGTCCCAGTGCCCGGCCTTGGCCGCGCACCAGTCGGCCCCAATGACCTTACGCATCTGCGCCCAGAAGCGCATGAGCCATGGAATCAATGCAACGCCCCTCTCCGAGCCGTCTGGCTTCGGAAGCATGCCCACCAGTACACTCATGAGCTGCCACGGCCACGCCATCTGCCTCTCGCATTGGTTGAAGAAGTCGGCCAAGTCCTGCTTGGCCTGGAACGGCAGGTTGCGAATGTCCAAGGGGCCGAGGTTGTCGCTGCCACGGCCCGTGGCGTTGGGCAGGACGGTGGCCTTCTCGTGGATGAGGTAGGGATCTATGGGCTGCCATGCGTCCTCATGTTCCGCAAGGCGTTTGCACTTGCGGCGGAACGCCTGGAGGTCGGAGAGCTTCACCGTGCCGCTCCAGCGCTGCGCCCATGCACCTCGCTTGCCCTCCATGATGCTAAACAGGTCGGTGGAGGCCGCAAGCCCGACCCCGTACTCCATGATCGGCCCCGCTGAGTCGGTGCTCCACTTGAGGACCTTGCTGGGTTTCTTGGCCGTGCACTGGACGACCCACTCCTGGAAGGCCTGTAGTCCTTGTCGGACCTCAGCGCGCTGGAATCTGTCGGCCAGGATCCCCAGTGCATAGGCCATGGTGGCAGCCTGGTCAGTGGTCCAATCACGCACAGCTGATAGACCATGCTGCCACTTGAGCTTGGTGGCATTGTCGATAGGCACAAGGTTGTCGTCGGGCATAGCGTGTGCATGGGTGTAGATGATGTCCGCCGCGTTCTCGCCAGCCTCGGAGAGCGCGTCGTTCGTCCTGGCCATGGCCTTTGCCAGCAGCTGAGTACATGCTGCCATAGTGCTCCACCATCGCGTTGCCCGACTGGAAGTGCATGCCCCCGTGCCTGCTCGAGGTGCTCGGATCTTCATATGCGCAGGAGCGCGTGCCATGCCTCGGCCAACATAGCGGTGCCGCTCATCAGCTGATACATTCATGATGTCAGTATAGAAGTATTCCACGTGCGTGATCCATCTGGCGTACTGCATGCCCAAGTCGTCGGCGGCCTCGGACGAGGACTGGTACGCCTGGGAGTCCCGAATGTAGTCGGGCGGTGCATCGTACTGGACCTGGCGATGGCAGACCTGTGCCCACAGCTCGTCCTTCTCTGCCGCCGTGAGCCTGGCCACCGTCGGGCACGGCGGCGTCATCGGGAAGCCCAGCAAACGGTCGTGGGACTGCTGCCCGTCGTGGTCCATGTCATGCGCCTCCGCAGCACTGGGGGCTGCCCCTGCCTCGGCCGACCGCCAGATCGCAGGGCCATCGGGGGCCCGCGAAGGCAGGTCGGCTGGCGCCGCGCGGCCTCCGCTCGAAGGCGGCCCGCACATGTGCGCGGGCAGGGGTGGGCCATCCACAGGCTGCTGCTGAGACGCCGCCTCGGTGACCTCTGGGTTGAGGGCCTCCAAGGGGTTGTCCTGCATACGCTCGAGCCTGCGCTGCTCAGCCTCGCGCTTGGCCCGTGAGCGCTTGCTATTCGGGTCCGCAGCCTTCTGCTCCGCTGGAGGGTGCGCGAAGGAGAAGGGAGTCGGCAGGATCAGAGCCCATGCTGGCGCCGACTGTGAGGTATACTGGGCCACAAAGCCCATGTGGCTCTTGTGGTCTCCCATTGTGTCCGCAAAGAGTTTGGCGGGCACGTGATGACCTGGCCCTCCGATGACCGCGTAATCCAACATGCGGCCTCCTGTGAACTGAGTGAAAGAGACATTGGAGGGCTTACAGATGCGGCCGTCGACGTAGTTGACCCATCCTGACTCCTCCAGCTCCGTCGGTACCAGGTTCCAGTCGCCAATCGCGATCCAGTCCCCCATGAGACTCTTGATAACGGCCCCGAGGTTCTGTAGCTTGATGAGGTTCTGGCCAGCCACCCCGATGGATGTGGTGAGGTACACGATGAGCACCGTGAGCTGGCCATGGTGCATCTGGATGGTGAGCGCCTGGAAGTCCCAGAAGTCAATGGGCCCTGCGACGAAGTGCGGCTCTGGCTTCCTGTGGCGCAACTGTCCCTTTGTCTGGTTGCGGTAGCGGGCCAGGTGGCCCAATGATGAACACTGCAGGTGGCGTCGAGCTCTCAGGACCACTCCACCTGCCTTCTGCGCTGCGCCGTCGGCTCGCGACGGTGAGATAACTGCCTTCCCAGCTGATGCATCAAACTCTGCAAGCACTGCGTCACTGGTGCGCTCGCTCTCATGAGTCTCCAATAGTCCGAGGATGTCCGCCTGGAACGGCGGCGACTTCACGATCTTCTTGCACTTTGGCCCCCAGTCGGTAATGTTACGCACGTAGATCGCGCGAAAGCTGGGCTGGCTAAAGGTCCTCCTTATCTTTGGTTCGCTCCTCGTGGGCGCGAGCCCTTGCGGCCTCAGCGAGCTTGGTGGCTGCATCCGATCGCTTTGCTGCACTGGCTGCGGCAGGGGCGGCGGCGGACGCGGCGGTAGGAGGTGCAGCCTCAGGGCCAGGGCGACCGCCATCACCACCGCCAGCTGCAGCAGCGGGTGGTGCCGCGGCGCTGCCCGCGCCCGCCTCGGCGGCCTGAGCCCCAGTGCCGTCGGCCTCGGTGCGAGGCCGCTTGGCGCGGAGCCTGCTGCGCAAGGCTTCCAGCTCTTGCTTGCGCTGCTGGATGGCCGTGGCGCCTGAGCCGAAGACCTCCTTGACCTTCGTCTTGAGCTCGTCGAGGAACTGCTGCTTGAGGTCGGCCCACTTCTTGGAGTCCTCGGCGTCGAGCTCGAGGTCGGAGGTGTCGAAGGCCTCGCCCTCCTCGAAGGCGAGGTCCTCCCCGCTGAGGAGGAGCTTGCTGAGGTTGAGGCCACCTGCCGTCGACTTGAAAGCCGAGGGCGCCCGCGTGCCGCGCGCCTCGTTGATCGCGTCGAGGGTCTCCTGCACCGCGGCCTGGGCGTCACCGAGGGCCTCCGCGCAGTGCTGGGTGTGGGCCTCGCATTGGACGACCCAGTCCTTGGCCTTGCCCTCCGAGGTTGCCGCCTTCGTAAGTGCTGCCGCTGCCTTACGTTCAGCTGCCAGGAGACGTTGGTGCTTCGCGTCGAGTGACTCCTGCTGAGCTGGCTTAGGCGGTGCGATCTTGTCTTTGAAGAGTGCCAGCTCGGCGCGGGCCTCCTCCGAGAGAGATTTGTCCAGCATGGCCAGGAGGGAGTCAGTGTCAGTCGGCTCGGCGTCGGGCGGCTTGGACGAGGGTTGTGACTGCGGCTGCCGCTTGCGGCCACCCTTGGACTTGGGCCAGGCGCTCCACGGCTTCCAGCCGTCCTGCCAGCCCGCCTGCTCGCCCTGCAGCGCAGCGTGCACGCGCGTGTCCCATGCCCCGCGCGGCTGCTGGCTGCGCCAAGGGGTGACCGCCAGCTCGAGCGACTTGCCGCAGCTGAAGCACCTGTCTTTGCCTTTCCACGTCCATTTGTACGAGCACGCCGCACACTTGACATAGCCAGGCTTGGACATGTCTGGTGAGGGATGGAGGCTAGCGAACCCCTCGACGACGACGACGACGACGACGACGACGACGACGACAACGACGACGACGACAACGACGACGACGTCAACGACGACGACGTCGACGGCACCACCAGCGGCAGCGGCGGCGACGTCGAGCAACGGAGCTGTCAACATGACGCCAATCCCAGCCACACGCCGCACCCACACCGCACCTACAGGGGGGGAGGGAGGGGGGGAGGAGGACCATGGCGTCACCCCGCACACACCCACAGCAACACACCACACCCACGCCACATCCACAGGGGGGGGGGCACCACGCCGCCCACGCCCACGGAGGGGGGGGGGGGCGATGGCATTAGCATTGCGGGGAGGGGGGGGGGGGGCCAAACCCTCGACCATATATCCCTGACCTTCCAGGAGGGCTAGAAAATAGCACCCGACCTAAAAACCTATCCCAAAGCTATTATACGTCTTGGTTTTAGGCTGTTTCGCTGAGTTGTTTTAGGTTTTTAGGTTTCCAGTGCTAAAAAAATAGCTCTCTGGAAGGTCAGGGATAGGAACCCACGTAAAACACGAAGGAATCGAGCCCAACTGGATGTGTGATACCTTGACACATTCTGATGGGGGCCTCTTGGGGCCGCATGGGGGTCTTCTGATGCCTCCAGGAACCGTTAGGAGCCCACATATTCTCACGCTTGCCCCGCTCGGGGGCGTTAGGAACCCACGCGGTTCCACGCTTGTCCCGCTCTTGGAAGCTAAGAACCCGCGTTAGGAACACATGAGACGTCAGGATCCCACGTGTTTTCAGGCCTGTCCCGCTCTGGGCGTCATGAGCCCACGGGTGTTCACGCTGTTCACGCGAAGAGTCCCTCGGGCCGCCGCAATGTAGAAACAAACGCTGGGAAGAAACATCTACCTGTCCGAGGTTTGGCTCTCGGGGGTCAGAAATCGACTCCTGGACCTGTCCTAGGGGCGTGTTTTGGCCAGAACTCGAACCTCGATCCTCGATCCTCGAACTTCGACCTTCGAACCTCGACCCTCGTGCCTGCGAACAGATTTTGGCTGCCGCCCAGCCTCGCCCCAGCGCGTCGAGTCGCAGCGCACGCTGAGCCTGGTCGCCGTCGCCGCCGCCGTCGTCGTCGCCGCCACAATCGTCGCTTACGCCGTCGCTGACTCCGTCGCCGCCGTCGTCGCCGCAGTCGTCGCCGCAGCCGTCATCGTCGCCGTCGCCGCCGTCGTTGCCGTTACCGTCGTCGCCGCCGCCGTCGCCGTCGCCGCCTCCGCCGCCGCCGTCGTCGCCGCCTCCGCCGCCGCCGTCGTCGTCGCCGCCTCCGCCGCCGCCGTCGTCGTCGCCGCCTCCGCCGCCTCCGCCGCCGCCGCCGTCGTCGTCGCCGTCGAGTCCCAGCGTCGCCCGCCGGGCCTCAAGCCGCGGGGGACCGCCGCGGGGTGCGGACCGGCCAGGTCAGCGAGTGCGGCCATGGCAGCGGCCGCCGCGGGGCGCCGCGGGGGAACCCGGCGGCGCGCCGCGGCGGGCGGCTCGCAGGCGCCGCGGCCCGCGCCGAGGACTTCGCGGAGCTGCGGGCCCAGGGGGCGCAGAAGGAGGTGCCAGTGTGAAGTCGGGCCTGTCTCCCTACAGGGGGATTTTCGACGAAAAATTACATGTACCCCAAAAAATAATCCAAAAATAGTCCGGGGACTATTTTTCGAATAGTTATGTGACTTGTTGTTGGCATGTTTGGGGTATTTTTTCCTTTTTCGTCGGAAATCCCTCTGTAGGGGGACAGGCCCGACCTACTGCCAGTGCCTAAATGCTGTGATGTCGTGCCCTCGCGCCCCGCCATGCGCGGCTGTCTTCGCGCCCTCGCGACGCCCCCCTCGGAGAGACCAGCTCGGCGACCCCCGCAGCGACGCGCGCGGCGCCGTTGCCAGCGCGCCCCCTTTGGGGGTGACCTCCTCGAGCACGGCGTGCGGATGTGTGGCGCTCAAGTCCGGCCAGAGCATGGAGCAGAAGTAGACAAGACAAGACAAGACAAGACAAGACAAGACAAGACACGACAAGACAAGACAAGAGCCCGTGTCGAGGCACCTGCGAGGGTGCGGCGGGAGGGCGCCGGGGCGCCGCTCAGAAGCCGGGGTCGGGAAATGGTAGCCGGGTCGGAAAGATGGGAGTGGGCGACGGAGCCGCAGTCGGAGAAGTAGCAGAAGTAGGCAGTGGTAATTCGCTATGCAAGCAGTGTGGCCAGAAAGCGCCCGCCACGGTGGCTACAATGCAGGATGTTGCAGTGTGCGCGTCGCCAGTACGGGACCGACGAACATGCACATGCAGTAGTTGCATGCTTGGGTGATGCCAAAAACCAGACAGCAGGCGCCACGACTTGAAAAAAAACAAATGTGCACAGCGGACATGCGAAAACCACAGTTTGAAAATCATTCGCCCTCCGTCCATGTGACTGGTGCAAGCTATTAAAACACATGCGCGCGGCGCTGACGCCAGAGCTACACGTCGAAAATCAATCGCCCTCCATCCGTGTAGCTGGTGAAAGCATTTACGACTACTGTGCGCGAAATCCATCTGTGTGACTGTTGAAAGCTTTCAGAGCTTTTGAGATAAACGCGCGCGGCGCTGGGTCAAGAGTCACATATTGAAAGCCATTCGACATCAATTCTCGTAACTGTTGTCATCTTGTGTGCATGGCGCTGCTGCGAGAGCCACAATTTGGAAGCCACAAGTTCTCGATCCTTGAAACTGTTGGAAGCTCTTACAACATGCACGGCGCTAATGCGACAACCACGTTGGAAAACATTCGCCCCCCCATCCGTGTAACTGGTGGGAGGACGTTTCACGCGAAAAGCCCCGCCCACCCTACCGACAGACCACCTGAGCGTTACGTATTTGCAGTGGAGAAGGATGGATGAGGGGAAGGTGGAAAAGGGGCAGAAGGAGGGATGCGAAGGAAGAAGAGCGGAAGGAAGGAAGGAAGGAGGGGGGGGCACCAGACTGGAGCCGTTGCTGCCGCGATGGGAAGGCGCGATAGCCGCGAGCACCTCGAGCATGCCGTGCCAAAGAGAAAGATGCAATGGGCGAGACCGCGTGCGAACTCACAGCTCCAACTACCATCCCCTCGTCAGCGCCCCTTCTCATCTTCCCCCTCCACCCTCATCCTCCCTCCTCCTCCTCTTCCTGGCCCCCCTCCCTCCAACTCCTCACCCTGTCCTTCTCCTCCTCGTCCTCCACCACTGACCTTCTCCGCTCTCCTCCTCCGCCTTTTCCTCCTCCTCCACCCCTTCCCTCTCCTCTTCGCCCTCTCTCTCACCACTTCCTCGTCCGCCCTCCTTCTGCGCCCTCCTGCTCTCTCCCCTGCGCGTCGTCCTCCTCGCCATCCCCTACTTTCGCTTCCGCATCCTTCTCCACCATCCTTCATAATGCCAACCTCCTCCTCCTCATCCTCCTCCTCCTCCTTGTTCAGAGGCGGCCCGAACCACTGAGAGATTCGACCCCCCCTCTTCAGGATGCAGATTGCCTCCTCCTCGTTCAGAGGCGGCCCGAACCACCGAGAGGCTCGACCCCCCCCATCTCGGGGATGCAGACGGCACGCCCTCCGAGGCCTTCCCCGCCCTCGGCAGCCGTGGCGGCCGCCCGCCCGCAGGCGCGGATCTGCTGCGCGCGCTGGTCCAGTCGGGTGGTGAGCTTCGGCCCGTGTGCGGCGTGTCGGCCGTCTCGGCTTGCGGACATCGTCGTGGCGCGTGCACCGGTCACGACGCGGCATCACTCCGTGGCACGCAGCGCAGAAGTGCAGTCAACCCGGAGAGTGAGGACGCGCGATAAGGATGCTAGGGCCTTGGACGCCCATTTCGAAGATTTTCGAGCGGGGCGCGGCCAGCGAAAGCGGTGAAGGATAGACCGAGGAGGCAAGGATGCAAGGGTACCCTTGGGAAGGCTGCCCATCTATCCTATGCGGGTTGACTGTAGTGGTAGAAGGCGCGACGGTTGCCTGTTCGTCGATCGCTCCAGGTGTGACCGATCAGCGCATTGCCGTGGCCCGCTCGTCACACCCTCCTGTGGCATCACAGTCCTCATCAAAACCAACGAGCTCCTCAAGCCCAACGTCAGCCGAACCATTCCTGTCCCACAACAAATATGGGGACGAACTCTCGGCCCTTTTAGGTCAGCAGCAGAAACCGTATTTCGGCATCAGAGGTCTCTACGTTCCGCCTCGGGTCTCCAAGACATGCCGGAAGGCAAACTCTTGAGCTTTTCCGTTCCAAACGGGTAGCACTAATGCTACTTGCAGGTGTCAGTGGCGGGCTCCCGCAGTCTCAAGGCGATGATGCGGCAAGCAATTTGTTCTCGGCAGGGTGCACGACCCCAGCTTCAGCAGCACTGCGAAGCGTTCTTGCAGCAAGGGGTCCTGTGGCAGCAACGACGCGCGTCCTCAGCCCGGCAATGCTGTGGGGGAGACAGGCGAAAACCACATCGATCACACCCTCAGCCCGAAGGACGCCCTGCCCGCCATCTCGTCGCGCATCGCCCACGCTCGGAGACTGCAGCTGCATCAGACAATGGAAGCAGGAGGTCACAGACCACTCGTGCTCGGCGCCACGTCCCGGGCTACGGCAATTTCTTCTGCCAGCTCGAGGACTACAACCCAATCGTGAGGCTTTGCACGGGCGCGTGCAGATGGAACATCTATGCACCAGAACTTCCAAGTACCCAATCGGAAGGCGGAGGAGGTCGAGGAGGAGTGCGGCACTCGGTCGAGCCGAGCAGCAAATGCGTTCTGGGGGTATCACGAAACCTAGGTCATCAAACGTGTTAGTCATCAGCAGCGGGAGTCGGCTTGGAAATACTAGGAAGATGTTCACGAACGCAGAGTAGCCGAGCTCACCAACGGCATCGGGCAGAGAAACCTCTATGCTTCAGAAGCTTCAGAGACTCCTAGCAGCTAAGGGGCGAGCTCCTCGAAAGCAACAATTTCTAGCAGCATCCATGTCGGCGACCACGGCAGTGGCCTGGTGCAGTCGAATGCAGCTTCAAGCAGAGCAGGGAGGATGCAGCGCTACAGCTTCTGCTCTTGAGACCACGCAGCTCGAGGTAGACCATCTTAATCGCCTAACGCGAGATGATATGGATGCTTTTGGAATGGCAGCGACTGGTTACGACAGCATGTCTTCAACAGTATGGCGACTTCGTTTTTGGCGCACCGGGCCAGATCAGTCTTGTCTTCCTTGGATGCTGCGGCTTTTGTTTCATCCTGAATGGACCAACTCTCGACGATCCCGAGCACGCGCAGATCCAGTGAGACACTGAGCTAGACACAGGTATGCATGCATGCACGCTTGAGAAGCTTCTTCGGACGCGTCGGCGCTGGAGGCGCACACCTGCTGCACGGCACGCTGCGCAAGTGGCCAGGCCTCCCCAAGATGCCACGTTGGACTGCGATGGCGAACAACTCATCATGGCCATGTGTCCCCTGGGCCGCTCTTTGCACTCTGGGTCTCTCAAGGGAAAAATATGAGAAACCCGAAACCTGGCAACCGCCAGACTCGGTTTACGGGGGACTGAAAGCTTGCAGAAGCGAAGCCACTCTGGCAGTCCAGTTTACAGATAGCTACCGAATGCAAAAAGGTGGAGTCTCTCATCTTTTGCGTTGCCACGGCGCCACCAGCAATGCCTTCTACTCGATCAAGCAATGCTCGAATCTCGCGATTACCGGTTCACTATACTGCCACGAGGATCTAGAGTTCGTCGAAGATCGTATCACGAGTGTGGGGGGTCAAACTCGAGGATGAGACGGGGTGCTTCTGCTTCGGCCAGGCAGTGGCGCCTTCCCATGCGATGCTGGAACCACTCGTATTTTCGTGCGCACGTTCTCTCGGCAAGTCTTGCAGCAGGCTGCCAACATGTTCTGTGGAGCTGGATGGTACATCGCCGTCGAGGCCCGCTTGCCGCGGGACGAGACGGGGACAGACATACGACAGATCTGATAGGACTCGTAGACGAGGAGGAGCGGGACCCACGGAAGCAAGGTCAGCAGCAGAAAAAAACAGCAATTGATGAGGACATGGGGGATGTGAGAGCTAGCCAGAATATCAGTAAGCAGGAAAGCATCTCGCTTCACACCGGTGCTGGCGCCTGCGAGCTTGCTTGCCACCTTCACCATGGGCACTCCCTCGAGGCCGGCACCACAAAGCAGCGAGCCAAATAATTCGGCGGATATTTCACCGCCACATTTTCACCCGTGCCCGAGAAGCTGATAAGGGTGCATGCGCTACGTGCGAGCATATATTCAATGGGTAAGTTTTGGTACTCGGGAGCAAAAGGAAACAGAAAGTCAACTTAGTCAGGGGCCTCCTTGTAAGCAGTGCGTTGTCAGGGATGGAAGTGTGGGCAAAAGGTATAGGTTCCCTGGTTCCTCGAGATCTCGCTGGGCACGATAGGCTGAGGGCGACTCTTCAAGGTACCAGCAAATTAGAAGTTGTCCAAAACTCACGCATTATCTAACATGATGTGCCACGCAAGTTGGGGATTGGGCCCCTCTTTCCGGAGTTTGGACTTAAACGGTAACCATGGCACCAGATGATGACCAGGGCCAAGGAGTTCATTGGGCAGTTCTGGGAAGCAAAGGTACTACTTATGGCGGTGGACGTGAAAGTGCTGGAGGAGGGGAGGGTTGTGAAAGGTCATCCTTGGGCAATTCAGATCCAGCGGGGCAGAGATGCTCCTGGCGCCATCGAGCCAGGAGCAGACATGCTGGAAGATGCAAAAGCTCGACTTGCCCGAGTTTTGTTGAGCTCATAGAAGAAATTCACGCTACAGATATCAGCGAATTGCGTGCAGTTTTTCTTCCTCGTCAGCCCCCAGGCGTCACCAGCACGGCTACACCGCCCGTAAGGACGGGCGAGTTCGTTTGCAAAGGGTTGCTGCCAGACGGGTCATAATGCATGACGACATGGCAGACGGCCGAACAACTTATCGCTCACATCGCTTCGGCATCTGGATGAGCATATGGTATGCTGCATACCGCACGTACCTGCACCATAATTAGCCAATACACGATAAGTGCAAGTGCGTTTCGAAATCGGACTGTAGCTCTCCAACATACGAAAAGAAGCCTGCTTCGTCAATTCTGCCAATACGATCGCGGTCGATTCGCGAGTATGGTGCAGGATGCATACGGGTGCTCGAAAACCGCACGTGTGTCTCGAAGAGTTCGACACCGCAGCAACGCTGTCCGAGAACAGAATTTCCCATCTCTTACCATTCGTGGCATCGAACTTCCATATCAAAGCGAACGGGTGCCACATTACAATCAGGAGTGGTGAGGCCACGCAGCAAGAGTTTCGTGACCGCCTCCGAGCAGCACGGCAAGAGGCAGAAAGGCGAGCTGGATGAGGAGATGACGGGAGAAAGGGAAGAGGCTGACAGCGGCAGAAAGAAAAGACAAACACCCCGACAAGGAAATGGCCAGCCCCACGTGCCAAGCTCTTTTCGCAACTCCGGATCGAAAGCCCGCAGCCCGCGGACTCCTCAGCCGGAGCGCTGTCGGGCAAGGAGGCGCACGAGCGCCTCCAGCTCAGGATGGCGAGGTCGACCCCGTTCCCCAGCCCCCGCAAGACTAAGGAGACGTCCGTGCCACCCGCGTCCGATCGCCCAGGCCAAACGCAGCACAAGGAGGAGGAGAAGGAGGCGGAGGAGGAGAAGGAGAAGGAAGAGGAGCGTTACGTTATCGTTGGAGGAGGAGGAGAAGGAAGAGGAAGAGAATGAGGAGGAGGCGGAGGAGGAGGAGGAGCGTTACGTGATCGTTGCGAGGCAGCATTCTTCTTCCCCGGGGTACGGCCCTGGCCGCGGCGACTGGCGACGGAGCCCGAGGAGAAAAGGGAGGTCGGTGACTGGGCCCTGGCAATGGCTCGCCCCAGCCCTCTCGGTGCCCCAAGTGAGCTACATGGGAGCTCGACCACGAGAAACCTTTCACAAGAAAACCAACCCTGAGACCCCAGGACGTCCATTCATTTTTGGTGGGCGCGTCACGCTTTCTATAGCAGAACCATCGAAAACCAAGAAACCCAGGGCACCCTGGAGGCAAGCAGGGTGTTCTTGGCATGGGTTTTTGCCACTGCTTCAGCAATGCAGGGCGTGTGGGCGAGTGTGGAGCAGGCAGGTGTCTCTGTGAGCAGCTGCGCATGGTGTAGGTGCAAATGTGAAAAGTAAAATAATGCCCCGGGGGGGCACATGGCCAGGAAGCTCGGCGGCGGAAAGAAGTGCAAAGGTAGGGAGGCCTACAGTCGGACCTAGGCCAGAAGAACATCTCTCAAGACCATGAGACTCTCCGTCGGCCAAAACAAACAGAACATCCACGGGTACCCTCCCCAGGATGCAGAAGAGCACCCAACGAACACGAGTAACACGAGGGTACCCTCCCCGACCCGAACTCGATCTCATACCTCGGCCCGACTGTAGCAGCATGATTGCCGAGATGGCGGAGCGGGTAAACTAGGATTGGAGAGGCCTGACGGCCGGTGCCGCCGACCCTGATCGAACGGGCTAGGAGTGGGGGGAGGAAGCGGAGGATGAGGAGGAGGAGGAGGAGGAGCATGATTGCCGAGATGAAGGAGCGGGTAAACTAGGACTTAATGGACCCAGCCCCGGCCAGGTTTCTTTTCAGGATGGACGTCCGACGGCTTGACTTGAAGAGTCTGGGTGCGACTGCTCCTCCTCGTGCTCCTCCTTCTCCTCCCCTCTTCCAGGCTGCCTCCTCCTCCTCCTCCTGTATATTCTCTCCTCCTCTCCTCCTCCTCTCCTCCTCCGCCTCCTCCGGATCGCGATGCTCCTTCTATGTGCCCACCCTGGGTGCCTCGAGAGTACCTTCACGAGGGTCTTGCAGACTGGAGCCCCAGCCTTCAGGGCGTCCTCGTAGAGGCCGTAGCACCCCGCATCCTCCCTCAGCATGTCGTAAAGGAGCGTGGAGATCCAGCGGGCCGTGATCAGGTCCTCCTCTGGAGGGAGGACAGCGACGACGAGGTAGAGGAGGACAACGACGACGAGGACGATGAGCGTGGCCATCAAGCGAGCCGTGATTGGACCTAAGATTTGAAGGGCAACAGCGACGCCGACGATGACGACGATGACGAGGAGCGTGGCGATCCAGCGAGCCCTTCTGTCGAAGGGATGAGCACGGCGAGGATGACGGCGACGGTGCCGAGGAGGGGCCATGGCCAGCAACACGATATACCACGACAATGGCAACCCACGGGGACGGGAAGCCCGCTGCGCTGCCATTTGCAAGCGCTACCCTGGACAAGCACTGCACGGACAGAGCAGATGAGAAGGGGGAAGAATGCCCCGATAATCCCATCACTTCCCCACTCAGTCGGGATCCCCCGTCCCCCTTCTGCTCAGGAGCCCTCACAAATCGTCCAAATTCTCCGTCGGCGTCATCGTCGTCGTCGCACTGCTCCTCCTGCTCCAGGGGAGGGGGACGCACGAGCTTATCTCGCTTTTTAGACCGCGCGACTCTGAAAAGGCTCCCTTGGGCGACCCTTCGGCCTCCAGAGGGCCGCGCCAGGAGCTCCCGCAGCAATCGGAACGTCGGCCCGCGACAACCCGCCGGCCCTGGGGGCCGGGAGCTCCCAAGGCCTACGCCCCGAGAAAAAAAGTTCGACGGGCTTGCCCAGGTGAAGTCCGATCGGTTGGCTCCCCCCGCCCTCCTCCCCTCCTCCTTGATGTGGTTTCTTTTGTTCCTCCTCCTCCTCCTCCTCCTCCTCTCCTCCTCCTCCTCCTCCTCCTCCTCCTCCCTCCTCCTCCTCCTCCCTCCTCCTCCCTCCTCCTCTCCTCCTCCCTCCTCCTCCCTCCCTCCTCCTCCTCCTCCTCCTCCTCCTCCTCCTCCTCCTCCTCCCTCCTCCTCCTCCTCCTCCTCCTCCTCCTCCTCTCTCCTCCTCCTCCTCTCCTCCTCCTCCTCCTCCCTCCCTCCTCCTCCTCCTCCTCCTCCTCCTCTCCCCCTCCCCCTCCCTCCTCCTCCTCTCCTCCTCTCCTCCTCCTCCTCCTTCCTCCTCATCATCATCATCATCATCATCATCATCATCATCATCATCATCATCATCATCATCATCATCATCATCATCATCATCATCAGCAGCAGCAACCTTTCCTTGCAGCATTGCCACAGCCTGGTGCCTGTGGGCGTTCGCCGGCAGGCCTTGTGCCTGTGGCAAACGCTCGACAACAAAATGCAAGTTGTAAGGGCCCAGTGACGTTGCCAGCGACTCGGCCTGGGCCGAGGGGTCGTGCACAGGGGTGCGGCTTCGCCTCGACATCGGACTGGGTGCTGACGGAACATCCGCCGACCCCTTGGAATTCATCGGCGTGTGAGATGTTTCCCCCTCCCCAAACCCTTCCCACGGGAACCCGGTCCGGTCGACTTGGAGGGGGCGGTGGGGGGGTCCCCCAGGGCAGAGGGCCCCCAAACAGGTCAGCAGGGCCCCAAGAGGCCCCTTGGGCTGGTCCACGAGGGTCACGAGTCGCTGAAAGATCGATCTAAAACGTCCACGCTGGCCTGCACACGGCCCAAACAGCCTCCAGAGAACCCAGTACAGCCCCCAAGAGGCGCCCCAAGAGGGCCTCCAGAAGCAAAACTCATCCCTTTCCCTTTGGACAACGGGTATGTTTGTTCACCTTCGCCTCCTGGCCTTTCACAACGTCCCAGACGGCCCAAGAGACCTTCAAGTTGCCCAAGACGGGCCAAGAGCCCACCAAGAGAGCTCCAAGACGACCCAAGAGGGCCCCAAGATGGCCCAAGAAACCCCCAAGACGGCCCTGGAAGGCTCCAAGACAGCCCCAAGAGGGGGCCCAGAAGGGGAACCCGAACGGACATTTCGAGCCACCCACCCCAAGACGCCTCTGGTTTGCCCCAAGGAACAACCAGCAGGCCTCCAGGGAGCCCCAAGATGGCCACAAAACCCCTACAAGGGCCCCAGAAAGCCCCCAACAAGTTAAAACCTGCCTCCAAGACGCCCCCGAGACGCACCCCACGAGACCCCATCAGCCATCCGAGTGGCCTCAGAACCGCAACCAAACTATGACGGAAATTACGCGGAAGCGCTGGGAAAACGTGTTTTGGGGCTCTTTTCCTCCAGTGCAGCTCGAACAAAAGGGCCTGCGGGAAAGTCGCGAATCGATGACGTCCGAATCACGTTAGATCCCGAGCACGCCGCCTGGCCGAGCGGGGAGCGCATGGTGGGCCCGCTTCTCCTCGCACACCCCTCGGGGTCACCACTCCCTCCAGGGTTCTAGAAAGGAAGATTTAAACCCGCAGTGCCTCGGCGCAAAGTCACGGAGGTCCATGAACGCGCCTGCAGCGCAACTAAACAGTACACAGCTCAAGGGCCTACTCGGGCCACGCCCCCAGTTCTCGCGGTCCCGAAGGCTGGAAACGGGGGCTGGTCGTCCACCAGGTGTACTTGACCTGGCTCTGGGTGGCAACCGTCCTTCTGCGGTCGCCCTTCTTAGACTTGATCTTCACTGTTGGCTCACTCAGCCCCTCGATCGGAACGCGAGGTGGCCCCCCGCCGCCGCCGCCGCGCGGCAGGGCGCCCGCGCGGCGCCAGTTCGGCCTCGCACACGGACAGAACCAGCAAATCAAGGACAACCCCAGCAAAGCGAGCAGGAGCCCAAGGCTCACGCCCGCCATCAGCACGGTCAGGCTCACGTAGTAGCCCTCAGTCGCGACTCCCAGCGTGGCCACTGGAGTCAGCGCACTCTCGCCCATCTCTCGCGGCCCCCTGCACCGCTGTGGGGAGCGACGCGGCCGCTGCAAGCAACGCCTTCAGCAGGTCCGACTGGGCCTGGAAGTCGGTCGGCATGGCCCCGACTGCCGCAACCCTCGAGGTCCCTCACACGGGCACCTCATTCAGCCCGCAGCTCCCGCGGAGCCACTCGAGGCGAGTCCTCGACAACGCCTTCGTGCCAAGATCCGCCAGGTTGTTCTCACCGCCCACAGGCTCGATGGCGATGGCCTTCTTGGCCACCAACTGCTGGATCCAGAGCGTCTTGGTGGCGAGGTGCTTGATCCGCCCAGTGCCCTGACGCCTCGCCAGCGCTTTCGCGCCCGAGCTGTCGCATCGACAGCTCACGCGCACACTGCAGCCCATGAACGTGAAGAGCGCCTTCAGCTCAATTCCCCCGCTGAGGCCTCGAGCTCCAGCGTGCCACTCGGCTTCGCAGCTGCTAAGGGATTGCAAGTCTTGACGACAGCTGGTCCCGAGCATTGGGCACACGCGCGCGGTGATGTGCACGCTGGTCTGGCTCTTCCCCTCCTTCGCGTCGCCCGCCCAGTCGGAGTCTGTCCACGCGACCAAGTCGACGATGTCCTGTGGCGCGGTGGGCCTGGCCATCCTCGCGCCCAGGTCCCTCGTGCCCTTCAGATACCCTGCCAGCCTCTTGAGGGCTCGCATGTCCGCCTCACGGGGCGATGAGATGCACGAGGTCAGGTAGTTGATCTCGAACTGGGCATCCTCACGGCCGTGCAAGTACAACTGCAGGCACATGGCCACGCTCCTGAACAGCTTAGCTTTGTCTGGGCTGAGGTCGGGCCTGTCACCCCTGCCTGCCCTGCGCGCCTCCACCCCTGGGGTGGCGCGCGGGCTGGCCTCCTCAAGGCCCAGCGCCTCCAACGCCTTCGTGAGGTACTTCTCGCCAGGCTGGGCGTAGGTGGCGTCGGCCTCCCGCGCGCGCCGCCTCTTGAGAAACTCGCAGTCGGCACCGCCGCCCTGCAGGCCTGACCACTTCACCTCGATGTCACGGCCTAGGTCCAACACGAAGCCAGGCCCTGCAACTCCAGGCGATGCGCCGTGCATGTCGTCCATGTGTAGCTCCACCAAACATGGGAGCTCGGCGTGCCAGAAGAACTGGGGCGCGGTCGGCGACCGCTCGAACCCCTGGCAATGAGCTGCTCCGCGGCGAGCTCGACCCAGCGCTTCCCTCCAGCACGCCGCCCTGGCAACGGCTTCGCGAGCTGCCACGCGCAGTCCTCGGTGACGCCCTTCGCGCGGCACTCTTTCCAGGACTTCGGGTGGGCACTCGACCCGCGCGTCCTCCTCCTCGGGGACGTGGTAGCACGCGTCCTCCGCGTCAACAGTGAAGGTGGGCCATCCGTGCTTCAGAGCCACGTAGTCCACCACTCGGCTGTCGGCCATGCTGCTCCCTGGCGCGAAGGGGTCGTCGCGGCACTCCTGCCACTTGAACCCCCGCGCGACGCACCTTGACTTAGCGATCCTGCACCCGAGGTTCGCGTCCCACTTGTAAGCATGGCCCCAGCGGGCGCTGATCCTCTTGCCGACGGCCTCGCTCCGCTTGACAAGCTTGCCCACCCCGTGCTGCTTCAGGCTGTCGAAGGACCAACTGCGTGTCCGACGCATCGTGGGCATCTGGGACAGCCATGCCCCTGGGGATCTGCAGGAAGTCAAGCCGAACGTCATCACAGTGCTCAGCTGCCACCCCGCTAACTCTGGACTTCGCAAGGGTGCCGCGGTTGTCACCCTCCTCCGCAGGTCGCTTCGGCGATCGACCCATCGGGGGCGACTGCGGAGCCGCGCTCGCTGGCGCTGCAGCCCGCGGCGTCGTGGGGGTGTCGCCCCCAGCGCCTCCCGCAGCCGACGTCTGCGTCGCTGGCCCCGCCTGCCTGCCCCCGGCAGGCGCCTCGGCGCCGCCCGCCGCGTCGGCAGGGGGCGCCGCCATGGGCGCGCCCGTCTGGGCCACTGGCCCGCCGCCATGGGTGGCCGCACTGGACTGGGCCGCGGCGGTCGGGTCTGGCTGTGCCTCAGCTGCCTCTTGCGCCGCCAGATCGGCGTCCGCTGCGGCAGGGGGCGCAACGATCGGCTCGATCCCGCGCGGGACCGCGCCCTGCCCTCGGCGCTGCCATGGCATGTGCGTGATCGCCGCCGCGGCGGTGCGATTGAACCTCCGCCCCTCGGGCAGCCTCTTGACTATCCTCGTCGTGACCAGCTCGCCCGTTTCGAGGGCGCATATGTGCTCGTCGGTGTCGTGGCTCTTCCCTAGCCGGACCGCCCTCGCGAAGCCCATGTCAACCTTGTGGTGCACCTTGCCTCTCGCCCTGCGATTCTTGTCCCTAGGTGGGCGCGCCAGGACGGACTCCCCTGGGGTGGCCATCTCCCTGGTGTAGGCGCGGCCGTAGAGGTCCTCATGTGCTGCGCGACCGCTCGCCTTGATCCTCAGGTTGGTGCATGCCCAGCCCGCGCGGCGCTGCAACCACTTGTGCATGGCCGTGCCTGGGCGGACCCTGGCCCCCAGCCGTGCCTCCAGCGCGCCCCTGCTCGTGCGGAACTGCGCCTGGATGATCCCACTGGCGTTCTCGGAGGGGTTCGACTGGGAGCTCAACGTGGGAGCAGGTCTCATGACCACACGGTTGGGCAGCTCTGCCTCGACCTTGTTGGCCAGGTCCATCATGACGTCCTCGCGGTCTGGCCTTAAGATAACCTTCTGCTGGAAAAGGCTCTTGATAAACGCCACAGTGGCTGCCGCAGTGCAGGGTCAGCGCGTCGGCCAGGCTTCGGGGCGCCCCTCATGGCACCCGTGTCGGCATCCGCGACCGCCAGTACCACCTCCTCGCCCTGTCTCTGGCCATCCTCAGCGCGGGGGCCCGCCTCCGCGTCGCCGGCCCCCTTGCCATTTAAGAACGCCCAGTCAAGCCCGATCATGATGGGGGGGCGCCCCACCTCTGCGTCTAGCAGCTCGTGGGGCCTGTCGCGCCCATGTCCCATCTGGCAATGCTCGCGCCAGCGCCGCGGTGGGCAGTTCCAGTTCTCCTCGCGCCGTTGTCTCTCATCTGGCGTCGGCTCGCGGGCGTCGGGGAACGCGGTCGGCCCCAGCACTTGCCCCGCCTCCGCCTGACGCCTCATCTCCTCGCGCCTTAGCTCGCGGTAGTCATCCGTCGCCGCCCCCGCCTTGCGTCTGCCCTGGTACTCGACGAGCCGTGCCCAGCAGTGAGCATTGGTCCCGTAGTACGGGGCGTAGATCTCCTTGAGGCGCTTCTGCGCGGCGTCGATCCTCGAGCTCGGGCCGAGCCCTTCGAGGCATGACCGCCCCGGCGGCTGTGCCGCCGCAGGTGCCTCCTTGCCCTGCGCGGGCGCCGCCGCCTCCTGCGCCCGCGGTGGCGCCGCCGCCCCCTGCCCCCGCATCTGGTGGCGCTGGGCCCCGCGACCCTCGAGCCTCTGGGCGCGGCGGAGGGCCCCCTCCTCGCGCTGGCCCCCACCTCCCGCAGCACCTGCAGCGGCGACCCTGGCGAGGCAGGCTGCGAGCTTGGCTTCGTCCATCGCGTCGCGGAACTGCGAAGCGGAGTAGAACGCGTTGCCAACTAGCTTGACGTCCGCCCGATCGCCCGCCCTGAGGTTCACGGCGTGCGGGTCACTTTCCTCCAGGACAAACCCGAACTGCTTGCGCGCCAGCCTCCCGAGGCTGAGCACCGCGTCCTGAGGTGCGAAGTCGCTGCCCCCTCTGAGGTTCCCCAAGCATGGCTGGCGACCCCCCTCGCCACCGACGACCATCGGGATCCTGCAGGGCCCCTCGGTACCAAGCCTCTGGCCGCTCACCGCGGTGAGCTTGGGCGCAGCGGGGCCCTCCTGTACTGTCGGATGCTGTGCTCCGAACGCTTGGCCGCAGAGGGCTCGTCGCTGCCGCAGTCTGCGAGGATGAGCCCTCTGCGCTCCTCCCCGCGGCAGCCTCCGACCGATCTCCTGGCCCCGAAGACCCAGCCGACCTCGTCGCCGTCGGAGCCCGCGGCCACTGCGCCCACGGCCCTCTGGCCCTCAGCGCCCCCAGGGGCCGGCTGGGCTGCGGCCGCCTTCGGGGGCGCTGCTGTCGGCGCTCGAGGCTTGCCGGCCGCCTTGTGCCAGCAGTCCTTCTCCTTGCGCCCCTCCTTCTGGCACAAGTTGCAGCTTCCCTCGAACTTGGCGGGGGTGCTGCCCTTGAGCATGTCATTATTGACCCCTTTCTTGCTGCCTTTGCCGCCCTTGTCGCCCTCGCCGCCCGTCTTGTCACCCTTGCCGCCGCCCGACTTGTCGCCCTTGCGCCGTGGCCAAGGCTGTTGCGGCAGGGCCGGGCATGGCCCGAGATCGCGCCGATCTCCATCGGCGGCGCGCCTTGGCCCACCGCGCCGCTAGCTGCGAAGACCTGTCCAGACGCCATCCACTCTCTCAGGCGGGTCCTCAGCGCCATGTGCGAGACCTTGGCGGCCGTCGGAGCGTTGCGCAGCACGGTCTTGCACGGCTCGGGGCTATGGACGAGCGGCGTGGCGATGCGAAACTCATTGCCGAAGTCCTTCCCCGCCTGAATGACGTACCTCGCCACGTCGTTGTCCCAGTCAACGAGCTGGTCGGCGAACGGCTTCTGGTCGTCCCACCTGGGGTTGAGCAGGCCGCTGAGCATGGCTGAGAACCTGTTGCCCACCCCCGGCTCGTACTCATTCTTGATCGCTCGCCAGGCAACGAAACACTCGTGCCTGCCAGCGAGCGTGACCATCGCCAGCGCCTTGCGCTGGGTCGTGGTGATCAGCGTGGCATGCAGCAGCTTGCTCGTCGCTGCCGCCCGCTCGCCCATGCTGACGTTGTCCACCGCGAGCGCTGGCTGGGCCTCAACATTGTCGATAAGGTCATCCCAGCCCATCAGCGCGAATAACGCATGCGCTTTGATTGACCAGCTGGGACAGCCCTCATCTCTGCCACCGAACTCTGGCAGCTTGATGCCACCTTTGCATTCCACCAGCTGCTCTCTGGACGCCGCTGCCATGGGCAGCGCACGTCCTTAGTGTTCCCGTGGATCTGATCTGCGTAGTTCACCACAGAACTACGCTCTCCGCTACCATGGCGTAAATTACGCGGAGGCGTGGGGAAAACATATCTTGGGGTTCTTTCCTCCAACGCACGCAGCTCGAACAAAAGGGCCTGCGGGAAAGTTCACGAATTGATGGCGTCCGGATCACACAGTATTCCGAACAAAGTATGGTGGCGGGACGTGCCGAAGGCCATTCGATAATCGTTCGTCGGGTGTTTTGACATTCTGCCCTCCGTCTGTGTACGTGGTTTCTCGCCCGGTTCCCCACGCGTGCCCGCTACCTTGTGACGTGCCCAGCCCATTTGCATCAAATGGCAAGAGGAGTTGGCCCAAATTTGCCTGGACAATGACAGTGCAGGCACCGTTATGTGTTGGGTAAGCTACATGGGATGCGCTCACGCGGCACGGTTCACAAAACAACAACAAAAGGACGAGGAGCGAGGGCCCAGGCTTGAGGATGACATCAGGGCGGGAACGAACGGCAGGAGAAAGACGCGCGAGGGGCCGAACCGTCAGCGCGGCAGCAATCGAGGAAAGGTGGCAGGGGACGGCGACGACAGTGACGGGAGGAGACCGAAGAGTGTTGCTTTTGTCGATCGTACGCTAAATGTGCAGCGCTGCCTGCGCCGTGCCGCCGGGGCGCGCGAACAAGTGCTGGACCTCCTCCCCTGGCTCCTTCTCCTCAACCTCCTCCTCTTCCTCCTTATACACCTCGTTTTCCCCTTCCTCCTCCTCCGCTTCCCCCTCCTCCTCCTCCTCCTCCTCCTCCTCCGCCTCCTCCACCGCCGCCTCTGGACCCCTCACAAGCTATCCCTGCACCCCTGCCGGGACTCTCACGAACAAGGAACTGAAACAACCCCCAGGTAACAGAACAAGGCAGCACTCCGCTGGGCCCCAAAGGATGGCAAGCTCTCCTGGTGGTCCGCGTAAGACGTCACTCCGCTGGACCCCCCAGCAGCCCTCGAAAGTGGCGACAGTTTCGCAGATCACAACCCCACGTGAAGAATAGGTATCCTGGTGGTCCGCGTAAGACGCCAGCCATGGCGCCCACGGGTGGTTTGGAACGCCAAGCGGCGGACTCGGTGTCCGAGAAGAGGGCCTGGAACAAAGAGAGGGCGGCTGCGCGGTCGACGCCATGGAACTGCTGGGGCACGAGGGTCTTCTCGTCCCACTCGAGGGCGGCGGGGCCAGCCTGGCCGCGAAAGGCGAAGCGGATGACGGGCATGGCGTCGCTGTGGATATCGCCATTGCTGCGGATGGCCCGCCATTGCAGGTCGGGGCACTGGCGTAGGAGCAAGGGTTGGAGCTTCTTGCATTGAATTATCAGTGCGGCTGTGCTGCGGAGACCTGTCGCCATCGAGGTAGATGTCCACGCGCTGCCCAGCGGCCTCGGCAGTGACGAAGAACTTCCATTCCCCCGCGGAATCACGCAAGGCACGCTGCAGAGCGCGGGAGCGAGGGACAGCGACATTGCGGGCGCCGTTGGCTTGAAGAACGGAGCGGCGGGCAAACCTGGGGCCGTGAAGTTCAACGCGGTCGGACTGAAGGCCAGCGCCTCAGATCCACTCCTGCAGGTCATTGAGGGGGGGTGTCGGGCGAGACGAGGCGCCGGCAGCCGACGGAGAAGATCGCGGGGTTTGGAATGCGGCCCCAGTCGGCGAGTCGCGCGAATGCCGCGATCGGGATCTGGGCCTCGGCGAGGACGAGGGCGTCACGCATCTGGTCGGCGCGGTGCAACATGAGCTTCTGCACGGCGGCCCGTCCGTCCTGCCCGCGGCGGGCGTGGGCGACGGCGCCGCGAAGGTTTTTCCACGCGGCGTTCGGTCTGGAAGACTTGCTTCTGGAGGAGGGAACGGAAGCTCACGCGAGACTACTCGCGAAGCCGTTCGGCCTGGGCGTGGAAAGCGTCGGCGGCGATGGCGACCTGCTCCTGCATGAGGCCCTGTAGGGCGGAGTCCAAGTGTGCGAGCACTGCAGGCGCGAGGGGCGCGCTGCTGGAACGGAGCCTGGTGTGGGATGTGCTTCTTCCGGGAGAACATGTGCGGCATGAAGAGCGGATCCTTATAAATCGCTTGCGATGGGAAGGTGTTGGAGAACTTGTCCAGGTCGGCCGTCGGTTTCCATGGGCCTTGTCCTTGGAGAGCGTCGGGGTGGGGGCCGCCGCCGCCCGACGGGTCAGCGGATGCGGGGCGAGCGGCAGGGCGGGCCGTGCGGGAGGATCGTGGCACAGCGCGACGTAATGAGCGGCCTGCAGGGACGGCGCCGTCACGTGATTGAGCGGCGAGAGGTCCACGGGCAGCTTCGGCACGGGGGCGGTCTTCTTAGCGATGGACACGATCACGGTGTCCAGGATGATCGCGATGTCCAGTCTTCTGTCGGTGGCGGCGTGAAGCTTGCGACGAGGGGAGGCTGCGAGATGCGGAGCGCTCGTTGCTGTTGGAGCTGTTGCTGTTCGCCATGGTTGCGAGCTGGTCTCGAAGGGCGAGCTGTGGTTGATGTCCGCGATGAGCAGCTGACAGCCAGCGGCCAGGTGCGATGCGCAGCCCGAACGTGACAGCGGTGAGGTCGATGAGAAGACCAGCGGCGGCGCGAGCAGTATAAAAGGCTCGGAGCGGGGCTCGACGAGCGATAAGGAAGGCACGGAACGGGGCTCGACGAGCGGATCTGGAAGGCTCGAAGCAGAGCTCGACGAGCGGATATTGACGGCCGCCTGCAAGGCCAGTGCGAGAAGCAGGAAAAGCTGGGATGGGCGGCCGCAAGCCTCCTGGTCGTGGCGGCAAGTCTGCGCGGACCAGGTGGGAGCCTACCCCGTGGAGGAGAAAATGAAAAGGACACCATGGTTGCCTTGAACCAAAAGTTCTACGGAAGGAGGAGGAGCAGAAGGAGGAGGAGGAGGCGGAGGAGGAGAAACCACCTCCTCCTCATCCCTCCTCCCCGCCACGCTCCCGCCGCGCCCGCCTCCTCCCCCCTGCTTCCCCCTTTCTCACCTCGCCCAGAGCGTTGCCTGAACAGGATGCCGAGGCGGCTCCCTCCTCACCCATCTCTTCCTCCCTCTGCTCGCCTTTCTCCTCCGCATCCTTCTCCCTCGTCCCCCTCCCTTCACCCTCCTCTGTTTCCTCCGCCCACTCTTCCTCGTTCTCGTCTCCCCCCCCCTCGCACGCCCCCCCCCTCCTCCTCCTCCTGCCCCCTCGTCATCTCCCCACTCCCGCTTTCTCGTCCACATCCCTCTCCTCTTCCACTCCCTTGCGCCCCGCCTCCTAAACCCTGTCCTTGTCCTCTTTTTCCCCCCACCCACTCCTGGAGTGAATGAAACCAGCGAAAAAAAAGCTCTTTCGGCTCTTCCCCCTCCTCCCCCTCCTCCCCCTCCTCTTCCGCTCCTCATGATCCAGCTCTTCTTCCTCCGTCTCCTCATCCTCCTTACCCTTCCAATGCCCCCTCCCCCCCCCCTCTCCACCTCATGGCATCCCCAGAGAGCCTCCTGGCAGCAAGTCTCATCAACACCCCGTACCAAAGCATTTACCCTCGATCCTCGATGTCTTCCTCATCATCTCTCTCTCTCTCTCTCTCTCTCTCTCTCTCCCGGCGGCTATAATAAACCCTACTTGCAAGACTGCGACGGGGAAAATCATCCGGGGCCTCACTCACGAGAATGGCACTATACCGAAAACACTGCAAGATCCTCCTTCTCCTCCTCCTCCTCCTCCTCTTTCTGCTCCCCCTCCCCATTGAGCTCGACAAAAAGACTGGGGAAGGACCCAAGGGATCGACGGCAACCCTGGAGGGGAAGTGAGAAGAGGCGGGCCTTCTAAGAAGGCTAGGAAGTATTCCAACCTTCTAAAAACATTTCTAAGCCTTCCCCGAAGACACGGACAGCTTCTCAGAAGGCGCGAGGGCTTCGGAAAAGCCCCGCCGCCTTCCGAGAAGGCCTTCTCCTTGCCACTTCCCACCTCCCGCTCGCCGCCGACAGTGCCCTCAACGTCGCCCGTGGGCCGCCTGTCCTGGGCCGTGGGGCCGTCTCAGGAGCATGCCTAACCAGGCTCGGGCCAATCCCTACCCCCAAGTCGGCGGCGAGCGAGGGGGGGGGAGTGAGGAGGAGAAGGCCTTCTCAAAAGGCGGCGAGGCTTCTCAGAAGCCCTTGAGCCTTCTGAGAGGTGTTCTGCGTCTTCGGGGAAGGTGTGGGACACTTATCAGAAGGAGGCGGGCCTTCCGAGCCTTCTGACAAGGCCCAGCCCTTCTCACTCCCCCCCTCGCTCGCCGCCCATGGACCAGCCTCGAGCCCATCCCTGCCCCTGAGATTGACAAGCCCGAGGCGACGACACTGGTGGGGCTGTGCCCCGAGAAGCGCACGGCCCGGACCCGCATATAGAGAGTGCTCCCTCGGGGCGGCAGCCTGCGCACTCCGACCACAGAGCGGGAGCCACGGCCAAGGGGCCGCCGCGGGCCGCATGCGCCGGACTTTCGAACCTGCGATGAGCAATGAGCTTTCGGTGCGGGCCCTCTGCCGCCGCCACCAGGACCCGCTGGACATCCCTGCCGCCTGCCCCAATGTCCTCAGCCTGGACACCCACAAATACCCGTGTGATGCTCCGTCGCTGCCAGTCCTCATGATCCCTGTCTGGGTCGCCTGGACAGCAATCGCACGACGAACGACTGCGGCCCCCCCCCCAAAAAAAAATGTGCATGTCCAGGCGCCTCCAACGAGGCCAGGCACTCCAGCAGAATCCCGACGATCTCCAGGTGGGCGTGCATCATAGCCTCTTGCACAAATCAGCGGGGAAGCAGGGTCGTAGTTCGAAGCGAAGAGACACCAAACTCTGTGTAGCGCAACTGAACATCGGACTGACCTGACCTTGAAGGTACACTGCATTTCAATGAAAGGAAGATGCGAATGTCGCGCAGGTGACGAAAGAAGCAAGTGAGAGTACCGTGCGTTCTCCTCGTCTCAGGGCCGTCTCGACCCCAGGTGCACTCGTACCGCGCAGACGTCTCACAGCCATGGTGCTACCACACGGAACGCCGAGGCAGGAGCGCCTGGGCTCTGCTGGCAACGGCGAGCCTCTCGGCCACGAGTTCCCCGACCGAGATGTAGAGAACGGCCCGAAACCCCCAGCTTGCCCTCCTGAGCCCAAAATGGTCCTAGCCTCAGCATCTGCACTGTCCGCCCGCCGGGGGGGCGCTGCTGCGCGCTGCTGCTGGGCATGCGGCCCCCTCCCGGAGAGTGGCCGCCGCGGAGATGGGGACCGCGAAAGCTGCGGCGAGGGCATCGGATAGGGAGCCCTTCGATGTGGAATCCGGGGCCTGGAAGCTGCTGCGACGCCAGTGGAGGCACGGCCATGGATCTGCCTCCAGTCGGGCCGGGCGAAAGAGGGGGGATAGCAAAGGGGGGGGTGAGAAGCAGCTCACGCAGCTGATTCTCCCGGCGCCTCCAAGGCGCCGGAGGCGGCCATGCATCAATGGGCCCCTCGGTGGGGCCGGGACCGGCTGCACGCAGCAGATCTCGTAGACCCTTCCTTTCCCAAGGCCCCCCCGCGTCGTCCGACCCGATCCCGAAGGGAGGAGAGGGAGGAGAGGGCGGAGAGGGAGGAGAGGGGGAGGTGAGGAGTAGGTAGGAGAGGAGAGAGGGAGAGAGGGAGCGAGGGAGGAGAGGGAGGAGAGGGAGGAGCGGGAGGCCACCGCAGCAGCTCGGCGGGCTCCGAGGCCGGCGGCGTCTCCGCCGCTCGTGCAGGGAGGGGCTCCCGAGGGCGGGACCCCCCTAGGCTGGCGATGGGGCGCGCCGAGGTTTGGGGGGGCCCCGACGGTGACAAAAGCAACGAGTCTGACCCAGAACAGCGCGGGAGCGGGTCAGCCATGCTCGGTGAGCCAAGACGAATGAAGGGGCCCCAGGACACACAAATAAATACACACAAATAAAAAGATTCCCCATATTTTCCTATATTTTCTGGGTTTTTCTCTCCCCCCCCCACTTCCCATATTTTCCCATATTTTCTGGGGATCGACGATTAATTGTGTCTGTGTGTTTTTTCCCCTCCTGAACGAAGCCAGGACAGGGACAAGATCGGACAGGGGCACATCGGAGATCTCCGAGGTCCGGCGAGTCTGGAGGATGTCCCGGGCGGCGTGGCCTTCTCAGAGCGTTCCGGAACGCTCTCGGAGCGCAGCCGAACGCTATGGAACGATTTGTCACTGTCCCAGCCCCGCCCGATGATCTCCACACACCAGGCAAAAGAGACACACACACACACACACACACGGCTGGATCCAAATGCGGAACATCCCGAGGCCGCGCGCTGGACGCGCACGCGCGGACCGGCGCACCCGTCCACACGAGGACGGGGCGTTGGAACAACGCGCGGCGTGTGCGGCCTCGCGCGGGCCGGCCACGTCCAGAGCACCATGCTCCCCAGAAGAGCTAAGAGGTCCATGAGCGCTATCCTCTTCTAGGTGCAAGCGCATGAGGTGGAGGGATATATGGGAGATTCCGAAAACCCTGAACCCAAAAGCGTGTTCATCTCTTGTGGGCACATGTTTTTCTTCCGCCGCCTTCCGCCGAGCTTCCGCCGGCTTCCGCCGGCGGAGGCGGCCTCGTTTTACTTCCGCCGACCTTCCGCCGCCCTTCCGCCGCCATCCACCGAGGAAATCTCCTTCGATCCTCGAATGTAAAGCCCTTTTTGGAACGCCCCAAATGTAGATATCGATACCGGAAACCGCTGTGGGTCCCTTTGGCCGCCGGACGGGCCCCCGAGCAAGCCCGATCGGCTGCCCATTTGGGCGGCCGAAGGGGCTCAGACTCAGACGCCGACTGGGATCAGAAGGGAACCCTGAAGCAGACCTCAGTTGTCATGACTTCTTCGCGGCGACGGCCGGACCTGGGACAAGAGAAACCTTGCAAAATCATGACAACAAGCCCTCCGCCGGCCAAAACACCCAGAGCCACAAGATCACTCGAGGGCACCCTCCCCCAGGATGCACAAGAGCACACCACGAGCACGAAGAGCACCAGGGTGCCCTCCCCGTGCCGACCTCTCGATCGTCTACCTCGGCCCGGCCGCAAGGAGGCCGACGGCGTCCGCACTCGTGCCGACCAGCCACAACTGGGGGAGTTGTGGTCCTTACCCCCCTGGGGGAACCCATCGCATCGACGATCTCTCGAGAGGGGTGTCGCAATCGATGGGTCCCCCCAGGGGGGTAAGGACCACAGCTCCCCCAGTTATGGCTGGCCTGTCGTGCGTGGGCGCAGCCCCCCGCCTGGGCAGGTCGGCATATGCGCGCCTCGCTTTTTCCTAAAGGAGCTCACGGGGGCCAGATCCGAGCGGAGCACTGACTGCCACGACTTACCGCAGCGCGCTGCAGAACCGCTGCAGTCGACACGCAGAGTGAGGACGCGCGATGAGGATGCAAGGGGCCTTGGAAGGCCATGTCGACACGGTGCGAGCGGGGCGCGGCCAGCAAAAGCGGCCAGGGATGGGCCGAAGGGGGAGGATGCAAGTTGGTTGAACCAGGGAGAGGAGGAGGAGGAGGAGGAGGAGGAGGAGGAGGAGGAAGAAGAAGACAACATAGAGGGAAAGAACTATTCACATGCACCGTTCTGGCCAGGCCCATCCTGAGCCCAGGAATCGTGTCCTAACGCCCTCCTACCTTGCCAGGAAGGCATATGCACCGATCCTGGGTCAAATGGCCTTGCCAGTGGGGGAAGTGTGGACCGGGGCAAGTGAAAAAGTGGGAAGGGGGGGGGTGGGATGTGAGGAGGGGGAAATTTGGGGAGAGGGAAAGGGGGGGGGGAAAGGGGAAAAGGGAGGGGGGGAGTGAAGGAGGGGGGGAAGGGAGGGGGAGGAAGAATGGGAGGAAAAGAGGGGGGGGGGGGAGGGGAAAGGGGGGGGGGGAAGGAGGGGGAGAAAGGAAAATTGAAAGAGGGGGGGGGGGGAGAAAAAAAGCAAAAATAGGGAGAGGGGGGGAGGGAAAGGGGAAAAGGGGGGGAAGGGGGGGGGAGAGGAAGGAAGAAAGGGGGGTGTGAAAAAGGGGCAGGGGGGGGGGGAAAAGAAAGGGAGAGAAAAAGGTGAGAAAAAGAGGGGGGGGGGAGGGGGGGGGGGGGAAGGGGGGGGGGATCGGTGCATGTGCATAGTTCTCTCGCCCGAGAATAGGCAGACGAAGCTGGGGGAGGAGAGGAGAAGGAGGAGGGGAGGAGAGGAGGAGGAGGGCAACCTTGGAAAGTCGCTCCTCCTTACCATGCGGG
Organism: Prorocentrum cordatum; assembly: GCA_963575745.1. Classification (NCBI taxonomy): domain Eukaryota; class Dinophyceae; order Prorocentrales; family Prorocentraceae; genus Prorocentrum; species Prorocentrum cordatum. Next base: position 105,999 of record CAUYUJ010018762.1, read on the forward strand.
TTGACTGCAGGCTGCGCGAGCTCCTCTGCGCTCGCCCAGGGAGGCCCGAGGGCGGCCTCTGCCCGCTCACTTCTTCTTCAGCGCCTTCTTGACCACGGCCGCCCTCTTCTTCTTGGCAACCATCAGCTTGAAGCGGTCGAAGTCGCTCATCGCGAGGCGGGTCTCCTTCGCCTTCACCTTCTTGGCCCAGGAGGTGGCAGCCCACTTGCCCATCACGTCGTCCTTCTCGAGCGCCTTCTTCAGCGTCTTCTCGCGCGCGCCCCGCGGAACGGTGGCCTTGAAGTCAGTGAGGCTCAGGCGCTTCACGGGCATCATGTGCCGGGCGACGCCGGTGACCGCCTCGGGCCCGTCGACGACGACACGCTTCTGGTCAACAATGTCGACGATGGCAGCAGGAGGAAAAAAACAGCACAAGCATAAACTCTCGGAGGCCCGCGCGGGCATCTGGGCTCGGGGCTGGGCCCAGGGGCGGTGCTACGGGGACCCATTGCCAAACCTAGAGGAGGAGGAGGACGAGGAGGAGGAGGACGAGGAGGAGGAGGAGGAGGAGGAGGAGGAGGAGGAGGAGCAGGAGGGAGGAGGAGGAGGAGGAGGGAGGAGGAGGAGGCGATATACCAGGGGGCCCAGCGCCGACCCGAGAGATCCGCGGGGAGGACTCCGGAAGGCCGTGCCCGGGCCGCTCTTTCGCCCTGCAGGCTGGTGCACATCTTGCCCGCGCAGGGCCCGTACGTGATCAGGGCCAGGCGCCCCGGCTCCACGAAGCGCGTGAACATCGAGGCCATGGCTGCCTCCCTGCCGAGAGGGGTGCGGGGCACGGCCGGGGGGGGCCGGCGCGTCGGAGCACGGGCAGGCGCACGGGGCTTCCTCGAGCCGAGAGCGGCCACGGGGTAAGAGGACGGGGAGGATCGGAGGTAAATCTCGATCGAGGTAAAGTCGGGGATCCCTCGGAGCTGGCGGGCCTCGAGGGTGTACGTAAACATCGAGCGCCGCGGCCGTTCCAGGGCGCTCCGAAGCACTCTCCGCGAGCGGTCCAGAACGCTCCGGAGCGATGTGCCGTCATCCTGGGCTTATGTCGGGCCTGTCCCCCCTACAGGGGGATTTTCGACGCAAAATTAAGAATACCTCAAAAATGCCCCAAAGAGGGCAAAAAATAGTCAAAAAATAGTCTCCAGACTATTTTTGGACTATGTTTTGAAAATTTTGGGGGTATTTTCTATTTTTCGTCGAAGATCCCCCTGTAGGGGGACAGGCCCGACTTAATCCTGGGCCTGCCTGTGACGAGGAGAGCGCGCGGCTTCGCCGCACAGACGTGCTCGAGCCGTGGCCCCGACGGCGAGGGCGCGGGGAGGCCTGGTGCCGAGCGCAGGGGCAGGCCGGGCAGCAGCGAGGCGCCGCAGGACGTGCGCTGCGGAGGCGCGCGCGGAGAACGGAGACAGGACCGGAGTGCTGGAGCGGAGGGGCGGGAGGAGGGGCGAGCGGCGGGGGAGGGGTGGCCGAGGGGGTGAGGAGGGCGGAGGCACACGTCGTTCATTCCTAGTCGTGCTCCTATCTAACGGTGCTCGCTTCCACTTGTTCCTGGCCCCCTCGTGGCCAGGAAGAGGCCCAGGATAGAGCAATTAGAAATGAAGGGGTCTTGGCCCCCGACAAGAATCAAAGAACTCTTGAAGACTTAGAACTGAACCATGTGTAGGAGGAGCGAGGATCAGATAAGACGCTGCCTCGAACGAGCGTCGCCTCCTCTGCGGCCGCCGCGCCGAGCGCCCGCGGGCCGCGGGGGGCACTCGGCGCAGCGCGCGGCGGGCACGCGCCATCTCGACACCCCCTCGCCGAATGGCCACCCGGGCAGGACGCCCCGGGGCCGCCTCTGTGGCCTACACCCGCGCCGCGCAGGGCAGGAGGAGCGAGGAGGGAGGAGGGCGGTGGAGGGAAGGGGGAGGGGGCGGACCTCTCTCGAGATCCCATTCGACGGGCCAGGCCCTGTCGCCGCAGGCCGTCTTCTGCGGGCCCCCAGGGCACCGACGTGTGGACACCTGGTGCGAGCCGTCGTGTCGCACGCCGGGAGCTCAGCAGAAGGCCTTCGGAGGTCCCCAGGTGGGCGGAGCTCTCCTGGGAAACCTCCGGGGGGGCCTCGGGATGCCCAGAGGGGGCCGCAAGACGTCCTTGGCGGTGGGGCGCGGGGGGGGAGGAGGAGGAGGAGGAGGAGGAGGAGGAGGAGGAGGAGGAGGAGGAGGAGGAGGAGGAGGAGGAGGAGAAGGAGGAGGACCAGTGTAAACCCAAGAGTCACCAACGATCTTGGAATAAACCCTCCCCCCAAGCTCCCTCTTCATAGGCCCCTCCAACGGTTCATGTCCAACGAGGGACCTGCTTCGTTGGGAGACAACCGTTCGAAGACCCTGAAGCATGCCAAACCATTAATCTCGGTACTCCAACGCCGCGGATGAACTTGACTGTTGCGTCTTGACGATCAAAACGCTATTCCTGGGACCTCAACTCCACGAACCATCGTAACTACTGCGCCCTCAACATCGTTAATCTTTCCACAAGACCATTTCTGGTACGTCGATCATGGGAATCCGTGAAGCTCTTGAAATGTGTAACAAGAATGTGCGCGGCACTACCGCGAGAGCCACATTTTGAAAATGAACCGCCCTCAATCCGTGAAACTCTTGCCAATTTGTTAATCGAATGTGCGCAGCGCTACGGCGAGAACCACATTTTGAAAACGGCCCGCCCTCAATCCGTGAAGCTCTTGCGAAATTTGAAAACGAATGCGCGCGCTGCGCTAAGGCGAGAACCACATTTTGAAAACCAACCGCCCTCTATCCGTGAAACTCTTGCAAATGTTGAAAACACATGTGCGCGGCGCGAAGGCGAGCCTCATTTTGAACCTCTTGCAAAGGCGAGAGACACATGTTGAAAACGACCCGCCCCCAATCCGTGAAGCTCTTGCAAATGTTTAAAACGAATGTGCGCGACGCTAAGGCAAGAACCACATGATGAAAACGACCCGCCCTCAATCTGTGAACCTGTTGCCAATCTCTAAGCTTCAGGGTCATAAGCGGTGAGGAAGTCTCAGGCGAAACGCCTGGCCCGCCCTGAAAACTTGCCTCGAGATGCGACAGAGAGAAGTTTTTTATAATGAGAAGGAATCGAAGAGGAGGGTGGAAGAGGGAGGAGGGGGGAGAAGGAGGGAGGGAGGAGGGAGGGTGGATGGAGGATGCTTTTTTGACTCAAGGAGGCTCGTTGCAACAATCAGCTTGAGCGGCTCGGGCCGAAGACCGGCCAGGCGGCTGAAAAGAGCCCTAGGCGTAGGTCATAAGCAGGCTTTCCCGATCCGACAAACGATCGGGGGGAGGTAGTGGCGACAGGAAAGCTGGAGGATAGAGAGAAGGAGGACAATAATAAAGAGGAGGAGACTGTCGCCGTGCCAGGCACAACACTTATGGCGACACGGCCAGTTGCCCCAAGACGGGCAGCATTGTCAGCCGAGAGCAGTGTACAGCTGGAAAAAGGCATGTCCAGCCTGGGAGGCCTGTGAAATAAAGCAAGCTTTGTGGATGCCACGACAATGGACACCCTAGCAGCCCTGTAATCGAAATTAAATGTGTTTAAAATGTCTGAAACATGTTCGGAACATGTTTTAAACATGTTTTTAACATGTTTCAAACATGTTTAACATATGTTCTAGGCATCTGGAAATGATTTGGCAACATGCTTCCTCTCCATTGATCGTCCTCCACAAGCCTAGCCTAATTTGCCGAGCCTGGCGTACGGAGTTCGACCCAAGCGACGTGCAAAGGCGAGGCACGCCAATTGGTGCAGGCTGCGAGAGAGGAGCTGGATAGAGGGCCAAATTGGCCCGGCCGCAGTGCGGCTGTCCAACAGTCCCGGGAGGGACGTCGGACAGGGAGGGAGGGGGTTCCCCACAAGATGCCGCAGTGATCGCATTGCTAGGAACGTGCCAGTCGAACGGAAGATGGCTGATGGCGCCTAGAACGGCAACACAGGGACCAGCGAACTGAGGAGGTAGAGTAGAGATGACATGGCAGTGCCTGAGGACAGCCATACGTGTGGAAGATGGCTGGTGGCGCCCTGGGCGGCAGCACAGAGACCAGCAAACTCGATGAAGAGGACTACGAAGCATTATGCACTGCAGGTGTATGCGCGGCTGCGCTGAAATCAGAAGACGCGGCACCCGACCAATCCTTGCGCGGAAGGGGGCAAGGACAGCGCTGCGGCGAAGAGGGCCCGGAAGTGCAACGCAAGTATGCCGTGCGACAAAATCCTACCCCAGTCGTCTGCTCGATAAGGGGTGAAAGCGCCCACGGACTACCATGGGCAGCGGGCGCAGCAGGCGTCATATCCTCGGGATCGGGTGGTCGAGGGAGGCAGCAGAGCAGTAAGACTGGGGAGGAGAAAGAGGGGATGTCTGAAGGGGAACTGGGACACACAAATAAATAAACACAAATAACTAGATTCCCAATATTTTCCAATATTTTCTGGGTTTCCGTCTTCCCCCCCACTTCCCATATTTTCCATATTTTCTCGGGAATCGACGATTAATTGTGTCTGTGTGCTTCTTCCCCTCCTGAATGTAGCTGCATGCAGCTTGGCGGCATGCTGTGCGGGCTGCTACTTTGGCGCATGCACATTAGGTGCACCGAGCCAAGCACGGGAAAGATGCGTTCCAGACTGGCCGAGCATCGATGCTGACTCAGATCGACATCCGCGCTCACTGTCGAAAAAGATTGCCGCCAAGTGTGCTTGGGTCCCAATCTAGCAGGCTTGCGGCACCATGTGCCGTGTGCGAGCGAGGCCCACTCGAGCAGGCTGAGCGGCAGCGTGCGCACGTCGCGTGTGCGAGCGCCATCACGTGTGCGTATGCGAGCTTTCTGCGTGTCGGCCTTCAGCGAGCAGCAGCCCCTCTGTGGCCTGCCTGCCAGCGGAGCGGAGGGTGATTTTCGACGAAAGTTTAAAAATGCCAAAAAAAATATTCAACAAATAATACAAAACAACAGAATTCGAAAAAATAATACAAATAATACAAAATATTCAACAAATGACAGTTACACACGCAGAAGCACGTAGCTAGCATGCACCGCTGGATGTGACGCTTGTCGCAATGGCAAGAACCCGGCAACTGGTGGGTAAGACGGGGGACATACGGAGGCAAATGCGTAGCCGAGACAGAGATGAATGCGCAATAAGGGTATGAGCGCAAGTGCAGACCAGGACGCAAGTACCAGAGAAGGGCTACAAAGGAGCAAGAGGTAAGGGAGGCTGCAGGACGCAGGAATGCCAAGGGGCAAACATGCTAACCGCGCGGGGATGAGGAGGGAGAAGGCAATGCGGCGTGCACAAGAAGAAATCCATGCCGGCTTGGGCCCTGGAGTGTGAGCCACCGGAATCCAGCGTTAGGCGCTCCAAGCTTGCACACGTGTTTCTGGGGTGCCTGGTGATGCGAAGGTGACCTGGTAGCGACGACGGCATGGCCTGGTAGCTACGACCATGCAGGGCCCTGAGGTAGCAAATAAACTGTCATTTCGTTGCCTCTGTAGGGCGCTACTCGTGCAAAGATGGCTGGTGGCGCCTCCGGCGGCTCAGAGACCAGCTTACTTGAGGCAGAGTGCCGCGGCGTAGAATGCACTGAAGATGCATGCGAACTGCGCTGAGTGCAAGGGGCATGAGCGCAAATGCTGACTGCCGACTGGGACGCGAGTGCACTGGAGGACGGAGAGGAGGACAAGGGCATGGCAGAAGCTCGCGGCGTCATCGCTTCCCACCGACCCTGACGTTGAAGCGGCCCTGCGGCAGCCGGCTCTTAGTCGCGCCTGGAGCGGAGCAGCTCTCTGGCAGGATGTGCGAGACCTCGGGTCTTGAGGATCGCTGCTGCGAACCCACGCGCGCCGCGGCCAGCTGCTTCGGGGTGGGTGGCGAAGGTGCGCAGCGATGGGCCATCGCGCTGCCGCGCGCACCCGACCACGCCTCCTGGGCGCTGCCCGCGCTGAGCAGCCGGCACGGCAGGCGGCAGAGCCGAGGGGGGCAGCCGCGCTGCCCGGTGGAGGGCCGGGCACCAGCTCGGCTCCAGCGGACGCCGAGGCGCCAAAGTCAACACCAGCAGCGGCAGCTGGAGCGGAAACGGCAGGCCCCAGCAAAGCTCTGGCGCGGCGGCGGCCGCCGAGAGCGCAGAGGCTCGGAAGCGCTGCGGCGGCTGCACAGCTGCCTGTGCTGAGTGCTGCGCTGTAGCACTGGCTGTGGCAGTAAAGGCGGCAGGCCTGGAGGGGGTGCAAGAAATCGGCGCTGTGGCACTGGCTGTCGCTGAGACTGCTCGGGGGAACCGCCGCTCGCCTGGGTGAAAGAATGGGGGGCGCTGAGGAGCTGCGCGACCTCAGGAGAGTGCTTCACATAGGCATTGCGTGGCCCAGAAAATGTCGAGGTCAGAAGCGGAGGAGGGAGGAAGGCAAAGCCTAAGTAAGCTTTTCCTGTCCGGTTGGGAAGCTCTGCGAGAACCTGCGTAACATGGTCCGTCAGAAGCTGCGAAGAACTAGGCTGCATGGACCAGTAGCGCTGGCGGGAAGCAGTGAACCACTGACACGTACGCGACATAATCACAATGACATCAGACCTAAAAAGATGAGTGGCGACAGAACTGCGCCTGTGATTTGTTGCTGCGCACGCTGTAGAATCCAGCTTAGTCTCCCTGGCAATATGGTGTGCTTAGTCTTGGGCCTGTCCAGCCGGCTGGGGCTGGAGCGGACGGAGCGCCGAAGACAAAACCAGGTGCCCATGCAGCCGGCTGTCTGTGCTGAGGTTGTGGATGCCATGACAATGGACACTCTAACAATCCTAGCATTGAATTAAAGATGTGCTTCAAATGTGTAAAACATGGTCTAACAATGTTTCAAAACTGTTTCTTACATTTTAAAACAGTTTTACACATCTTTTAGACACCTGGAAATTACTTGGCAGCACGCTTCCTCTCCATTGATCCTCGTGCCAATGCTGAGGCAGCAGGTGCGAAGGGGGCGGAAGGACGAGGCGCAGGAGGCGGCGAAGGAGTGCCGGGGGGCAAGGGATGAGGCGGCTGAGGGGAGGGCAAGGCTGGCAGGGGAGGTGCACTCGCCCTCCGCCTCGACGAGCTCCGCCTGCGGCGCGCTCGCCCGGGCCTCCCCCGTCGCGCGGCAGGCGGAGCCCGCTGCACTGGCGCGACGCGCCTCCTGCCCGTGGTCGTGCCCGTGGCCTTCGCCTCCGGCATCCTCCCGCACCATCGGAATCCTCGCCCTGCCCCTCCTCGACGGAGACGGCACACGCCGGAGCCAGGGCGTGCCGGAGAGCTCGAGCGGCAGGCGGCAGCTGCTGCCCCCGAGGGCTGATGGCCTCGCCGAGCGGCCTGAGCAGGTGCTGGACTGCCCTCGCGCCAGCCCGAGCGTACTGGGCTCGGCGCTGCGCCCACGAGCGGGGAGGGCGTCGCCTCCGGCGGCCCATCGCGGGGGCTTCCATGGCGGCGGGCGGACTGTCAAGAGAGGGGAAGGGGTGAGCGGGCAGGAGCCAGCGCCCGCGGGAGCGCCGGCGGCGCTGGCCGGCAAGGAGCAGGGGCTCCGCTCGGGCTGGCGCTGAAAGGAGGAGGGGGGAGGGAGGAGGAGGGGAGGGAAGGGGAGGGAGGAGGAGGGGCGAGGGAGGAGGAGAGGAGGGGCGAGGGATAAGCTAGGTGCGCTCGCGTCATATCTGACGTCCTACCCCTCCCGCCCATCCCTTACCATGGCGCTGATTTTCTCTATCCGCGGACGCGTGTCGTAGCGGACCTGTGGCTCCGCGCGCGCGCGTGCGTAGTGGGAGGTGGTGCGCGTGCGTGCGTGCGTGCGTGCGTGCGTGCGTGCGTGCGTGCGTGCGTGCGTGCGTGTGTGCGTGGTGGTGGTGGTGGTGGTGGTGGTGGTGGTGGTGGTGGTGGTGGTGGTGCTGGTGGTGGTGGTGCTGGTGGTGGTGGTGGGTGGTGGTGGTGGTGGTGGTGGTGGTGGTGGTGGTGGTGGTGGTGGTGGTGGTGGTGGTGGTGGTGGTGCGGTGCGGCGCGGTGGTGGCGGGCGGATGGGCGCGCGAGAAAGAGGCCCGCGCTGGGGCGAGAACGCCATCCTGAACGACGGAGGCCAAACACCGATCCGAAAATGAGGCCCACGCTGCAGCGGGAGCACGATTCGGAACGATTCGGGAGCAGAAATGAGGCCGGCGCCTCAGCGAGAGCAGCATTTTGAAAAAAAACGCAGGCGAAAACCCAACTCCCGGGAATCCTGTGTGTAAAAAACAGTACGCGGGGGGGGTCTACTACTTTCAGGCCGCCTTCGGGGGAAGAGGGAGAGTAGTATTCATATTGAGTAATTGTAGAGGAGGAGGAGGAGGAGGAGGAGAGGGCGAGGGGAAGGGAGAGAGGAGGGGCGAGGGAGGGGAGGGGAGGGGAGGGGAGGGCTGCCTTGCTCTTCACGATGTCGCCGAGGCTGAGGTGGCGCAGGTTCTGGTGGCTGCTTCGGGTGGCGTCGTGCTGCTGCTGGCGGCGGCCCGGGCAGGCGCTCTGGCGTGCGTGCGCCGCTCCCGCCCCCGAGGCCGTGTGCAGAGCACGGGCACTGATCCCGAGCCCACCCTCCTCCTCCTCCTCCTCCTCCTCCTCCTCCTCCTCCTCCTCCTCCTCCTCCTCCTCCTCCTCCTACACCCCACGCCCATCCTCCTCCTCCTCCCATCCATCGTCCTCCTCTTCCCCTCCTCCTCCTCTCTCCTCCTCCTCCCCTCCTCCTCCTCTCCTCCTCTTCCTCCTCCTCCTCCTCCTCCTCCTCCTCCTCCTCCTCCTCCTGCTAAATAAAATTGCCCCCAACTCTCGATGGTCGTAGACAGCAGCTCACAGAACTGTGAGATCGTCCCTATGGCGCCCGATAGCGCGTCCGATAGGACGCAAAGCAGACATGGAGCATATTCCTCACATGGGCGCAATTGGGCGCTAATGGGCGCCATTTGGGCGCTATTCGGCGCCACCGGGCGCCACTGGTCACTACTGTGCACGACTGGACGCTGTCTGGGCGGTGTTGGGCGCTGTGCGCCCACGTGCATTCGGTGCAAGACGAGCGGAAGCTTCCGTGACTTTCTCTACACAGGATCGGGTGTGGAGGCTGCGGGGCGTTCTCGGGAGGTCATTGCACGTGACTGAAGCCTTCGGCGGTGGACAAACCACCATTTAGTAGACCTCCCCTTAATGAAAACGGCCTGGGACCGAAACCGACGGACCTGGACCCGCAAAAATGAAGGCCGCGACGCCCTCTCGCGAACCGAAGACGGCCAATTCCTTCATCGACGTGTCAGGGTAAGAGGTCTGTCCACTCCCGAACCCTTGCGGGCCACACGGGGGCCTCCCGGGGGGCCTCTGGAGACCTCTGGACGTTAGGCTCGGAGGCCGCAGGCAAGCTCTGCCGCCTCCTCCCCGTCCCGCTCGCTCGAAAGCAGCGTCCTCCCACGGGCAGGTCGCGGACCCCCGGACCTCTCGCGGCAGCGCGCGAGGGCAACAGCAGGCAACGCGTGTTCGTCGGTTCGTGGAGGCATCCTCGCCTCGGGATGCTTTTTCCAGCAGGTGCGCCGAGGGCGCTCTGGGGTGCCCGAATCGTCCCGAGCGGCCGCCGGAGACCCGAGTTATGATCCGGAGGCCCGACTCGGGTCGGGCGAAAGGGGGGGATAGCAAAGGGGGGGGGTTGAGAATCAGCTCACGTAGCTGATTTTCCCGGCGCCTCCCGGCGCCGAAATCAGCTGCATGCAGCAAATTTCGTAATCACCCCTTTCCCAATCCCCTTTCGCCCGGCCCGACCGACGCAAGAGTGACCCTTCGCCGGAGTGGCCTTTGGTGCGCGGCTTCTCGGAGGGCGCGGGGGGGGGGGGGGGGCAAGCGCGCAGGCCGCTGCCGCCGCAACGCATGGAGCGATCGGGGGGGGCCCCAGGGGGCCCGCACCCGCACCAGGTCACGCGGGGGCGGGCGGCGACCCCGGTCCCCGACTTTGAACGAAGGGCTTCCCGCCCTTGAACGAGGGCCCGCGAGGCCCGACCCGGAGACCTGCGACGGAGGGGCGCCCACCCTCGACATGATGACCCCCCCTTCTTCGGCCACGCGCAGGGAGTGGCCCCGGGCAAAGTGGCCTCTGCTGCGCGGCTGTTGTGGGGACGCGGGGGGCCCACACACACACACACACACACACACACACACACACACACAAGCCCGCAAGACGCTACTGTCGCATCGTCTTCGCCGATCGGGGTGGGGGCCCTGGCGGGCCCGCACCAGTGGTCGCTCCAGCGACGGGTCACTCTTACGTGCAGTCGCCCCCCCGGCTTTCGCTAGCATGGGTGAACCGGGTCCTGAGGGAAACGGGCCCTGGATCCTTCACCTTCCCCCGGGACGAGGTCCTCACCCTAGATCCCTTCCTGACAGTCCCGGGGCCCTGTGGAGGGCCACAGAAACCAAAAGCAACGAAATACCTCAAGGCCCTCTTCCCTCAGGACCCGCTGGCTCCTTCTGGAGCGCGCTCACGGCCGGGATCATCGGAGCGGATCCAGCCCACAGGTCGGCGAGGGTCCGCGCCCCCCCCCACCCAAAAAGAGAGCCCGCAGGTTTCCCCCCTCCTCCTCCTCCTCCTCCTCCTCCTCCTCCTCCTCCTCCTCCTCCTCCTCCCCTCCTCCTCCTCTGCTCCTCCTCTGCTCCTCCTCCTCCTCCTCCTCCTCCTACTCCACCTCCTCCTCCTCCCCTCCTCCTCCTCCCTCCGCCTCCTCCTCCGTCCTCCTCCTCCTCCTCCTCCTCCTCCTTCCTCCTCCTCCCCTCCTCCTCCTCCTCCTCCTCCTCCTCCTCCTCCTCCTCCTCCTCCTCTCCTCCTTCCTTCCTCGAAGCCGTGGAGCCCCCCTCTGAGGGCACAACTGTCCACGCGGGAACTCCCTACGCAAGAGGAACGACAACAGCTGGACCTTTCCCAGCCACACCTGGGAGGTAGCCCTGGCACATCCTTCGGACGGCCCGCCTACCCCACTCCCCAGGCTTGCAACACGGGGCGAGGAATCCCTTGAATTGCTTCGAACTGTGAGCACCACAGAGCGTACACGCAACAACGGGATGGGCCGCATCCTGAAGGGACTCCTCCACCCTAAAAACAACTAAACGATGTACCTTCAAACCCTGCTCGTGCAAGCGCTCATTGGCATCACGCGCACGCGTCGAGATCGACCCAGGGCAGACCTCGGACACGGGGGCCACAGCACGGCAGCGAGCACACCAGGGTTGCCTGGAAGGCCCTCTTAAATCATGAGGCAGCTGAGCAGGGACGACAACAAGGAGAGGGGGCGCGCTCACACGCGTGCGGCGCGCAACGTGCGTAGTGTCACGCCCGTCCGCATGCGCGCCCACCTCCCCAATCCTGTGCCCAACCTGCTCCACAAACTGCTCAGCCTGCTGCATGCGCTTCCTATCCTCAGCAGGCGCGCGCGCAAGCTGGCCTCCAAACTTCGCCCATACGTCGGCGTGGAAGTTGCCGAAACGGTCCCGACGCGTGATGCGGCCCGCATCCACGTCAGACATCGTGCAGTGACTCTTGACTTTACGCATCGAAAGGCCGGCCTCGCAAAGGCCGCCAAACTCAGCCAGGGCCTTCCAGAAGACCCGCCAGAGACAAGCCCAGGCCGAGGAATGGGCCGTGGTGGCCTCTTCCCCTCTCTCAGTCACCCCACGAAACACAAAATCTGAATCAGTGACAGCAGTGATCGGAGGCAACGAATTCTGAATCAAAAGATCAAGGCCTCCAATTCGGCCCCGTCGATGTCGAACACAGACTGCGAACAAGTGCAGTAAACAATGTCAACTACACCGAGGGGGGCCTCATCACGCAGAGTTACGACGGCCCAGCCTGTACAACTCAAACTACTCCACTGGCCTGCAAGGGCCGAACCGTCCAGGTAGGCTTCCTTGGCAATAAGGACCCCAGGCCCCGCATGCTGATGCCAGACCACCGTGTCCTGGGCAGGGGCCCTCCACGAGGTCCGCGGGATGGGCCAAAGCGCCCTCTCCAGGAGCACACGGACCTGGGACCGATCCTGAGCCTGAACCAGCGGAGTAAACTCCTCCTCCCTTTCCTCCTCCTCCTCCTCCTCCTCCTCCCTTTCCTCCTCCTCCTCCTCCTCCTCCTCCTCCTCCTCCTCCTCCCTCCTCCTCCTCCTCTCTCCTCCTCCTCCTCCTCCTCCTCCGCTGCTCCTCCTCCCCTCCTCCTCCTCCTACTCCTCCTCCTACTCCTCCTCCTCCTCCTTCTTTCTCCTCCTCCTCCTCCTCCTCTGCCCCTCCTGCTCCTCCTCCTCCTCCTCCTCCTCCTCCTCCTCCTCCTCCCTTCCTCCTCCTGCTGCTCCCTGGCTCCTCCTCCTCCTCCTCCTCCTCCTCCTCCTCCTCCTTCCTCCTCCTCCTCCTCCCCTCATCTCTGCTCCTCCTCCTCGCTCCTCCTCCTCCTCCCTCCTCCTCCTCCTCCTCCTCCTCCTCCTCCTCCTCCACTCCTCCTCCTCCGCCTCCTCCTCCCCTCCTCATCCTCCCTCCTTCTGATCCTCCTCCTCCTTCGCCTCCTCCTCCTCCTCCTCCTCCTCCTCATCATCAATCATCATCATCATCCTCATCATCATCATCAGCATCATCTCATCATCATCATCATCATCGTCATCATCATCCAGCTTCCTCCTCCTCCCCTCCATCCCTCTTTCTCCTCCTCCTCCTCCTCCGCCTCCTCCTCCTCATCATCATCATCAGCAGCATCAGCGTCAGCATGATCATCATCATCATCATCATCATCATCATCATCATCATCATCATCATCACCATCATCATCATCATCATCAGCATCATCATCATGGTCATCATCATCATCATCATCATCAGCAGCATCATCATCATCATCATCATCAGCATCAGCATCAGCATCAGCATCATCATCATCATCAGCAGCAGCATCAGCATCATCATCATCAGCAACAGCAGCATCATCATCATCATCACCAGCATCATCATCATTACCATCAGCATCATCAGCATCAGCATCATCAGCATCAGCATCACCATCATCAACATATCATCAGCATCAGCTTCATCATAACCAGCAGCATCAGCATCCCCCCATCAGCATCATCCTCATCATCATCACCAGCATCAGCATCCTAGTCAGCATCATCAGTATCGTCATCATCAGCAGCATCATCAACAGCAGCATCACCATCGACAGCATCACCAGCATGATCATCACCATAGTCATCAGCAGCAGAAGCATAATGATCATCATCCGCATCATCATCATAATCGACATCAGCATCACCATCATCATCAGCATCATAAGCATCATCAGAATCAGTAGCATCCCCTAGGCATCCCCTCCTCCCCCTCCTCCTCCTCCGACTCATCCTCTGCTCCTCCTCCTCCTCCTCGTCATCATTCTCGTCCTCCTCCTCCTCCTCCTCATCATCCTCCTCCCCTCCTCCTCATCCTACTCATCCTCCCCGCCATCCTCCTTCTCCCGTTCCGCCGTATGCCCCTCCTCGTCCTCCTGCTCCCCCCCCTCCTCCTTCTCCTTTTCCGCCTCTTCCTCCTCCTCATCATCATCAACAGCATCTTCCTCCTCCTCCTACTCCTCCTCCTCCTCATCGTCCTCCTCCTCCTCTTCCTCCTCCTTCTCATCCTCCTCCCCCACCGCCACTCCTCCTTCTCCTCCTCCTCCTCCTCCTCCTCCTCCTCCTCCTCCCCCCTCCTCCTCCCGTCCTCCTCATCCTCCTCCTCTTATCCTCCTCTTATCCTCTTATCCTCCTCCTCCTCCTCCTCCGTATCCTCCCCCTCCGCCTTCTCCGCCTCCTTCTCCTCCTGATAATCCCCATCCTCCGCCTCCTCCTCATCATCATCAGCAGCAGCATCAGCATCAGCAGCATCATCAGCAGCAGCCTCATCATCCTCCCCCTCCTCCTCCTCCTCGTCCTCCTCCTCCACCTTCGCCTCCTCATCATTATCTGCCTCTTCTTATCAGTATGGTTATGCCTCCTCTGCCTAATCCTCATCCTCCTCTGCCTCAGCATCCCACTCTGCCTCATCCTCCTCCTCTGACTCTTCCAGCTCCTCCTCCTCCGCCTCCTCCTCATCCTCATCTGCCTCCTCTGCCTCCTCCC
>CAUYUJ010018762.1:120288-137788 GCA_963575745.1 Prorocentrum cordatum
ATCATCATCATCATCATCACCATCATCATCAATCATCATCATCATCATCATCATCATCATCATCATCATTCATCATCGTCATCGTCATCATCATCATCATCATCACGGCATCATCATCATCCGCCTCATCCTCCTGCCTCGATTATCCTGACTCACTCCTCCGCCGCCTTTCCTCCTCCTCTCCTCCGCCCCATCGCCTCCTCCCCCGCCTCATCCTTCGCGACTAACCTCCTCCCCTCCTCCTCCAACTCCTCTCCTCCTCCTCCTCCTCCTCCTCCTCCTCATCTTCTTCCTCCCCTCCGCGTGTCCCCTTCTCCTCCTCCTCCTCCTCTTCCTCCTCCTCCTCCTCCCCCTCCTCCTTCGTATCCTCACTCTTATTTGTCGTATGCCTTTTCGTCTCCGTAGTATGATGTATATGTCGTTTTCTTGTTTCGTCGTGTTATGAATCGTATTAGTATTACGTGTCTGAATATTGTGCTTCATGTTCTTCTTCGTGTTGTTCGCAATCGTATTACGATTCGGAGTCCTCCAATTAGCCGCCTCAGCCTTCTTATTATGCGTCTTAGCATTCAACGTATTCCTCTTCTTCTTCGTTTTCCGCCTTCTCCGCCTGCTCCTCCTCCTCGTCCTCATCCTCCTCCTCTTCTTAGTCCTCCTCCTCCTCCTCCTCCTCGTCCTCGTCCTCCTCATCCTCATTATCCTCCTCCTCCTCCTCGTCCCCCTCCTCCTCCTCCTCTTCTTCCTCCTCGTTATCCTCCTCGGTATCCTCCTCTCCTCCTCCTCCTCCTCCTCCTCCTCCTCCTCCTCCTCCCCCTCCTCCTCCACCCCCTCCTCCTCCTCACTGCTCCTCCTCCTCCTCCCTTCTCCTCCTCCTCCTCCTCAGCCTCCTCCTGCCATGCTCCTCCTCCCCCTCCACTTTCTCTTCCTCCTCCTCCTCCTCCTCCTCCTCCTCCTCCTCCTCCTCCTCCTCCTCCTCCTCCTCCTCCTTCCTATCATATTCGCCCTGACTGCCGGCGTCCAGCGACTCGACACTTTGGAGCCTGGGGGCAAAGGGACCTCTCGACCCTCTCCCTGGGGCGGGCGTTTCGTCCTGAGCCGCTGCTTGGTAGCCCCTGGGTCCGAAAGCGGCATCATGCGACGGAATATGTCGAAAAACGTCAGGATCTAGATGCTCGAATAGCTAGAACGCTTTTCCAAGTCATATACATCCAGGCTCCGGCGGCCGATCGGGAAGACCTAGGCACCCCAGAGTACTCCCAGCGAGGCGCAGGTCTGGTGGACAGCGTCCCGAGGCTGGAAAGCCGCCGAGAACAGACGGGAAAGCCCGAAGACGTCCAAGAGCCTCGAACCTGGCACAGAGCTGGGGCCCTTCTCAGGTCGGACGAAAGCGGGGAAGCCAAAAGGTATCGATCCCGCTATCCACCAGACCTCTCCTGGGGCACGTTCTGACCAGAATTTCGCAGCGGATCCAGCGGTGGCGACGAGGGCCTCCCAGGAGGCTCCAAAGGGGGAAAACGGGCTGGGTACCTCGTCCTCCTGTGAAACTCGGGCCGGACGAAAAGGAAAGATGGCAAAGGGGGATCCGCGATCAGCTCACGCACAGTCATGGTACTGCCAGAAGCATCGCTAAATCATGAACGAAGCTCCTCTTTGGCCCCAGAACCGCCTAGGTGCACGAGGAGAGCTAGAGGGACAACCACGGAACGATCCTAAGGAACAGCGAGCCCCTTCCAAACTCAAAGCGGTCCTTATCTCAGCGCCTTGACCGTATCCCTGGGTTTTGTCCAGCGACTCCCGGAGCCGGGGGCGCCATAGTATGTATCGAGGAAGACGCCCGTCGGCGGAGCCGAAACCAGCTGCGTGCAGCAGATTCCCGTCGTCTGGCCTAAGGCGAAGCCAAGACGAGGATAAATCCGGGTGAGGATAAAGCGAGACTCTCTGAGATTCCGCGCCGCGGCCTTCTCGGAGTGTTCCGGAACGCCCTGAGAGCGTTCCAGAGTGCTCTGGAACGGATTCCTCCCCGTCCGACGCCCCGTCCGACGCCCCCCGTCATATGAAGGTCTCAATGACTGCTGCCGTCCCTCGACTCGCGCTGGAGCGGCCACGACGTGCTCCAGGTTTCGCTGGCGATCGTCGGATTTACCTGGGTTTGCCCGGATGTGCGTGGATTTGCCTCGATTGGATTCACCTGGCTCGATCCCCACGAGTCGATTGGCGAAACGTCGTCAAGCCCTGAGGGACCCCGTCCTCCACTCTCTGCACACGCACACACACACATCACCCCGACGCCAGCTCGCGCGCGTGCCGCTCGCACCACGAGCAGGGTGAAGAAGAGATCGCGAGCCAGATCCGCGGCCTCGATCGAGAGGGGCGAAAAGGCCGAGGCTGCACCATTAGGGGAACAAAAAGTTACATAAACATGCAAAGTCGGAGGTCCGCGCGGATTTCTCGGATCGGCGCTGGGGCCCCCCCGGCGGCGCCTCCGGCGCCGCCCCTGGCGCGCTCCGCGCGCCAGGGAGGGGGGTCCAGCGCCGATCCGAGAAATCCGCGCGGACCTCCGAGCTTTTATGTTTATGTCACTTTTCGTTCCCCTAACCATGCAGCGCTATGGAGCCAGAGTCAGGCAGAGGAGGGGGGGGGGCGCGGGAGCTCCCAGTCTGGCTGGAAGGCCCCGATCTCGGCGCGCAGCCGCGCGGCGCCATCCCCGGCGTCGCCCAGGCCCGCACTCATGCTCGAAACCTCGGGGGGAGGAAGTCCTCCTCCTCCTCCTCCGCCTCCTCCGCCTCCTCCCCCTCCTCCTCCTCCTCCTCCGCCTCCTCCTCCTCCTCCTCCTCCTCCTCCGCCTCCTCCTCCTCCTCCTCCTCCTCCTCCTCCTTCCTCCTCCGCCTCCTTCTCCTTCCCCCTTCCTCCGCCTCCCTCCTCCTCCTCCTCCTCCTCTCCTCCTCCTCCTCCTCCTCCTCCTCCCCCTCCTCCTCCTCCTCCCCCTCCTCCTCCTCCTCCTCCTCCTCCGCCTCCTCCTCCTCTCCTCCTCCTCCTCCTTCCTCCTCCTCCCTCCTCCCTCCCTCCTCCTCCCTCCTCCTCCTCCCTCCCCTCCTCCTCCTCCTCCTCTCCTCCTCCTCCTCCTCCTCCTCTCTCTCTCCTCCTCCTCCTCCTCCTCCTCCTCCTCCTCCTCCTCCTCCTCCTCCTCCTCCTCACGCATGCACCCCGCGCGGCGCCGTCGGGAGCTCCCGGCCTGGGCTACAGTGGGAGCGTTGACCCAAGGAACCCCAAATAACGAGGAACCCCAACCCAAGGAACCCCAGTTGAACTTCGATTTCCCGTCGAAGCCACAAGGAAAACCTGAGGCAAGCTGTGAAACAACTGAGGAGCGCGGAGCCCCTCCCCGACCAAAAGGGTTCCTTCTTCAGGGCCCCGACTAGAGAGCTCCGAAGGAGGAGCGAGCGGATTTGGCGGCTGCGACGAGCCCTGGTCGCGAAGAGGTGGCCCCGACCTGGATCGACGGGCCGGCTCGAAGACCCGGAGCCGCTGAGGAGCCCGAGGTGGCCCCTATTCCAGCGCCTCGACTGAGCTCCCAGGAGGACCGCGGCATAAAAAAGGTGAAGCCCCTTTTTGGGGGCCCCGTGTTTGGCCCCCGTTTTGGGCCCCTCGGGGGAGGTCCTTCTCCTCCGCCTCCTCCTCCCTCCTCCGCCTCCTCCTTCTGCTCCGCCTCCGCCTCCGCCTCGGGGCACAAGTAGAGGAGCCCAGGGACACACGAAGAAATACACACAAATGACAGGATTCCCCTATACTTTCCCATATCTTCTGGGTTTTTGTTCTTCTCCCCCTTCCCATATTTTCCCATATTTTCCTGGAAGTCGACGATTAATTGTGTCTCTGTGTTTCCTTCCCTCCTGAGCAATGCCGACGACGAGCAGAGAGGGGCCTGGCGATGACGAGGCACGTTGTCTCGGCAGGAGAGCCCAGAATCGGATCGACAAATCCAATCGGCGGTCGACATGAATCGGATCGACGGAAATCGGCAGCCGAGTCGGAAAAAGTCGAATCGGCGCGGAAAAGGGCAAGCTTGTACGCGCCCAGTGAGCAATCGGAGCCCAGATCGGAATCCCCCAGCCGAATCGAAATGGAGTCGGAGTCAATCGAGATCGACTCGAATCGAAGCGGGGGAATCAAAAGGAGCCCTGTCTCGGTATCGGGAGCGGCCAAGAGGGGGGTGTCCAAGAGGGGGGGTGCAAATCATGACCGGCGGCATGTGCGCGGCCCAGCGGGGGGGCCAGGGACGCAATGAAATAAGAAGAGACGCCATGAAGTCTGGGGAGATCTCATGGCTCACGCCATGATATCCCCTCCCCCCTAGTCATCACCCCCCTCCTTGCCGCCCCCCGACGGTAGGGAGGGCACGGAGGCCGAGGACGGGCGCGAGGCGGCAGTGCAGCTGCCGCGGACGACGGCGCGAGGCCGCAGACCACGTGTGCTGCGGGCGCAGCGCGCGGCAGGAGGGGGAGGTGCCCCGGGGCCGAGGGGACTGCGCCTGGCCTCGGCCCCCAAAAAGCACACAGGGCGGACGCGGGGCCGCCGGCCGGCGTGCTCTGCGGTCGGACTTGGTTAGGAGAGGGCGCGCGAGAGGACACGGGACCCTTCCGAGGGCCACATCGCCACAGGAGTGCGAGAAGGCACACGTCGCGAGGCACAGGACACAAGGGTAGCCTTGAGCTGGCAGGGTCGACCTACAAATCCGGGCCGACTATACTAGGGATGTCCTCTTGGGTATTTCGAAGCTTGCTGGGCTGTCTCCGCACGTCGCACGCTGTGCTCTGTTGTGCCTTCCACCGCATCGCGGTGGATGGATATGCCAGGCTGGCAACAAATGGTAGCAAGCGTCAGCTGCCTCGGTCTGTAATACGTCGTCTGTAGTGGTGTCCTCGAGGATCAGGCCTGGAGGTGCTTGCAAAGTTTGTGGTCGGTGATTGCCTCGGTGCACCGTGACCCCACTTGTGGTTATTGAGCTCGGCTGTTGCTACCTCCGTGCGCAGCGTTGCTCGGTTGACGGGGCCCACACATAAGAGACACCTACATGTGCAACACAGGCTGACACACAGCCAAACACCCAGAGGTAACTCGAATCACCTTACGTCGTTTCCCCGCCCCTCCTCCGCGCGCGCTCTCGCGAATGTACCCCCTCCTCGTCCTCGCCCACGCGCGCTCCCGCGAGCGCGGGTGGAATCTTAGAGGAAGAAGAAGAGGAGCATCAGCTGCTGCTAAAACGTTTTTGGTCCGTGCTGGGCCTCTAGAGAGGGAGCACACCAATCGTTGCCTTTCCTGGGGGGGGAGAGAGAGAGAGAGAGAGAGAGAGAGAGTGAGAGGACGGGGGAAGAGGAGGAAATGGAGGAAGAGGAGGAGGAGGAGGAGGAGGAGGAGGAAGAAAAGGAGGAACTGGGGAAAAACATGGGGAAAGGTGATCACGATGATGGGGAGGTGGGTAAGGAAGAGGAGGAGGAGGAGGAAGAGGAGGAAGAAGAGCAGGAGGAAGAGGAGAAAACGAAACATTCGCTGTTACTCCCGGCGAGATGTGGCGGGCTAGGCACTGGAGGTTCGCCACTGCAGCTCAAGGGACCTGGCTCGCGATCCAACTCGAATATGGCTGCTCGTCCCCTGTGATAAGGCGGCGCCGGGAGGAAAGCTTGGAGCTAGGATGGCAGCAGCAGCTGCCATCTCAAAGACGGGTCACGCCAGCCAAAAGTGTTTTAGAGCCTTCGCGTGGTCCACACAAGCCTGCTCTTTTCACGCGCGGCGGGCGACTGATTATGTTGCGAGCTGCGCCATGGAGATCCGCCACTGAAGCTTGCAGGAGAGGAGCGTGCCCGACTGAAAGGCCTGGCTCGCGACCCGATGCGAACGTCTATGATGTATGCGCGTCCGCTCGCCCCGAACTTTCGGGACCCAGGCCGAAGTTCACGGCCAAGCCGCCCTGAACGCACAACGGACCCAGGCTGGTCCAGGAATCTCAACTCGAGATCGGAGCCCCCGAAGACAAGGCTCGCGGCTTTCTTATATGGGGGCCCCGAAGCTTCGGTGATTAACCGCGACCGCCCTGCTGTGGTCGTGCGACCGCACTGATATTAGAGCAGGACCATGCCACGTATGACTGCTGCGAGGATGCTCGAGGCAGACCGCGACGCGCATTCGGCTGCACAAACGAAGCGTTCGGAGCGCCAACTCAAAACAGGCATCACCCTGGTCGACCTTCTCTTGTTGGGTTTGGGGATGGCCAGGGAGGCCACGCGAGCGCTCTCGCATGCGCAGCGGCACGTGGACATTCTGCGCCAAAGCAACGCGGGGCCAACATCACGGCCAAACGCACGGCCCGACACAATGCACGATCGCGGGCTGGCCTCGACGCAGAGGCGAAGGAGGTTGCCGGCAGGCCCCGCCTTGATGCCCTGCTCTCGCGAGCAGTAGCCAGCGCACCTCGCGGCCGCCGCCGCGCGGCCCGCGCCGCTGAAGAGCTCGGGAATTAAGAGGGGCCGCGGCTGAATTGCGGGCGCCGGCGGAGGGCGCGCCCGCGCGCGGCGCGCACCTCGATCGGGCGCTCGCAGTCGAAGGCGCGGGCCCGCTGCGCCGCGCCCAACTCCCGCCGCGCGTCGTTGAGCCGCCCCGCCTTCTCGCGTCTCGCAGCGCTCTCGGCCGATCGCCACCAGCCTCTTTCCTGTTATGTTTTTTATCTGCGTTCTCGGCGAGCTCGGTCGATCAACGCCCCGCCGCGGCGCGGCCTTGACGCGGCGCCATCTCGAAGCCGTGGGCCACCGCCGTCACCCGCGTGAACATCGTGTAGAACTGGCCGCGCCCCCAAAGGAAGACGCGCTCCAAGCCCGGGCCCTGGCCGAGGCGCGTGAGCGCGCGGTCTAGCCACGGAGCCCAAGCAGAATCCATCGCCGTCGCGTCGTCGGCCCCCCTCGTCTTGCTCTGGGTCGCGCTCGTTCCGCCGGGGAAGGAAGAAGCCCTGCCTGCCAGGGCCCCCGCGAGCCGGCGGCGGCGGAGACCAGCGCAGGAGCGACGGGCGCTCCGACGGCCGCAGGCAGGCCACCACCGTCGCGACAATGCCCACCGCGGCGACGCATCGCCCCGGCCGCATCAGCTGCAGCGCGAGAGCGACCCACGCGGGCCACGGCAGCGGCGCCCGACGCGTGGGCGACCCGAGAACCCGCGACCCAGCCGCGCGGAGTCAGCCCACGCCACCTCATGAGTTGGACGACCCATGTCTTCACCTACAAGGGAAGATGCGAAGAAACCCAAATCGTCAAATTGCTTATCCTGCGCCGCGTGCCCCGGTAGCTTCGACGCGTTGGACCCCCTTCGAATCGCCCCTTGACGCCCGCGCCCGCATGGCCGACGCGCGCCGCGGGCAAGCGTTCGCCTGGCCGATGGCGAACAAAATCCTCCGGCACGCGCTCCCGCGTGAAGAAGGGCGCGAACGCCATGAAGCCGTCCGCGACGAGGCGCCCGAAATCGTCGCCTCGAAAGGGGGGGGTCTCATTTTCCTTTTTGCACCTCCTCCGCCCCGCCCGCCTATCGCGGCGGCCCCTCCCAGGGGATGGCGGGCGGGGAGAGGGGTGGGGGGCGTCGGGGTCGTTCCTGGATGTTCGGGGCACACCCCCATCCCCCTTTTTGCCTTCGCAATGGCCTTGGCCATCAGGCCGGCGGCTGGCATCGCGGCGACATAATTATGACGTCGCCGATTTCCACGCCCGCGCGCGAAGCGGCGGGCATGGCTCGCCTCGCACGGGCGAGCCCCACCAAAACCGAAACAGCTTCGATCGGGGTGGGGGGCGGCAGTGAGGAGCAAGCGGGTTCGGAAGAGAAATCCGATGACGGTGGGACACTACTTGCGCCCTCGGTGGGCGCAACCTATTTGCTCGACGCCCCACCTGACAACTAGTTCAATGCGTTGTACGTGTTGCACGTTGTTCGACAAACTACAAAAGTCTGTCAACAACACGTTTGCCCCCAATCCGCGCGCGCTACTTTTGGGAAACTGAACGCGCGCATCCGCCCGACAATGACAAATCTGTGTTCGTGGATCCTCGCATCCAACATCATCTGAATCATAGTCTGTCAAAGCACGACACGTGCTCACATATGACGACACGTAAACATACTTCGAAAATCATATCACGCATGCGTTTAGAAGTTTGCAAATTATCGTGCGATGTGTCCTCGTTGCGATGAGTCCCAAATTGTTTGCGAAGTCCGATTTTCAGACAGTCATGCACACCCCCGCCACAAAAAAATCAACTGCTGAAAAAATCCTCTATTTTGGCAAACCGTCTTCAACGCGCCCGTCGCGCCATCGACGCCGCAAGCGCCGCGGCCGCCCAGCCCCGGCGCCCGGCTGCGACCAGGGCCGAAAGGCGCAAGGCTTCGACGCGGGCAGCTCAGTTCGCGAGGTTGCGGAGCTCGGGCGACGCTGCGTCGAAAGGGCCGCTCGTCCCCGTTGGGAACCTGCCAGTGCGCCACGCGGGATGCCTCGCTGATCTGAGCCACTCGACGCGCCACCACCTCCAGACAGGCCAGGCTGCCCAAATCCAGGGCGTCGAAGGTTCCGGCCAGCCAGAAGATCCGTCACCAGGCAATTCACCTCGTGCCATGCTCGATCTCGCTGGCTGGTTCCGCACGGCCGGCAGACGTTGCTCATCCACGTCATGGGGCCTCCGCCATGCTGCGTGAAGCGCTGGCTAGAGGTGCAGGGCAGTGCCAGCCCTGCGCAGCTCGCAGCCGCCCAAAGCCCCCACGCTGCCCTCGCCCACGGCGCGACGCCACTCCTTGAAGCGAGCGCCCTGCTCGTTCCACTCCACGCGGACGGCGCGCGCGTCGTCCGCCGGGAGGCCGGCCCCCTCGCCGCGGGGCGCGGGCGTGCCCTCCACCTCCTCGCGCGGGCGATCGGCAAGCGCCTCGCGGAGGTCGGCGGGGCGGGGCTGGGATCTCTCAGCCAGGGGCCCAGCCGCGGGGGGCGGCAGGGTGGCGCCCATGCGCCTAGCCCTGTCAAAAGCCTGGGACCGTCACTCCTCGACCACGCTGGCCCAGCGTCGGGAGGCTGGCCGCCTCGCCCCGCGGGGGCTCGGAGCCATGGCCAGGGGCCAATTGCCCGTCAGCCTCGTCCCCGGGGGGCTCGGGGAAGCGGGGGGCCACGGCCAGGGGCCACTTGCCCCTGAGGCGGCGCCGGGCAGCATCAAGCACCCCGATGTCGCACTCGTCGCCGTGAACCCCTCGGGCCAACCGTGGAGAAGCGAGGAATGCCAGACCCAGTCCGCGCGCCGTTCGACGTAGCGATCACCGTCGGCCGACCAGCACTCGTGTCGGCGGTCCATGTAGACGTGCCGGAGCAGCAGCCGTTCATGAGTCCACTCATCGCCGTCGAACCGGCGAAAGGTCACTCTGACGTGTTGTCGCCCCCGCGCGCACGCCCCTGGCGGGCAGCCCGGGCAGGGCCTCGGCGCTGGGTGGCAAGCGGGGCGCCGGGGGCACGACAGCGGCCCCGCGAGCGCCACCCGCGCCGCCTCGGCCCCGGCCCCGCGCGCCCGCTCCCGCAAAACGCCAGGGCCCGCCGCCGCCGCCGCCAAGGCCGCGCAGAGGGCCGCCACCATGCCAGGTGGCCGGGGCCCTCGGCGCGCTGAAGCTCGGAGCCGGGATGCCAGCAGCGTTGCCACTTCAAATACAGGTCACGACAGCCTGGGGTATTCAAGAGCATGCACGTGGCCCCCCCCCCACACACACACAAACAACAGGAGAAATGAAGGGCTAGGTGGTCGAAGGGGTTGACGTTGTGGGAGGCTCTCGTGGTTTGGGGGGGCTGTGCGCGGAGGAGAAGGAGTTGAAGAGGGGAGGATCGGGTGGAGGATCAGCAGCACATGAGCAGGTAGAGGAGGAGGATGAGGATAGGCATAAAAGAAGGAGGAGGATAAGGAAATGAGAAGCAGGCGGCGAAAGAAACGAGAAGTGAGGAACTGGAAACTGTCTTTTCTTGCCTGTCTGTCCTAACGACGCAGGCTGAGCAGCCTACGCTACCCCGGCCTTGCGGGATGGGAATTTGCGGCCTGCCCAGGATCGATAGAACTCCCAAGTGGGGCCCGGCCAGCTAGGGGTGATGAGTTGCACCGCGTCGCCGATGCACTGGCGACGTCGGATCGAGAACATCGGGCTCCAGTTTCTAGGTCAACTGACGTCGCCCATCGCGCCGCTCCCTGGCCAGCTCGGCGGCCCCCAGCCGCGACGCGCGGCGTTCTTCGCGCCCCTGGGGGTGACCCACACATCACGCCGCACCGTCGATGCATCGGCGATGCGGCACGCTCCCCCGACCCCACCTGCTCCGACCGCACTGGGGAGGGCCCTGGGGCTGTTCCCGTTCACCAGGCCCGCGAGTCCGCTCGCTCTTGGAGCTCGCCCGCGCGCCCGTCGCCCGTCCGCTCGGGCGCGCCGCCGCTCATGGAAGAACAAAAAAGCGGCGTCAGCATGACCTGAGGGCTGAAAGCCCACGTGGCTGGAGTCACATGTGGAACATCCAGTGGCCACGACGCTGGATGATAGGATATAGGCGCGGAAGCCCTAGGCGCCAGCCACAGGGGCCGAGCACTGGAAAAGATCTGTCGGAGGCGGGCCAGCTGAGACAACGGCGGCACTCCTGCCCGGCCCAGAGCCGCTCAAAATCAGTCCCCAGACCCCTCTGGGGGGTCCATCCTGATCCGCTCTTCGAGGCGGATCCTGCCGTGGCGACGAGAAGCCTCCGGGAGGGCCATGGCTGGCTCCGGAAGCCCTGAACCAAAACATGCTGCCGTATTTATACTACGGCTGCATCTTTCACTTCCGCTAACTTCCGCCGGCGGCGGAGGCCGCCTCGTTTTGCTTCCTTTTACCAACGCTACACCCTCGACTAATCAAACTGGATGTCTTACGGCGGGCCCAATTAAAAACAACCGATATCTCGGCGCAGCGTGATTCGGGCATGAACTAGCTGGGGCCTGAAGGGAGCGCTGAGGCAGGGGGGCGGGAAGCGTTGGCCTACCGCCCGCACGGTCCCGCCCTCGAGCACCCCCTCCGTTTTTCTTCCGCCGGCTTCCGCCGCCCCTGCGCCGCCTTCCGCCGAGGAAGCGGCAACGACTCCCTCGACCCTCGAAGGCGAGGCCCTTCCTGGAACGCCCCCAGTGAAGGACGGAAAAGGCCAGGTCCGGTGCTGCTAGGAGTGCACCTGCCCCAGGGCGCCCCGAAAAATCCCCGAGGAGGCCCCCATGGGCTCCAGAGCACAACCTCCCGAGACCGAGAGGGCCCCAGGGGCCCCCGAGTGGAGCGAAGAACTCAGGGCACTTGCGGGTGTGGCTCGCGGGGCCCATCACGAGCATCCCCTCCGTCGGGCGCGGGATAGTGTTCCTCCTCCTCCTCCTCCTCCTCCTCCTCCTCCTCCTCCTCCTCCTCCTCCTCCTCCTGATTCCTCCTCCTCCTCCTCCTGCTCCTCCTCCTCCTCCTCCTCTTCCTCCTCCTCCTCCTCCTCGTCCTCCTCCTCCTCCTTTTCCTCCTCCTCCTCCTCCCCCTCCCCCTCCCCCTCATCCTCCTCGTCGTCGTCCTCTTCCTTCTCCTCCTCCTCCTCCTCTTCTTCTTCTTCCTCCTCCTCCTCCTGAAAGTCGCCAGGCGGCACAGGGCACCTGTGCGGGAGGGGTGATCCACGGAGGCCCTCCTCGGCCTCGCGCAGGGGCGCCTTTGGCCCGAAGAGGAGGAGGAGGAGGAGGAGGAGGAGGAGGAGGAGGAGGAGGAAGACGAGGAGGAGGAGGAGGAGGAGGAGGACGAGGAGGACTATGGGAGCTGGAACGCTTCACGAAAACCTTGCATTTTTTGTAGTTCAACTTCGTGCCTAGCATACGCCATTCGTGCTGGGGGGCTCTCGTGGCCTGCTCCATCTTCGGGATCCGAACGGGGCGGGGGGCCGAGGGACGGGTTTCGGTCCACGGGTCCGCCTGACTGGACTCTGCCAGAGCCCTCCTCGCACGCTTTCGAGTCAAAAAAATCTCCGTGCCCGCCACGTCTGTGGTCGGGACCCTCTGGGCGAATTCAGACCAGTGGACGCTCCTCTGGATGCGAGCTCGTCAGCACACTCTTACCCACGGCCCACCAAATGTCCTGAGGCGCGCGGATGTCCTCGGCCCCGCGGTGGGAGAGGGCCCACACTAGAATGACAGGGTGCGGCCCGCGAGCTCCGGAGACTCCGGCTATCCTGGGCCAAAGATCGGCACTCACACAACTGAGCGACGCAGCCAGATGCCGACCTCTGTTCCAGCCTTGCACGAGCGGAAGGTGATCTGTGACATAACGGAGCGGCCCCCGCGAGCATTCGAGAGCCCGCGTGCACGCCATGAGCTCGGCCCTGGGGGCCGTTTGTCGGGCGCCTCCGAGTCCGCGCGCGACCCCCGCAACAGGGGCCCATCCACCTGCTGGAGGGGCTTCGAGGGCGCGCGCTCCCGAGCCAACTCTCCTGCGACGCAGGCCCGACGAACATTGGCCCCCGAGCCGTCCCCAGAGAGCACGAGGAACCCGTCGGGGCCCCTGGGAGCTCGGGGGGGAGTCACCGAATTCGGAGCGGCGGGGAGGGAGGTCGAGGTCGAAGGTGGGGGTCGTGTCCTCGACACCCGGGAGGCCTCGCAGCCAGTGCGAGGGCACGCCTCGTGGCCAGCGCTCGCCAAAGGGAGGCGGGCCGACTTTTCAAAGTCGGCATGGCCGGTGATGCAAGGACAGATCCAAAGGCTGCAGAAGAGTGCGTCAGGCTCCTGGACACAGCGCGGTCACTGCACGGGTGCCTCATAGCCCGCCTGCGCCCGGCGCTGGTGGGTCCACTGGCCGCCCGAGACGACCGCCGCGTCGAAGGCCCAGTGGTCGTCGTCGTCGCCGCGCCGCTGGAGGCGCTGCAGCTCTCGGTTCACCATGAGGGCGTCGGCTTCACACGCAATGTCCGTGGGGCCCTGGTGCAGGAACGCCTGCCTCCAGAGCTTCTTGTCGATGAAGCGTTCGTGCTCGCCCAGCAGCTCGACGTCGTCCGCCGCCGCCACCGCGAAGCCGCCCTGAGTGTGCTTGGGGGGGCACCACCCGACACCGCCCGCGGAGACGCAGAAATCGCGGTCGACGGCGGCCCAACCAGCATCGACGAGCGCTGCGATCGTGGCTGAGACAGGGCCCCACAAGTCTCCAGCGGCACTCTCCAGCAGCGTGGGGCCTCCTGGCTGCGAGGTGCCAGGCCTTGGCGATCCTGGCGTGGAGCTCAGGGTGGCTAAACCAGAGGTCCAGCCAGGCCGTCAGCCGCCCGCGCGGCACGCTCCTGGCTGGGCCCGCCCTGCCGCATGCACTTGCCTGGGCCCAGGCCCACGGCAGCGCGGGATGCCTGCCTCGTCAGCCTGGGGATCTCGTAGTGCGGCAGGCCGTGCACCTGGTGGCCGTAGACGCCCTGGGCCCTCGCTCCAATCGTCCAGAAGCTCTTGGTGACCGCCTTGGGCCTCGCCGCCCTCCTGGAACGCTCGACGGCGCTGGCCCTCGCGGCAGCCCTCTGCGTCCTCTGCCTGCACTTGCTTCTGGCGCGCGTGCGGGCCGCGTTGCAGCCCGCCCCGAGGTCGGCGAAGCTGCCCTCCGCTTTTACTGGAACTCCTCGCCGCTGAAGTCCCTTGGCGACGGCAACGGAGAGCTTCGGGGCGCTCGCGACGACCGAGGTCTTGTGGGGGGGCTGCGAGGCCAGCGTCCTGGAGGCGCTGCCCCTGGTGTCGACCCCCTCCCCAGCTGCTTCTCCTCGACGTCGGCCTCCGCGCCCTGCGCCCGCAGCGCGGCGTCGCCCGCGGACGCCCAGAGGCCGATGCCCGCTTGCTTCGCGAGCTGGGCGCTGGAGGATGGGGCCCATGAAGGCCTTGGCGAGCCGCGCTCCTGCGCGGGGGGCCTGCCACGATGGATTGCATCGGCTGGGCCCCCCTGCTGACCCACTGCCTCTCCTTCAACGGCCTCGGGGCCAGGGGCATCTGCAGCCCCATGCAGAGCACGATGCGCGGGAAGCCCTGGGCCAGAGCGCGCTGGGCCAGCCTCGCGAAGCTGATTCCATCGAAGGACTTCGCCAGGTCGAGCCGCGCGGTCGCCGCGGCGACGCCGAGCCCCAGGGCTGTCTCGTCGAGGGTGACGCGGGGGAGCGAGGATTGGAGGGTCGACGACCCGCGCGCGGCCGTATCCCAGAACTCCTGAAAGGTCCCCCTCCAATCACTGGCGACCCCACTCCCCAGCTTGCTCCGCGTCTTCCCGGCGGAGGGGCTGGCCCGGCTCCCTGTCGCCACCGCCCTTGCCCTCGGGGGCGACGGCGCCGATGGCGGCCATGCGCCTGCATCCTCGACGTCGCTGGGCAGGTTGATCATGCGCTGGCTGCCCTCGGTGGGCAGCCTCTGGATCTTTACGGCGCCGAGGTTGGCGACGCCCTTGGCCTCGGCGGCGCCGAGGGCCGGGGGCGGGGGGCCCAGCTGGCTGAGCGCGAGCTGGGCGAGGGTACCCTGCCACGCGCGGCCCATGACCATGTGACCATGTGGATGTTTTCCTGGAGCTGCTTCTGGGCGGCTTGTCGTCGGCCGAGCGCCTCTCCCGCTCGTCCGCCCTGCGGCGCATGGGCAGGTCGGAGGCCGCCACTGCGCGCCCCTCCTGCTGCTTCACTGCGGTCTCTGGCTCGCCAGGTAGGTCTCGGAGCCTCCGCGTGGCATCCTTCCAGTGGCCGAAGTCGCCCCCCTCGTCCTGTCGTGCATCAGGTTGAGCTGGGCGTCGTCGGCTTCCTGCGTCAGCTCGCCGGTCTTGCTGCCGCAGCGCTGCGCCTCGCGGGCCCTCCCCGTGCGTCTTAGCATCTCGGGCCTCTTGAGCAGTGTGACAGCGATGTGCCGCCACTCGACGTGCTGGTCGCGCAGGCGTGATATCGCCGGCGCGGCCGAGAACCTCACCCGCTCGGTAGCGCAGCCGCTGCCCCTGCCAACGTAGGCCCCCCTCTGATTGTACTGGACCTCGTGATGCTCCTGCGCGGCCACCTCCAGCGCCGTGACACACCTCGCGAAGTGGCCGTCGACGCGCCCCTGGCCCTGGGGGCCCCCCGCGGGCAAGAAGTAATCCTCGTGCTTCGCGGCGCCCTCGCGAGCCACTGCCGCCCACTGCCGCCCGCCGCGAGCGGGCGCCGCCGCGACGTCCCCCGTCGCTCCCCCTCTGGCGGCGGCGCCCCTTTTCCCGCTCGCGCCACGCGCTGGAAGGAAAGGGGGAGGGGGGGGGGGGGGGGGGCACCCCTTGCAGGCGGGGCCCGCTGGGGCAACGACGGGCCCACCTCCCCTGCGGGCTGCCGCGTCAAGGGCGCGTGGCATCTGCGGTCCTGCGCCTGGTGTCGGCCGCCCGAACGGGCGGGGCACGCGGTGGGCGGCCTCTGCCGGGGGGTCTCTCCTGGGGCCAGGTCCCACGTCTCCACTGCTGCGCGCGCCGCTGACCTCAGCTCGGCTGGGGCGTGGAAGGCGGCGGTCGGCGCAAGCGCTGCCTCCGTGGACTCGTCAACCTCATCGTGGATCTCGCCGAAAGCTTCATTGCGACCTTCCCGCAGCCTCGCCCTTCTCTCGCCTCTGGCCCTCTGCAAGGCCTTATGCCGTTTGGCGCTGGGGTCCGCCGTCGTCTTGGGCCCGGGGACTTTCGGGGGCGCGTGCGCGAGGTCGAGCTCTCGGCGCCGCCAGTGCCGCTTGCCGTCCGCAATCGTAAGCTTCGGGCCCGCGCGGCCCTTCCAGGGCACCTCCTCAACCGCCTGCAACCTCATGCTAGCCGCCGCTCCCTCGGTGGCAATGGCATCGTCGATGGCGCTGCCTGCCCCTTCTGTCGCACGTGGCCGCGCAACTCTCTGGCGCGAGCCTCTCCGCGCTGAGCTTGGTGAGCCACTGGGTCTTGTCCCACTCCTCGGGCACCCAGTTGCCCGGGATGACCCGCGGGCCCATCAGTTGACGGACGCAACATTGTTGTTCGCAAACATCACCGAGTGGGGCCCGCAGGCCGGAGGATTTGTGCGAGCGCAGGCGGACGAGCGCGTCGTCGGCATGGTGGAGTCCCACGCGAACGAGGAGGCAGTCGGCAAGGCGCGCGCGGACCTGTCACGCGACGGCTGGAATCTTGCGGCGACGGCGGCGCGGCCCACTTGCCGATCAGCGGCGGGAGCGACGGGGAGAGAGTGAATCCTCGCCAAGAATCACATGCAGACCACATCTGTCGAGGACTGGAGAGAAGCAGCCAGAGGTGCATCAGGGCAAGACCCATTCGCTCGATTATGCCCCACGCGCCGGCATCTCAAGTCAGGCGACCTCTGGTGATTGGCCACGCGGCCTTGCGGTTGCTGGCTGCCCCCTGCCCCGGGGCTTCTGCACCGTCAGGAAGACTCCCGCGGAGCGCCAGGTTGGCCCGCCGCTGGGAGGCGCCACTGCTGCCGCCGTGCTCGACCACAGGCGCAGTAGGAGCAGCAGGAGCAGCCGCTGCCTCAGAGCCAGGGCTGGAGGCTGCCCGCGCCGTCTTCGAGGGCCACGGGGGGCGGCGGCCCCGGGCTGCGTCGATGCACTCCTGGAGAGTGGCTGCGAGCATGTCGGGGTCGGGGTCACGCAGGCCTGGCGCCTCCTGGTCCTCCGCGGCAGGAGCCTGCATGACTGTGTCCCAGGCGCTCTGGGACGGGTCCGCGGGGGGTGGAGTCCACCGTCGCCCTCTTGGGCGGCTTGCCCTTGATCTTCTCGACCTTGGCCCATAGATCCCTGACCTTGGCGTCCTCCGCGGCCATGTCCTGATAGTGGGCGTTGAGGGTGGCGCGGTGGGCCTCGAGCTCCTTCCTCTCCTCGTCGTCGAGTTTGTCGGGGCCCTGGTTTAGGAGGAACAAATCGAAGGCGAAGATGACCTTCTTGCCGTCGCTGGTGGTGGCGTCGTCCACCTGCCCGCGGTCCGCGACTGTGGTGGAGAGCGTCTGGACCGCCAGGGCGTGGTCCTGCTTCGCCGTGAGCATCTCTTGGCCAACGTGGAGGTGGCCCTCCTTGGCCTGCTTCGCGAACCCTTCCGCCTTGACGAAGGTGCCCGCTGCCTTCTGGAACGACGCTGTCTTGAGCTCGAGGATAGGGGCAGTGGACTGGACCTGCTGCGTGGGGGTCTTCGTCTTGGTCTCGGAGGCCGTCTTGGCAGCGAGGTCATTATTGGCCAGCTCGATGGCGTCGTTCGGGAGGATGGAGGTGAGCATCTCGAGCGCCTTCTTAAGAGTCTCTGTCTCCGACTGCTTGGTGTAACTGTCGCTACTGCCCTTGCCGTTGCCGCTGCCCCAGCGGCGGGCCTTGGCTACAAGCCACGAGGGCTTCGCAGGCTGCTGCTCGCCGCCGCCCGCGATGCCCGCACGGCCCTTCTGGTACGGCTGCAGCTTCGCACCGCACTTGATGAACTTGCAGCTGTTCCGCTCCAGCCTGAAGTT
>CAUYUJ010018762.1:139872-196087 GCA_963575745.1 Prorocentrum cordatum
CCTCCTCCTCCTCCTCCTCCTCCTCCTCCTCCGCCCCCTTTCCGCCCAATGTCGAAACGCCGTAGAAGAGATCTACCAGAAGCCTGGGAACACACCAGGCTGGATTCACATTCGGAGCGTTCGGAGGGCACGTGCTGGATACACGTGCGGAGACTGGCGTGCGTGTCCGAGGAAGGGCGGAGCGCTGGAAAAAACACATCTGGCCACATGCGTATCCAGCTCTCGCCCAGGCCAGCCACGTCATGCGTGTCCAGCTTACCGATGAGGGCACGCGCTCGCCATCCAGGCAGTTCAAATCTGCCTGAGGGGGCCCAAGGCATGTGTGGGTCCCTGGAGCCGTTGAGGGGGGATGCGAGAATCCTATGGGGCACCTGATGGCAGGCTGATTTCTTATCTGATGTGCCTACCGCAAGGAACTCGGACCGGATCGGAGGGTGCGTGAAATCGGGCCGCATCGGCACGGAGTCGAACTCGCATCGCATCGGCCGCGCCGGCGTGCACGGCAGCACCGCGCAGGCCATCTGGCCGCATCGCATCGCTCGAGCATCGGAATCGAACCGGCTCGAGCAGGCGCACTCGACTCGTGACCTCGAACTCGGGCGGACTCGAACACGCGGAGTGGGCCCCGCCTCGGGATCCCTCGCCGGCACGCGGGCGCGGTCGTGCGCGCGGAGCTGCGAGCGCCAGCGGCCGAAGCCGTCGAGCATGTCCCCGTGGAGGCTGCGCAGGGCCTCCCGGAGGAGGTGCTGCTCCTCGACGGCCTCCCCCCGTCCGACGCTGACGTCCGCGACCATGGCGCACTCCGAGCGCCAGAGCGACAGCAGGTGCTCGAACTGGTTGCGGGCGCTGTCCGCCTGGAAGCCGAACGTCGCCTGGGAGGAGGGCGCCGACTGGATCGGCGACGCGCAGGAGTGACCCTAATTACAGGGCAGTTTTTAATACATCGGATTTTCAAAATATCGGATTTTTTAACACATGATTAATTATCTCATCGTTGATTTAAAATGCTAAATCACGCGGAGCATGCATTAAAAACGACAGGCAGGAGTGCCCCTCGGTGCGCGCCTTGCGGGGGGCGCAGAGGAGGCAAACCCGAGCGCGGGAGCCGCTGCCATCGCATCGCACCCGGCCATCTTGGGACCCCCAAGTTCGGCTACACGCAAGAGCAGCCCTGGGCAGGAGTGACCTTCGGTGCGCGACCTTCGGGGGCCACGGGGAGGCCAAACCCGAGTGCGGAAGACGCTGCCATCGAATCGCACTCAGGCATCTGGGGCCCCAAAGGCGTGCCCGCAACAAAGATCACTCTGGCGAAAGGCCACTCTCACGCGTAGCCGAGGCTATATGCCAGCGCCAGTCCCGGCCAGGCCCATTCTGGGCCCGCCCTTCGTTGCACACGCCCTCCTGGCTTGGGCACGAGTATCTGCACACCGAATCTGGGGCCAGGACAGGCCTGGTCAGGATCGGTGTACAGTCGGACCCAGGCCAGAAGAACATCCTTCACGAACATGGGACGCTCCGCCGGCACAAATACACAGAGCACCCGAGGGCATTCTCAGAATGGGCAGCATCTCCCCAGGATGCTCAAGAACATCCGACACACACGAAGAGCACGAATTGGGGCGCCCTCCCCGAACCGACCTCGATCTTAAAGACCTCGGCCCGACCACACGCAGGTGTACAGGTGGCGCCCTCAGGCCTGCAGGCTGCTGAAGAGGTGCGCCGACGTGTCCGCGAAGCCCACCGCGTCGCCGAGCACGCGGAGGCACGACCTCTCCGCGAACCGGCCCTGCAGCTCCGCCCTGAGCCCGCGGCCGCCCACCGGCGTCTTCTCGTCTGCGACGGCGGGCATGCACGGCACCGGCTCCTCTCGCCACGCCGGGAACGCGGAGGCCTCCCGGGCGTGGTCCGAGCAGATGGGGCCGGAGGATCGCGCCGCACCGCCGATGCACCGGCGACGTCGGCGACGCCTCGGCGCCGCCGGCGCGGAGAGAACATCGGGCTCAGCATCGAGACGCATCGGCGATGCATCGGTGATGCATCGGCGATGCGGCGCGAGCCTCCGACCCCGTCTGCTCGGAGCCCGTCCGGGAGGCCCGGAAGAGCGCGCGAGCGGCGACCACATCTGCATTCGCGCCCTCTTCGAGGCCTCCCGGGCGCGCTCCCTCGGATACGCCATCGCTCGGATGCGTCTCGCGCGGGGCAGCCGCGAGCAAGAACAAAAAAAACGCCCTGCATCCACGGGGCAGCGGCGGCCCCGGGGCTCGGCCCGCGAGGCCGCGGAGGCGCGTGCTGTCCGCCCACGAGCACGGGGGCGGGGAGAATGTCGAGGGCGCCCCGCAGCAAACGTTGGGCAACAACGACAGCGGCCGCTGCTGGGCAGACAACGCTCCTCCTCCTCCTCCTCCTCCTCCTCCTCCTCCTCCCCTCCTCCTCCTGCTCTCCTCCTCCTCCTCTCCTCATCCTCTCTCCTCCTCTTCGTCCTCCTGTCTGCTCCTGCTCCCTGCCTCCTGCTCTGCTCCTGCTCCTGCTCTGCTCCTGCTCCTGCTCCTGCTCCTGCTCCTGCTCCTCCTCCTCCTCCTCCTCCTCCTCCTCCTCCTCCTCCTCCTCCTCCTCCTCCTCCTCCTCCCCCCTGGGCTTCTCCTCCTCCCTGGCTGCGCTGCTTGGCGGGGTCTTACGCAATACGTTATATCATACCTCACGCCGCGGCTGGCGCGGGCCGCCAGCGTGGCACGCCACATTGAAAACGAGGGCGCCTGCGCGCGACCTTACGCGGGCAGCTTACGCGCCAGTGTCGGCGCAGACGATCCCGTTTCTCTGGTGAGGCCAAGGTGGACAGCGCCCGAGGCGGCACCGACAACGGTTTCTGCTCAGAGAACAACCGCCGTGGGCTTCCGTCCCCCATTCTTCCCGTCCTCATCTCGAATGCTGCCAGGCAGCCTCTCAAACGCCAGGACACGAAAGAGGAGCGAGGAGTAGGAGGAAGACGAGGAGGAGAAGGAGGAGGAGGAGGAGGAGAAGAAGAAGAAGAAGAAGGAGGAAGGAGGAGGGAGGGAGGGAGGGCGGGACGGGAAGGGGAGAGGGAGGGAGGGAGGGAGGGAGGGGAGGGAGGGAGGGAGGAGGGGGGAGGGAGGGAGGGGAGGAGGGGGAGGGAGGGAGGTAGGGAGGGAGGCGAGGGAAGGATGGGAGGGAGGGAGGGAGGAGGAAGGAGGAGGGAGGGAGGGAGGGAGGGGAGGGAGGGAGGGAGGAGGAGGAGGAGGAGGAGGAGGAGGAGGAGGAGGAGGAGGAGGAGGGAAAGGGAGGTAGGCAGGAGGCAGGAGAGGAGGAGGAGGAGAGGGAAAGGGAGGAGCGACGAGGAGGAGGAGGAGGGGAGGAGGAGGAGGAGGGAGGGAGGGAGGGAGGGAGGGGAGGAGGGGGGGGAGGGGAGGGAGGGGAGGGAGGCAAGCTAGGTGCGCTCGCGTCATATCTGACATCCTACCCCTTCCTCCCATCCCTTACCATGGCGTAGTTCCCCTCTCTACTCGCACAGTCGGTTGTCGAGCAGGGCAATGATCCCGAAAGGGTGCGCGATGCACTGTAGAGCACGGCATGGCATGGCGTAGAAGAGCACCGCAAAGCGTAGCATGTCACAGCATGGCGTGGCGTGGCGTAGTGAAGAATTGCATCACAAAGCTTTGCAACGCAAAGCATGGCATCGCACAGCGGCCCCGAACATAACATTGCATAATTAGCATGGCGTTGAAGATCAAAGCGTAGCATGGCATAGCACGACGTGGCACTTAAGCACTGCATATCAAACTTCAGCTGAGGGCATGGCATCGCGCAGCGGAACGCAACCTAGCATTGCATTGTATGCCGTGGCATGGCACGGGAAATGACGCCAGTGCTGCAGCGGGAGCACGATTCGGAACGAGCGGAAGCGCGGAAAGGAGGCCAACGCTGCAGCGGGAGCACGATTCGGAACGAGCGGAAGCACGGAAATGAGGCCAGCGCTGCAGCGGGAGCACGATTCGGAACGAGCGGGGCCCGAAAATGAGGCCGGCGCCTCAGCGAGAGCAGCATTTTGAAAAAAAATGCAGGCGAAAACCCAACTCCGGGGAATCCTGTGTGTAAAAAAACAATACGCGGGGGGGGGACGAACACTCCCAGCCCGTCATCAGGGGAAGGAGGAGAGTAGTATTCATGTTGAGTAACTGTGGAGGGCGGGGGGGGAGGAGGGGGGGAGGGAGGGGGAGGAGGTGAGGAAGGGAGAGCGGGGCGCGATCCCCAACACAACGCCACAGTGTGCCCGCATCGGGCTGCCCTCGATCGCGCCGGTCCTCCGGCACGGCGGGCAGGTGGGAGCCGGCGGGTGCGCCGCCCGCCCGCCGGGGCCCGTCGGGGCGGCGGGCGGGGGCGCAGAGGGGGACCACGGCCGCGGCCACGACGAGGAGCACGAGCAGCCCGGCGGGCACGAGGAGCGCGACGGTCTCGATCGTCAGGTCGGACCTCTTCGCCTCCTCCTCCTCGCTCCTCCTCCTCCCCCCCTCCTCCCTCCTCCTCCTCCTCCTCCTCCGTTCCTCTCCTCCTCCTCGCCTCCTCCTATTATTCGACTTCCCTCCTTCATCGCTCCTCCTTCATGCTCATCCTCCCCCTCCTCCTCCTCCTCCTCCTCCCATCCTCCTCCCTCCTCCCCTCCTCCTCCTCGCTCCTCTCTCCTCATCTCATCCTCTCCTCCCTCCTCCTCCCCTCCCCTCCTCCTGCCATCTCCCTCCTCCTGCACTCCTCCTCCGCCCTCATGCTCCTCCTGCTCCTCCTCTTCCTCCTCCTCCTTCCTCCTCCTCCTCCTCCTCCTCCTCCTCCTCCTCCTCCTCCTCCTCCTCCGGCTCCTCCGGCTCCTCCTCCTCCTCCGTACGGTAAGGTCGGGCCTGTCCTCCTACAGGGGGATCTTGGACAAAAAAAAACATAGTCAAGAAATGCCGCAACATGGCCAACAAACACTCGAAGCCTCGTCCCCCAGACTATTGTTCCCTATGTCTGGAGATGCCTCCTGTAGAGGGACGTGCCCGACTCAACCGTACGCGGCCGTCGTGCTGCCGTGGGCAGCGGCAGACGAGGCGCGCAGCCCACCTCCGGGCCGGGAGGCGCCTGGGCGCACGAGGAGCGCAGGAGGAGCAGCCGCGGAGGGGCCCGGGGAGCCGCGGGCCCCGGCCGAGCCCGAAGCGTTTCGGACTTCGGCGTCGTGACTGTGCTCGACCACGGACTCCTTGCTACACGTTGGCCTCGGGCTATGCTGCTCCCGTCGCACTTCAGGGCCGCATCGCAGAAGCAAATTTCGAGCACCCAGAAGAGTGTCGAAGCAGCGTCGAGCGCGTATCGCCTCCGAGGGCCCGGCACGTCAGAAAACCCTCCAAGCTCAGCATGTTCCTGGTACTCGAAATTCTTTCTGGTGGCCAAGGCTAGAGCACTTTGGACCATCACAAGCCTCGGGCGGACTTCGGCGGTCTGCTGACGGTCTTCGGCGGTTCACGATGGTGTTTGGCGTGGGATGGTCAAGTTTGACCAGAGGTCCATCATCGAACCCCTGATGTTGTGGATACCACGACAATGGACACCCTAGCAGTCCGATCATTGAATTTATGTGTTAAACATGTTTTTTTTTATGTTTGAAACATGTTTAATACATGTTTTAGACATCTGGGAACTATCTGGCAACATGCTTCCTCTCCACTGATCGCCGTCCACAGCCCTAATGGACGTTGCAGCGTGACCCTCTCCGCCGCCCGGGGACGCCTGTCCCGGGGCGGCCGGGCAGCTTCCTCCTCCTGCGTGCCGCCGTGAGGGCGCAAACTTTCCAGCCGCTCGGGGACGGGCGCCCCCCGACGACGGACCTCACCGGCGACCGGCGACGCGCAGATACGCGTATCCATGCACTCGCGGACCGGGCTCCGAGGCGAGATCCCGTGCACACGCGATCTCGTGGAATGCGTCCCGCGCGGGGCACCCGCGGGAAGCCGCCTCCCCATGCGCACGGCAGCGCGGCCGAAGAGTCCGGACCCGCGAGGCCGTGGGCGCGGGTGTGCGCGGGCGCCCACTCTCGACGTCGGCGCCGTTCGAAGGGGCGAGAGCAGGGCACACGAGGGACCAGATCTGGCCGAGACTGGCGCGCTCCCCCGAGACGCAGACCACAGCATCGCCACTCCGATCCCCATCGGCCGACATCTCGGCCGGAGCCCATGATATGTGCTCCCCGCCCACGAGGGAGAGCCTATACGTCTGCACCGCTCTTCGCCCGCGGGCGACCACGCCGACAGCGTGTCCACGCAGAACGGCGGGCCCGGGATCGTGCAGCTCTCGGTGCCATCCATGACGACGGAGCCCCACGCGTTGATGGCATAGTACGCCGCGCCGGTGGCGTTGCCCTGCTCGAGGAGCACCCTGGCCAGGACGCACGCGGCCTCGGCGCGCCCGGACTTGCGGGTCCAGAGCGCCTCGTGCCGGAGGGCGAGGGCGCTTCCTTCCGATATGGCCCTCTGGTAGTCCCCGCTCGCGCTGCGCACCTCTTGGTCGACGCCGGCCGTGTACCAGAACAGCTCGACGTACAGTCGGACTCGATTGGAGAGGACACGCGAGAGGACACAAGACCCTTGCGCAGGCCACGTCGCCACAGGAGTGTGAGAAGGCACGCGTCGCGAGGCACAGGACGCAAGGGCACCCTTGAGCTGGCAGGGTCGACCTACGAGTCCGGGCCGCCTGTGCGCTGCCGCGGGCGCAGGCACGCGCGCAATCGGGGACGGGACTGGTGCGGTGCACGGGCGGCGCCGTCCAAACCGCGCGCGGAGTGGTGGCGCGGGGGGGGCGGCCAGCTCAGAGGGCGGGAAGACAGGAGCCTCCTCACCAGGGCCCGGAGGCTTCTCAGAAGCCCCCCCCCGCCGCCTTCTCAGAAGGCCGCCCCGGTGCGCCGCCTCCCCCAGGCGCGCGCCGCCAAGGCCCCTGCGTTCGCCGGCGCACCTTGCCGCAGTTCAGCTCGACCAGCGTCCCCAGGTCGTCCTCTCTGCAGGGGCCCAAGGACACACACACACAAACAAATGCACACAGATCCCAGGGGTCCCCCATCTTTTCCCATATTTTCTGGATCTTCGACGTCTTCCCCCCAACCTCCCATAGCCGAACACCACGGAGATTAATCCCACAGGGATAATAAAGTTCGGGGTCGCGAGGGGATTATAAATGTTGCCTACTGGAGGCCAGCATGTGGGAGGAGAAAGAGATGATGTTAAGAGGACCGAAAGCCGAGGATCGAGGATCGAGAATCGAAGTCCGAGGATCGAGAATTGTTGGTTCCGCTTGAGACATCCTTGAACAACTGCTCGTTTCGCTTGAGGCTGCTTCCAAAAAATGTTGGTTTCGCTTGAGACATCCTCGACAACGTCTTCGCTTCGTTTGATGTTGCTATCTCAACATAAGAGGGAAGTTCACCTCGATGGTGAACTTTTCACAGTGATAAGTTATCCCAGTGCGACCCTACCTAGGAGTTGGAACCCCTAGGAAAGCAGCATTAGTAGTAACAGTAACGCTAAGCTAAAGCTAAGCTAAAGCTAAGCTACAGCTAAGCTAAAGCTAAGCTAAAGCTAAGCTACATCTAAGCTAAATCTAAGCTAAAGCTGAGCTAAAGCTAAGCTAAGTCTAAGCTAAAGCTAAGCTAAAGCTGAGCAACAGCTAAGCTAAAGCTAAGCTACAGCTAAGCTACAGCTAAGCTAAAGCTAAGCTAAAGCTATGCAAAAACTAAGCTAAAGCTAAGCTAAAGCTACGCTAAAGCTAAGCTAAAGCTAAGCTAAAGCTAAGATAAAGCTAAGCTATAGCTAAGCTCAAGCTAAGCTAAAGCTAAGCTACAACTAAGCTAAAGCTAAGCTAAACGCTAAGCTAAACGCTAAGCTAAAGCTAAGCTACAGCTAAGCTAAAGCTAAGCTAAAGCTAAAGCTAAAGCTAAAGCTAAAGCTAAAGCTAAAGCTCCCAGGGGACTGGGGGGAACCGCGGGGCGGGGACTGGGGGAACCGCCCGGGGCGCTTTCCACTGCCCGGCCCCTTTAAGCTAGAGAGTAAGAACCCTTCTAGGCAGAGCCTAGGTAGGGAAAAAGTTCGGCCTCCGCGCCCCGCGCCCCTGACCAAACTCTTCTTGGCCGTGGATAATCAACTCTAACCTGGAAAGGGGGGGTCCTTTTTTATCATCGGCACAAGGTTATTTTCCTATATTTTCTGGGAGTCGGCGATGAATTGTGCCTGTGTGTTTTCCCCCTCCCGAGTGAGGCACCAGGGCGGGCCTCTGGGGGCAGCCCAAGGCTGATCCCGAGACCAGCGTGCCCCCTCCCGAGCGATCACCGCTGCGGCCCCGGGGGCCCCTCGCCGGCCCCGGCAGGCCCGAGGGCAGCGAGAGACCTCGGTGAAGCCCCCTCTGACTACGTACCAGACCACCCCAACCCAACCCGAAGACCCGAATTTCGGGTCGGGGGAGGGGTAAGGGTTGCACACGTGTTTTTGCTGTGTTTCCCGACACCCCCCCACTGGAAATCGAGGGTAAATCTGAGCCTTCGGGTTTGGTTGGGGTGGTTTGGTGGGTGGTGACCCTCTCCCGCGGGACCCCCCCGCGCGGCCGTCCTCCGAGTAGCCCGCGGGCGAGCTGTACCGGAAGCCGGCCAGGTCGATCTCGGGCAGCGTGGTCGACGAGGTCGCGGTCGAGGTCCGGGTGGTCGCGGTGGTGCTCCCCGGCGCGCCGGTGCCGGGCGCGTCGGGGTCTGCGGCTGCACCACACCACTTCCCGCCGCACGAGTCTGGGAGAGGAGGAGGAGGGCGAGGAGGGGGAGGGGGAGGAGGAGGAGGAGGAGGAGGAGGAGGAGGAGGAGGAGGAGGAGGAGGAGGACGGAAACCGCTGCTCCCCTCGGGCCTCCCCGGGGGCGCGCTCTGGCCAGGATTCCCTTTAGGCGAAGCCGGCCGTGGCACCGCTGCGGAGGCCCCGAGCGGCGCGGGCGCGGGGAGGGCATACCGAGGTCGGTGTGAGTTGCTCCCCGGCAGGCCCGTGCACTCGACAGCGTATCTCGAGCAGACGTCGCCCGCCGCCTGCGACTGGCAGTCGGTGCACCCGTCCGGCTCCGGCGTGTAATAGCAGCAGTAGCCTGGTTTGATGGATGGTGCTATTCGCCTGTTGATATGTTACTGCTGTTGTGCTCTGTTCCATGGCAGTTTTAGCATCCGCAGTGGCCTTCCACTTGGCGGGCGGCCGTCGCGATGAGCACTGCCGTCAGCAGAGACGCCCCTGTCCTCATCGCCCAGGTGTCTTGCACGTCTGGCAACGACGGATCCCTAATCTATCAGCCGAGGCGGGGCAGAAATGACTGATCGGCCTTCTTTGAGGCGGCGGGTACCTGAGCCAAGCTGGACACGCACAAAGGAGGAGGAGGAGCAGGAGGAGGAAGGAGACCCAGACTCCGCAGCCGTGTTGGGCTCAGGCCGTGCCCGATACCGAATAAGTGTACCCCTTCGCGGTCGGGCCCTTGACCGGCACAGAGCAATGCAAGAACCGCATCACCGCAGCTGTCGGAGGTCCGCGCGGACTGCTCGGATCGGCGCTGGCCGGCCCCCCTTCCTGGCGCGCGGAGCGTGCAGGGGGCGGCGCCGCAGGCGCCGCCAGGGGGGCCCAGTGCAGATCCAAGATATCCGCACGAAGCTTCGACCGCTTCTTATTGTTCTAAGTTGCTGTCTTCAGCTGCAGTAGCGCCACGGAAGTAGCCTAGGCGTTGCTGCGAGTTGTGGCGGAGGCGAGTGTACCGCGCCAAGCGGTGGCAGCCACTGCCTCGGCGCCCTGGTGGGCATGTGGCAGCGCTTCCAGCTACCGAGGCCGACGCCATCACGAAGGAGGTCGAATAGCGCCCCGATGTGGCGCGGCCCTACACGCCGTTTATTTCTAATCGTGTTCATTTCTAATTCTGCTCGTTTCTAATTGTTCCTGGCCCCCTCGTGGCCAGGAAGGGGCCCAGGATAGAACACTTAGAAATGAAAGGATCTTGGCCCCCCACAAAAGCTCAAAGAACCTTCGAAAAAGTAGAAACTAACAACGTGTGCCTCCCAAGACATCCCCGCGTCGCGGTCAAAGTCGCGACGGAACAGCAACCAGCTGGCCTCGGCCTCTGTGGGCCCCTGCCGGGCCCCGCGATGGTCAAACGCGACTCGCGGAGCGACGAGCTGGACCACGGGAAGAGGGCCACCTCTGGGGAGCCAACGTGGTGAACAGGTCGCGCTGCCGGACGTCTGGGCAATCAAGAGAAGGCTATGGTGGACGGCCCACTTCTTCCCCATATCCTAAGATGGGGTTCGTGTTATTACTTGGACGCCTCCTACTCCCTCTTCTTCTCCTCCCCTCCTCTCGGACTTACTCATGCCCAGACTTACTCATACCCAGACTTACTCATCATCATTCCCCCCTCGCTCGCCGCCGATCCTCATCTTCATCTTCATCTTCATCTTCATCTTCATCTTCATCATGATCATCATGATCATCATGATCATCATGATCATCATCATCATCATCATCATCATCATCATCATCATCATCATCATCATCATCATCATCATCATCAATTTCCCTCTTCCCCCCCTCCTCATGCTGGCTCTCCCTTCTCGGAGGTCTCCAGTGGTCTCTGACGGAGCTCTCCAGGGGCCTCCAGCCGTCTCCGGGAGCGCCTGAAGACGTCTAGACATCTCGATAAGCGATCCTGCTCTTTCTCGTCCTCCTCACGTTCCTCCTCCCTCCTCCTTCTCCTCCTCCTCCTCCTCCTCCTCCTCCTCCTCCCTCTCCTCCGCCTCCTCCTCTTCCTCCTCTTCCTCCTCTTCCTCCTCCCCCCTCCTCCCTCCTGCTTCCTCCCTCCTCCTATCCCTGCTCCCGCCCAACCTCCTTCCGGCGCCAAGAGGTGTGTTCAACAACGTGTACAAGCTGTCGTTCGGTTTTTTTCCATGACGAAGGACGGCTGGGTGCTGGGTCCTCTTCCCCAAGATTGGACACAGGCCCCTTTTCTGAGGGTTAGGTCGGGCGTGTCCTCCTACAGGCAGATCTTGGATGAAACATGATAGATAATCAAAAATATTTCAAAATAGACCAAAAAAGGTACATCGTCCCCAGGCTATTGTATGACAATGTTTTGGATATCCCTCCTGTAGAAGGACATGCCCGATTCGATCCTAGGGTGCGTTCTGACTCAAGCTTCCAGGCCGAATCCAGCCGTGGTCACGGGGGGCGCCCTGGGAGGCCCCACACCGGCGCAGAGAGCCCCCCGGGATGCAGATCCTCGCTCCTGGATCCCCCTCCCCTGCGAACGCAACGACGCAACATTCCAGCACCGAGATCCCAGTTCTAGGATCCTCCCCCCCATCCCTCCTCCTCCCCCTCCCGCCTCTTCCACCCACAAAAGTTCTCTATGAGCAACTCCTCCCTGTCACACCTACGCACGTGTCGGTAGGGCGGGCCGGGCGTTTCGCTTGAGACAGCCTCACCACTGACGACCCTGACCCTTGGATATGTGCAGAAGCTTCAAAGATGGAGAGCGGGTCCTTTTGAAAATGTGGCTATCAAGTAGCGGGGCGCCGCCCGCGATCGTTTCTGGTTTTCTGCGCCGTAAACTCAAGAGCTCTGTGAACCAAACGTCAGCGGTCTGAGCGGGTGAGAGGGGCAGCGGCACTGGCAGGCTGGGAAAGGGGATGATCGCAGATGCAATTCAATACCCGTCCTCGATCATCCAAGCTACATTGTTCGAGACCGATCGGTCGACCGCTCAAGCCAGCGTCCGTGAAACCGATCTCGGCGGAAGTGGCGCGGAAACGCCGCGAAACAAAGTCGGAAATCCCGACTCGCACATGAGAGTAGCCTGTTGCATGCCATCACGCACCCTGGTGCTGGTTCTGCTCTGAGCGTCGAGTGCCCGACGCTCGTTCGCACGCCTGTGGCGTGCCGCCCGTGTCGCCTCCTTCGCGGAGGCTGCCTCGGCAGAGACCTTCACGCTCACGTAGCCGTCGTGCATTGCGGTAGTCAGGTAGCCTCTCTCGGCTTCGAGCTTCGTCAGAGCGTCCGCCAGCTGAACAGAGGTGTCGCACCAC
This sequence comes from Prorocentrum cordatum, assembly GCA_963575745.1. Classification (NCBI taxonomy): domain Eukaryota; class Dinophyceae; order Prorocentrales; family Prorocentraceae; genus Prorocentrum; species Prorocentrum cordatum. The sequence goes on from CAUYUJ010018762.1 coordinate 151,989, forward strand.
TCCAGGTCCACACCATCTTGGCTGAGCAATCTCTCGTAAGGCCGCAATGACCACTCGAACTCGACGGTCTGCGATCTGGCCAGCATCCGCGAGCAAGTGGGTGACTAGGCTGTTCGCATCATCGAACCACTTGGCTGGGATCAGGGTCGCAGCATCGTCCACCAGGTCGCCCAGCGGCTGGTTGGGCTTGTCAATTTCGTAGTACAGCGCCCGGATCCACTCCAGTGCTTCAGCTCCCTCACTGAGTCCGTGTGTTTCAGCTCCCATCGACGCTCGACAAACTGTTTTGATACGTGAGCTTCCCCAGTCCAAGAAATGCACTGGTCCTTCTTGATGTTTGTAGAGGCCGTCGTCGCTGAGTAGGCACACGAACCCGAGCTGTGACTTCACCTTCTCGCCAATCGGCCCAGGTCGTAGTCGTCGACGTTGTTGAGGCTGCTGTCCGCAAACACGACTGAGCCTAGATCTTCGCCCTTATGTAGAATGTCGCTTCGGAAGTAGATGCACGCCTCACGCGTCTCCTTGCAGTAGCGAACCAGCTGATTCATCTCCAACAGGTGCTGCACGGTCGCATGGTTCTTCTGCTGCGCCAGCCAGCTGTAGCCGAATGAGACGTCCATACGAAGCTGTCTCGATAGCCATCCGAGTGAGCCAATTACCGACTCCGCAGCGCTCCGCTCCTCGTCCGTAGCCATCGCCTTGGTCTGTTTCGCCCTGGCCGGGGACACCACGACAGTCTCCATCTGGTCGATGAAGTGCGTCATGCTGATCTTGATCGCGTAGTCTGCCATCTGCTCTACGTCCTTGCCGCAGTACCTGAAGGGCGGCTTCTCCTCCGTCAGCAGCAGCACCCGCTTGAGCTCGTCCGTCGTGGCCTTGAACAAGTCGCTGTTGGGGTCGCCCGTCGCGAACAGGTCGTCCACGTAGGTGCCGACGAGGCCGACGAGCCTGCCGTGCTCGAACAGGAAGAAGAACGCCCTCTCCAAGCGGCTCTCCTGCCACGAGTTGCTCCGCAGCGTCCTCCGTAGCTTACTCCACCACTTCCTTCCAGCGTCCTTCGTGCCGTAGATCGCGCCGTGGCAAATGAACACCGATCCTTGCTCAACTCCTGGTGGTAGTGGCGAGGGAGGTCGCAGTACGAGCATCCTGTCGACGTCGTCTCCTTGCAGGTAGGCACTCGCGGCGTCGAGCTTGTAGAGTGGCCAGTGCTTCCTGGCCGCCGTGCTGCAGATCACGTGGAACATAAGCAGGGACGACGTAGGCGAGTCCATCCTCACATGGACCGACTCGTTGCAGCCGACCGCCACCAACCTGGACTTCGCCTTCAGAGAGCTTCGGGTCGTACTCGTTCTTGTTCGTGTGTACCCATCTCGACGGCATCGCCTTGACCCGACCTAGCAGCTCCTTGGCCGCGTCGCCCGTGACCACGGTTGCCGCCCTGAAGTTGCGCCAGTTGTCCCACTCCTTGGCCATGCTCGCGTCGAAGAGGAGCTTGTCCGCCTTCGTGAGGTCCGCGAGCTTGAGCTCCTTCCCTCTGGACTTGCCGGTCAGCCAGGCGCACTGCATCCAGGCGTAGAAGACAGCGTCCGAGTCGGGCTCCGCCAAGAAGGCTGCAGACATGGGCCCTCCTCTCTGCCGCCGAGGCGGCGTGCGCTCCGGCCCGCAGGTCGGAGAGCCAGGCGGAAACTCGCCAGTTCCAGGGGATCTCGGAGGAGGAGCGGTAGGCTCAGGTTGGATATCATCATCGCGATCGATCTCACCACCTCGGTTATCATCATCATCATCATCGGGCACCGGTACGTCTTCGCCAGGTACAGATCCACGCTCGTGAGCTGGCTCAAGTACGGGGGCCAGTGGGGTGAGATCCTCGCCCTGCTGCGCCGCACTCGGCTCCGAGCCATGGCCTCCGGGGGCAGAGCTCAAGGGCTCAGGATCGCCGGGACCAAGTCCCCCGCCCGGGGCCCCCTCGGCCACCTGTGGTGCCGGGGCGTGGCTCGTAGCACTAGCGGCTGCACTCGGTGCTGCCGCCGTCGTTCTGCCTGGTAGCGGGGCCTCCTCGGGGAACTCCGCAGCTCCCTCTTCCAGTCCTTCACGTCGTACGTCCAGGAATCCGCGAGGTCCTCGGGGTAGAGCAGCGCCTCGCTGATCTGCTGGCATCTGGTCCCAGGTGATCAGCTCGTCCTCCGTCGCGAACCTCAGCTGCTCGGGCCTCGCCAGGACCGTGCCGCCACCATACCGTAGCCAAACCGCGTGAGGGCTGCCCTGAACGGCAGCGGGTCCAAGCGTAGCGTTGATCCCGTCGGCCATCTTGTTGGGGTCGCGGAAGTCGTGGCCGATCACGCTGGCGACGCCGAACCAGCGGTGGAACAGCGCTGGGGACTCGCCGGGCCTGACGTGCGTCCTCCTGAAGTAGACGTAGGCTCCGACTGGGAAGGGCCCCCTCGTAGGTGTCGACCTCGCTAGCTTCGCTCTCCTCACTCGGTTGTCGTTATCCATCTTCGCGAAGGCAACCTTGGCCGCCTCGCGCCAGAGCAGGTTGGAGGCCATCGCGGACTCGGGGTCGAGCGCTGCCTCTTGCACGTTCAACTTCTCCGCCTCGGCGTCCTGCAGGATCGAGCCGGGGATGCGTGGGCCACGCGTCCCGAGCACCCAGTTGGACGGCGCGTAGCCGTCGTAGATCACCGTCTCGTTGCGAACCTGGTTGATGATCCCGCAGAGCGTCCGTAGGTCCTGCTCCTTCGTAATCTGCGCGTCCTGCGCCGCGCGATGCCACACCTCCTTCCAGACGCCGCCCAGCCGCTCGATCCTGCCCAGCTGCTCGTGCGCCTCCAGCGCCGCGTTCTCGGTCTCGACACCGTTCTCGAACATGTGGGCCACGAACTGCTTGGCGAACTCCTTGCCACGGTCCACGAACAGCGACTGGGGTAGTCCGGCCCAGCTGCACCAGACCATGAGGAACACGTCCAGCGCGACCTTGGCCGAGGGCGCGTGGGTGCCCTTGCGCAGGTACCAGACCACCTGGAACCGCGTCCCGTCGCACACGATGTTGAGGAACGCGTGGGTGCCGCCCGTAGCGTCGTGGGCGAACAGGGTGTCTAGCATCGCGTGGAAGTTGAACTGGTAGCGTCCCGGCATCCGCACCAGGCGGACATGCTTCGTCCTGATCATGTCGCCGCAGGCGTCGCACCTGAAGTCCCAGACGGCCTCCAGGAACTCCTCCTTCGCTCCCGATCTCCTCAAGCACCTCGCCAGCGTCACGTTGGTAGGGTGGCCGAAGTTCACAAACAGGTTGCGGATGTCGCGTCTGACCGCTGGGTCGACTGCCAGCCACCGTGCTCGCCTCTCCGTCTCCTCGGGGGAGAGCGCGGGCTCGAGGTTCGCCGCCGCCTCGGCCCTCCTGACGCCTGCCGGGTCGGGTCCACCGCGGGCCCGTCCTCATCTGGAACTCCATCTCGTGGAGGGCCTTCTTGGGTAGGCCGCTCGCCCTCTGGGGCCGAGCGTCTCGCCGTCCGCTGCTTGCCTCGAAGTCGCCGTCGCTTCGACTCCGGGAGCAGCTGCTGCGTCGCCTCCGTCGGGTAGCAGTCCACCACGCCAAGCCCCTCGATGACGTGCTCGCTGACGTCCAGGTCGATATGCTGCTCGATCGCGTGCAGGACGAGCCTGTCGAGCTTGTCGGGCCACCTGGCCGCGGCCCTGGTCTTCTTCTCGTTCTCGAGCGGCACGTGGTCGTGACTGTGGTCGCACTTCAGGTCACGCAGCGCCTCGTAGACCGCGACCGCTGTGGTAAGGAACCGCTTCGGCTTGTAGTGCGGCTCGCCCGTCTCCTGGCCCGCATAGCCGAGCATGCAGCCATGGGGAGTGCACTCGAGCAGCACGCCCTTCTCGACGAGCTCCCTGGTCCTCTTCATCTCGGGTTCGTTGCAAGCGCTGGAGCCGAGAGGCTGCTCCAGCAACACGTTCCTACCGCGGCTCACGCGGTCCACCACCATCTGGTCCGCCAGGGCCAGCAGCGGTCTCGTCGCCTCCTGTGCCTCGTAGACGGTCGCCGCCGCAGCACCGCCCTTGGCCAAGTTGCAACGTCCCCAGTCTCCCCAGGGGCCGCACGGCATCGTGATGACCGTTATGTAAGGGTCCTCCTCCAGCGACTGGTAGCGAGCGAACTGCCTGCCCTTCCGCGTAGCGCCATGCCAGCCGTCGGAGATGTCCAGGGGCTGACCGCAGTTGTAGCCGCACGTGGCCGTCGCGAGCAAGGTGAGGCCGAACTGACCGCAGAAGATCTGCTTGATCAGCGTCTTGCCCCTCGGTAGGCGCCTCCTCCTTACCGTAGTGCCGGTCATCACCTCCATGGTAGTCGCCTCCACGGTCACCAGGTCCTCGTGCATTGCCTGAACCTTTTTCGCACGCCTCGAGCTCGCCATCCTCGTGGACTCGTCCTCACCGCAGTCGATCTTCTTGGGGTCCTCGAAGACCTCCTCGATGGTCTCGTGGTGGGTCTGCTCCAGCGCGCACGCGGCCAGCACCTCAGAGGAGTCGATGCAGTCCGTATGGATGCCGCCGCCGCCCCGCCCGTCCTCAGGCAGAAACTTCTGGAACTCCTCGCCGAAGACACTCGGGTCCGGGAAGTCCAGCAGGTTGACTCCGAGGTGGCCGCATGCCGTGTCGATGAGCTTGTAACCGTACACGCCGAGCTTGGTGAAGTCCGCGATCTTCTTCTCAACGTCGATCACGGTGCCGAGCCTCTGCTGTGAGCCTCGGCTGATGAGCAGGGGTGCGTCCTGGTCGAGCTCCGCCGACTCCAGTGCGAACGGCTGGCCGACGATCCCTGCAGGCATGCTGTGCACCGTGCCCGACCTAGCTCCTCCAACGACGCCTCGAAAGGTAGCGTTCTGAGAGCGTGGGTCCGTCTTCAAGCTCTTTTCGTGCAGGCCTGCTCGTAGCTGATCCTCCAGGGTTTGCCGTGCATCGTAGCCTGGCACGCCGTGTCCAGGACTGCCACTCCCGGTGGGTCCTTCCTCCTCGTAGCGCATGCGTCGACCTCGTCGGGAACGGGGTCGATCATCAGGACCTTGAAGCCCAGCACGCCACTATCCTGCTCCTGTTGCGCCTCAGTGGCGCTGTCCGCACTCCACTCGCCGATCGCCGAGAGCCAGATCAGGTTCCACGCGAGCCGATGCTGGTCGAGCCTGAGCTTGCCGCCCGGCGCCTCCTGACCCATGGATCTCTCGATGATGTTGACGCTGTAGGCCGCCGCAGACGTCCTCTCAGCGAACTCGGCGAACGTGAAGCCTGGGTACTTGCCAGTCTTGATCTTCTCGATGCCCTTCGGCGGGTCCTCGACGTTGAGGCCGCCCACGTCCTGGTCGAAGTCCGCCGGGTACGCCGCGCAGATCTCGTCGCCCTCCGCCTCGTGCTCCTCGACCTCCGCGTCGGGGCTCGCGGCCTCGCCGCCGTCCTCGGGCTCCTCCTCCAGGTCGGGCCCGGGGACCTCGATCTCCGCCGCCGCGCGCTGGGCCCTCGGCGCTGCCGATCTCGACGAGCTCGCCTCTCCCGTGCCAACTCGGACGAGACGAGGGCGCTGCCTCAGCCTGGCTGCCGACCGTCGCGTCGTCCAGCGCCCGTCGTAGAACCTGCGCCCTCTCGGCGCGAAGAGCAGCGAGCACATCATGAACCTCCAAAGTCCTTGCCCGTCCTTTCGTCCAGATCCGGGCCGATAGGCCTCGGTGACGTGGATGCCGTTCTCGTCGCACATGTGGCACGTCAGGTAGCACGTGATCCCGTTGGCGCCCTTGAAGAGCCTCGGGTCCGAGTCGAGGGCGCGCTCGCAGGGAACGCTCATGACAGACAAGGGCGGACGGCTCCGTCTCAGAGGCGGTTCGTACATGATGTCAATCGCCATCGTCCTCGGATCCGCCTTCGGCTTCGGCTTGGGCTTGGGTCGAGCCTTGGGCCGAACTCCTAGACCACTGACCGAGGACACGCACACGCTCTTGACGTCACCGCCGTCGCCGCTGTAGTCCGTCACGCTGAAGTAGCTGGCCTTCGGCCTGTCCGAGTGGGGCTGCGATGACCTCGATGACTTCGGGCAACTCGCATCTCCATGCCAATGCCCGATCTGTCCACACCTCGCGCAGCGGGTCGTCTTCTTCAGCTTGTCAATGCGTGCGCGTCGCTCAGGGTTCTCGCCTGGGCTGCCCCTGCCACGGACAGCCGGCCTGTCCCTCGAGCTCGCCGCTGACTGCGACCGATCTCCTCGACCGCGTCCTCGGCTGCGTCCTCGACCGCTGCCCTTGCCATGGAACTTCTGCTTGCGCTGAATGATGGCCGCGAAGCTCTCGAGCGCCTCGTCGTCCATCTGCTCTATCTCGTCAAGCGTCGCCTCGTCCTCGCCAAGGTAGTTCTCGCACGTGTCATCTCCGTTGATGGACTGGGCGCCCTGGCTGTTCGAGGCGGCGTCGTCGTCTTCGTACTCTCCATCCTCATCGATGCCGGCCTGCCGCGCCGACTTGTGCTGGTGGTGTCCGTGATGCTGCCGTCGTTGACCGAACCGCTGAGGTCGCGGGTCCGGCCTCTGGTCACTCTAGCCCTTCCACTCTCGCTCGTGGATGTTCGGATGCTGCATACGTAGAGCCTTGCCGAATGCGTCCTTGTCGCATATGTTGCCCGCGCTGCTGACGATGCTTGCATGGTCGGACTTCCCGAGCCCAGAGAACTTCAGCAGCAAGTGGGCCTGCAAGTCGTTGCTGATGCTGGTCTCCTCGCTGACCTTCTTGAGGTCGTCGAACGCCTTCGACCGCCTGGCGATGTACTCCTGCATGCTCTCGCCTGGGGACCTCCACACCGATTTGTCGTACAGCGCGCCATCGAACAGCCCAGCTGCCCGAACAGGTCTCTCCTTCAGCACGGACTCTCCAAGTGTGTTCAACAGTAACTCCAGTCCGTCGGTGGTCGCCCTGTTCTTCTCGTAGCCGCCGCCGCCCTTGCCTCCGCTCTCGACGGTCTCCGTCTCGAAGGTGAGCAGCTGCTGGTGAGTGAGCGACCTGACCGCGTCGTAGGCACTGCCCGAGAGACCGTTCCTGAGGTTGATGGGCGTCGCTATCTGCTTCTCGTCGCCCATGCGCCCGAAGAAGGCGTCACGAGCTCGCTCTTGGTACTCCTCGAAGAGCGCAGGATCACCGTCATACAGCGGGATGTCCTTCTCGAACTCCAGCTTCGACACTCTTGACATGGTCGCAGAACTGCACACCGCACTCATGGCGCGGCTGCCGGAAGTAGTAGGAGTCGCAGTAGTACTGCTGCACACCGCGCGTGGCGCGGCTGCCGGGTCGCCAGACACCGCCCAGGTAGTCCAGCTTGTGTGGGCACGCCAAATCCCCACGCCGTGGATGCCGGCCTGCTCCCTGCAGGCGGGCGCGCTGCCCCAGCCACGGGGCGCGCCTATGCAGACCTCCGCGCAGCTGCTGCGGAGGCGGGAGCTGGCCGGGGCGAGTGGGCCAGCTCCGCTACCATCAAGTAGCGGGCCGCCGGCCGCGATCGTTTCTGGTTTTCTGCGCCGTAAACTCAAGAGCTCTGTGAACCAAACGTCAGCGGTCTGAGCGGGTGAGAAGGGCAGCGGCACTGGCAGGCTGGGAAAGGGGATGATCGCCGATGCAATTCAACAGGCTACCACCTCAGTGCCGTGCACAGTCGCCCTAAAAAGTTGAGAGCAGCTTCCAGGATGGAGGGCGAGTCCTGTTCAAGATGTGGCTCTCCCCGCAGTGCCGCGCACATGCGTCTTGAAAGTGCCCGAGAAGTTCAGGGATGGAGGGCGGGCCCTCTCTCAAAATGCTGCTCTCGTTCTGGCGGCGCGCACGCCCGTTTGTAAAACAAATAATCGGCTTCACGGATGGAGGGTGGCTCCTGGTCAGGAAGCTGCTCTCGCCTTGGCGCCAAGCGCGTTCGTCTTCAATGCGTGTTTCCGTTCGAAGGCTTCGACAGGCTGAAGTCCTCAGAACGGTGCTGTGGCACGATTGACGATTGTCTGGGCGGAACCGTCACGTTGATTTGCGGCGTTGAGGTCCCGGGAATGTCGTTCCAGCAAGATCTAGGATTGTCAAATCGCAACTTTCACTTTGACTCGCGGAGTGGGAGTCCCAGGAATGGTGCATTGGCACGGTTGGGGATTATCAAACAGTGATTTTTCAATGGGACTCCTCCCGCCATGCATAAAGATCCTTGTAGGGATCTATGAACAGGGGGAACTTGCAGGGAGGGTATATTGCAACATCGTCAATGCTGCTTAGGCTTGTACTCCTCCTCCTCCTCTCTCCTCCCTCCTCCCTCCTCTCTCCTCCCTCCTCCCTCCTCCCTCTTCCCTCCCTCCTCCCTCCTCCTTCTCATCCTCCTCCCTCCTCCCTCCTCTTCCTCCTCCTCCTCCTCCTCCTCCTCTTCCTCCTCCTCCTCCTCCTTCTCCTCCTCCCTCCTCCTCCTCCTCCTCCTCCCTCCTCCCTCCTGCTCCTCCGCCCTTGGCGGGCGGAGCCGTCGTGTCGCGGCGCGCCACCGCGCTCTCGAGTGCCAGGAGGGCCGGGAGGGGCAGCCCCAAGCGGGCTTGAGCCGAGCGTGCCAGGGAAGCGCAGGAAGGAGCAGGAGGAGGAGCAGGAGCAGGAGCAGGAGGAGGAGGAGCAGGAGGAAGGGGGGGAGGAAAAGGAAGAAGAGGATCCAAGATCGAGGTACCTAGTCTTTTCTGTATGTGTAACGCTCCAGAGGCTTCCAGAGTCCTCCACGAGAGCTCTGAGGACCTCCAGAGACCTCTGGAAGGAGGAGGAGTAGGAAGATCCAAGAGCGAGGCCCTTAATGTTGGGATCCGGTTTGGTACCTCTTTAGGCCTCCTGGGGCGCCCCCATAACTACAGCTGGGCCCGCCTCGAAGTTCTGGTCGTAAAGCTGGTTGCTTCTGTTTTGTTTCCTCGCGCCATGCTCCGAGCAGTCTCCTGATGACGAGCGTGGGCCACTTAAAACGTGACCCGGGGGCGGAGTGCTCCCCAGATGGGTGACGAATGCCGCGCATCAGTTGTACACTATTGCACCTGTCCTCTACTGCATTTTCCACCGTCGAGGCGCAACGAGACGCAACCTCACACATGAAACACATGATGGACGAACGTCCGCAGAGAAAGATCATTTCGTGCGCGCGTAGACTGCTACCCCCGAGCATTGCTGGAGGGGGTACTCGAACAGAAAGCCCTCACGAGCCGAAAGGTTCAAAATAAGCGGGCACGAAATGAGGAAGAGAAGGACGGGAAAGAGGTGGAGACCAACATAACAATAATGACCATCCCTGTCGAATGGTGTGATTGCTAGGCGGTAGCCGCCGGCGAGCTGGTGCAGGAGGCGCAAACGATACAAACGCACTGGAAGTAACTACGGTAAAGATTCCTCACGCGTGCACAGAGCCGAAAGGACGGGGGCAGCAGGGGCCAACGGCGGCGACGGCGGCAAGGAGGAAAGGAGAACAACGGGCTGGGGCGCGAACGACCAGCCCTCCGTGGTAGCATTCGGGGAGGGGCGAGAACGAGACAGGCCGAGAGACCGAAAGCTGGCCGACCCCAGCAGGGCCAGCCAGCGTTCCCGGTGGTTTCCTTTACTGTTTGGGTGGTCTGCTTGGCTTTGGGGGGGGGCCTCCTTTACTTTTTGGGTGGTCTCTTTTACTTTTGGGGGGGTCTCCTTTACTTTTGGGGGGGTCTCCTTTACGTTTTGGGGGGTCTCCTTTACTTTTTTGGGGGGGTCTCCTTTACCCTTCCGGCAACCAGGAGGCGAACGCGGGAGGAAAAAGACGAGAAGGCAGAACCTCCTACAGTCGGGGCGTTGACTTAGGGAACCCTAGATAAGGAACGAGGCCCCTTGTCTTCCACGAGTTAAGCTTCGATCTCCCATAGAAAGCCAAAGGAACACCCGAAGCGAACTGCGAAACAATGAACGAACACAGAGCCCCTCCCCAACGCCAAGGGTTCCTTCTTGAGCGCCCCGACTGTGTTCCTTGTTCCCCTCCTGACACACAAGTAAATACACACAAAAATACCAGGATCCCCCACTTTATCCAATATGTTCTGGGCTCTCGTCTTCCCCCCCACTTCCCATAGTTTCCAATATTTTCTGGGGAATCGACGATTCATTCTGTCTGTGTGTGTGTCTTTTCCCTCCTGACACACATGTAAATACACACAAACTACCAGGATTCCCCATATCATCCCATATTTTCAAGGTTTCCGTCTTCCCTTCCACCTCCCATATTTTCCCCCATTTCCTTGGGAATCGACGATGAATTGTGTCTGTGTGTGTTCTTCCCTCCTGACACACAAGTAAATACACACAAAAATACCCGGATCCCCCACATCATCCCATATATGTTCTGGGCTTTTCTCTTCCCCCCCACTTCCCATACTTTCCCATATTGTCTAAGGAATCGACACCTGGTTGTGTCTCTGCAGGGGGCCACATGCGAACCCTACCCCTACCCCCCACGATTTCCGAGGGGGAGGGTGGGGTTCACTTCGCTCGAGAGCTCCCGAACGAAGTGAACCCCACCCTCCCCCTCAGAAATCGTGGGGGGTAGGGGTAGGGTTCGCATGTGGCACCCTACTCTGTGTGCTTTTTCCCCTCCCGACAGACTCCTAACCCGACGGCCCGCCTTGGGCGTCGGCCGCGGGCGGCCCGGGCCGGGCGTCGGGCTCGGCGGCGGGCCTGGTGTCGGCGCTTGGCGCCGGAGCAGCGTTCGGACGGGGGCGCTCCAAAAACATCCCGCACCGGACAGTCGAAGAGAAGACGTAAGGTTCTGGCCAGGACTGGCCAGGAGCCATGACCAGGATCGTCCCGGGCCCGATCGCTTCTGGCCAGGGCCATCCTGAGCTCACATGCGCCGATCGGTGCTGGCCGTTCTGGCCAGGATGTCTGCACACACACACACACACACACACACACACCGATTCTGGCCAGGACCATCCCGAGCCCAGGAGCGGTGCACACGCCCTCTTACCTTGGCCGGGAAGGTCTACTCCAGACTTCGTAATAAAATGGAGGGGGTCTGGACCCTCAAGACAAGCCATTTCAGACCTCCCCCGTGGGAGAACCCTCCAAAACATCGTCCCCGGACCCCCCCAGGCCCTCCAAGACAGCCTGGAAGAGACCCCCCCCCGAAATGAGACCCCCCTCCCTTTATTACGAAATCTGGAGTACCTTGGCCGGGAAGGTCTACACCCTGCGAAATGCTTAAGAAATCATGGGTTAAGAAATTCATAGTCTCAGAACTTGAGTAGAAGCCCAGAATTTCCATCGAAATCTTAGGATTTACATGGAAGCATTAAGAATAATCGAGACTCTGGCCGAAAACTTGGGTTTTCGTAAGCATCGCCTAAGGTGTATGCACCGATCCTGGGTCAGGGGTGGGGAGGCCGGCAGCTCTTCCTCGGCGGAGGGCGCAGGCAGGCGGAGGCCGGCGGAAGCCAAACGGGGGCGGCTCCGCCAGCGGGGGGCTGGCCCCCGCCCTGGGAGTCTGAGGCGGAGGAGGAGGAGGAGGAAAAGGAGGAGGAGGAGGAGGAGGAAGAGGAAGAGGAGGAAGAAGAAGAGGAGGAAGAGGAAGAAGAAGAAGAAGAACTATGCACATACACCGATTCTGGCCAGGACCATCCTGAGCCCAGGATCGGTGCCTACGCCCTCTTACCTTGGCCGGGAAGGTATATGCATCGATCCTGGGTCAAGGATGGGCGTTGTCAGGATCGGTGCATGTGCATAGCTCTCTTCGCCTGAAGATTACAGGCCTAGAAAGATGCCCGTGGTACTCGTGATTAAGGGCGTCGCCGTACAGGTAGTCGACACCGTGGTCAAGATCGTCGTCGCGGAGCTGGCCGTGCTCGTGGCGCAGACGCAAGGAAGAGCAGTGCGCAAGAATACCGTCACCGCCACACCATCACACCAACGAAATTCGTTATGTTTTCGTTGAGTCTTGCACTGTGGTGTGATTTACTTTCTCCGAGCCGATGTCGAGGACTCCGTGCCCGCGCGGGGCGGAAAGTCAGAGTCGTCGAGCTGGTCGGGCTGGGAGTCGACGAGCTGGTCGATGCGGGAGCCGACTCCCGCACCGACCAGCTCGTCGACTCTGAATTGCCGCCCCGGGAGGGAACGGAGTCCTGGACGTCGGCTCGGAGAAAAGAAATCGCACCACGATGCAAGCCTCAGCAGAACATGTCACGAATCATATGTTGGCCTCGGAGCTCAGGTCGTAAAACATGCCTGGACAGGTATTGGGCCAGTTTTGAAGGAGGATCCAGGCGTACAAAGCTGGAGTGATTGAAAATGCTGAGGCCCGCTTCCCGACCCAGAACCATCAGAAACACCACGAATGAGGCATTGGCACCTGAGTTCGAGAGGTCAGGGGTGGCATGTCTGGAGGAGGAGTGGTCTGCGCTGTAGTCATTGGAGCGAGTCCGCCTGCCCGCTGACGTGGAGGTATCGCTCTTGCTGCCCTTGATTGCAGCCTCTTGATGCATATGCAGCTGGAAGGTCGTCGATCTACGTTAAATGCAGCTGCTAGCTGCGCATGCCTCGAACAGGCAGGCTCTTGAGAAAGACATGTTAGGAGGAGGAGGAGGAGGCGGAGGAGGAGTAGGAGGACCAGTGCAAACCCAAGACTCATCAACGATATAGCAATACACCGTCCCTCCAAGTTCCCTCATCGCAAGCCAAATTCATGGGCTCGTTTCTACCGAGGGAAGTGCCCCGTTGAAAAACAACCGTGTGAACATCCTGAGCTGCGCCAGAACACCAATCCTGGGACTTCAACGCCGCGAATCCCCGTCACTGTTGCGTCTCGGCGATCCTGCATCGTCACAACGCATTTTTCCTGGGACTTCGACACAGCGAATCAGCATAACAGTTGCACCCTAACAATCCGACATCGCGCCCTAACACCGTTCTTGAGATGTTAACCATAAGAACCCTTGAAACTGCTGCGAAGTCTTGAAACGAAGTGCGCGGCGCTAAAGCGAGAACCACCGTTTGAAAAGGAGCCGCCCTTCATCCGTAAAACTGCTGCAATATTTTAAGACGACTGTGCGCGGCGCACATGCGAGAACCACATGATGAAACAGGCCTGCCCTTCATCCGTGAAACTGTTGCAATGTTTGAGCACGACTTTGCGCGGTGGTATTGCAAGAACCACATTTTGAAAACTACCCGCCCTCCATCCGTGAAGCTATTGTAAGTTTCAAGCTTCAGGATCGCAAGTAGTGAGACAGTCTGAAGCGAAACGCCCGGCCCGCCCTTTCGACCCGCCTCGGGGTGCGACAGGGAGGAGTGATGTAGAAGGAAAACGAATGGAGGAGGAGAATCAGGAAGAAGAGGACCCAGGTTCTCCAAGCGTCGCGAGACCATAGTGGGCGATGTTTGTTTGCCACGTTTGGCACCCGAAGGGCCGGCTGTGGGCCCCAGGACTGTCAAACAATAACCCGCGATGAAAAAAATAGTCGCGCGTATGGGGTCGAGTGCCACAGGGCCCGCGTCGCAAGACAGCATCTGTCACGTCGAACGTCGGAAACGGAAGCGGAGGAGAAGGGCGAGACGGAGGAACGAGAGGAGCACGGATGGTTCGGGCGTGCTTCCTCGAGGTGCTGCGCGTCTCCAGGGTACAAGGGGGGACACGCGGAGGGGTAGAGGAGCTCCTCCTCCTCCTTCCTCCTCCTCCTACTCTTCCTCCTCCTCCTTCTCCTCATCCGTCCCTCCGTCCCTCCGTCCCTTCGCTCCTCCGTCCCCCCGTCCCTCCCCCCCCCTCCCCCCTCCGCCCCCATCATTCCTCATCGTCTCTCTCTCTCTCCCTTGCCCTGGCCCTGCATCCACATCCTCCCTCCTCCTCTCCCTTCTCCGCCTCCTCCCCCTCCGCGCGCCCTCGGGACCCCACCCTCTGCTGCACCTCCGGCCGTCCCGCCCCCGCACGCCCGCCCCGACGGGTCGCAGGCACGCGGCGGCTCTCCGGCTCTCCCCGGCCCCCCGCCCCAGCAGAGCTCGGCCGCGTCGCAGTCCACCCGCAGCCACACGGCCACCTCGGCCGCCGGGGGGGGCGGGCGGAGGGCGCCGGCCAGCCGCCGCGGGGGCACGGGCTGGCGGCGGCGGCGGCGGCGGCCACGACGACGGCGGCGTCGTCGTCGCCTTTGGGGGGCCTGGGCGGAGGAGGAGGAGGAGGCGGAGGAGGAGGAGGAGGAGGAGGAGGAGGAGGAGGAGGAGGAGGATGAGGAGGAGTTGGAGTTTGGGCGTGGCCGGAGGCCCTCGCGCGTCTCGGGGGGGGTGCCAGTCGGGGCACGGAGGAGCAAAGAGGTGCCGGGAGCCCGTCCCGTGCCACGGGCCTCCCCGAGGCCCTCCACGGGCCCCGTGGCCGCCAAGGAGCAGCTCGGGATGGAGAGCTGGTTCTGGGGAAAGTCCGCAGGACTGACGACCGCGATAGGGGGTGACATGCGAACCCTACCCCTACCCCCCACGATTTCTGAGGAGGAGGGTGGGGGTCACTTCGTTCGGGAGCTCCCGAGCGAAGTGAAACCCACCCTCCCGAGCGAAGTGAACCCCACCTCCCCCTCAGAAATCGTGGTGGGTAGGGGTAGGGTTCGCATGTGGCCCCCTACGCGACGCCCTCTCGCGAACCGACAGCGGCCAACTCGCTAATATCGACGCGTCGGGGCAGGAGGTCGATCCGCCTCCGAAACGTGAGGGGCTTTGCACCTCGAGCGCCGTTCCGTGTAGACCCGGGTCGGGGAGCCCGGGCCGAGAGAACCCCCTTCGCTGCTTACTCGGCGCTCCCCCGGCTCTGCGCCCGTTCTCCTCCCTTCTTCTTCTTCTTGCCGCTTTAGGGCGGTCGGGAGCGGCCGCGGCCGGACTAGGCCGCGGCGGGACCCTACCGGCCGAGCAGCCACGGCCACAATGGCTTGCAACTACTTATTAAGAGAGGACACTTTCCCGTCCTCTCTGTCCCCCCGTGGCCAGGACGCACCAGGCGGGGCAGCCGCGTGATGGTAGGAGTGGCGCTCAGCAACTCCTCCAATTTAGCTTCGCCTGACCTGGTGCGACCTGGGGGGGTGGGAGGGTGGGCGGCGAGTGAGGACCTGCCTCGCTAGCCCCCCACGCCGTCCCGACCCCCTTGCGATCATCGCGGACCTGCCGCGCATGCATCGCAAGGTGGGGGATTGGTGGTTGCGGGGAGGTGGCCAGGCTTGCTGAACGCAGCTCCCTCGCACCAACATGTTCTTCCTCCTCCCCCTCCATCCCAGGTGCAGTTCTCCAGCCAACCCATATGCCTCTCTTTGCATGCGCCACTTCACGCGCTATCCCTGTCCGCTGGCATCGACGACAACGACACAGCGGCGGTCGCAACAGCGATGGCGACGACGACGACAGCGACACCGGCGACGACGACGGCAACGACAACGAAGGACGAAGTCATCGGCGGCTTTTGCGGAACACCGCACGCGGATTTTTACTCGCGAAGTGCCTCGCGCAGATGGTGGCTAAGCATGGCCACGGCGGCCCGCTGATCTTCAGCGCACCCCCCGAGCCACCACATCTCCCGCTGCTGTGCGTCTGGGGGAAGCTGCACCCCAAGGCGGCCTGCCCAGGTCGCTGCCACACGCCGCGCGCGCTGGCAGTGTTTGATGAGGTGGGTCGCGGTCTCCTCCTCCGCCCCGCACAAGCGGCACGGCGGCCGCGCCCCGCGCAGGGTGCGGTGGAAGCCACCTGTGATGCGCATGGCAGCCCAAGCCCGCAGGTGTTCGTCGGGAATGCCTGCCTCTGCGAAATCGCACACGCGCCATCTTGTGGTGTCGTGGGCTGCAAGATGGCCACGCTGTGGTTCCTGCGTTCGCCACTTCTCGTCTTCTGCTGCTGCTGCTGGCTGCACCAGCCTGGTGTTGTATGTTGAGCACCAGCGTTTCCTCTTGGCGCGGGTGGCACCAAACTGCGTTGGAGCGGCATCGCTCGGGGACACGATGCTGTGCTTGCGAAGCCAGGAGCACACCCACGAGCTCCAGGTGCCTGGGTGGTCTGCTGCCACGGCGCACACCCGTGCGGCTTCGCTGTAGCGGTTGTCCGTGGCGACGCGAACCCAAAGCATGGCTGCCCGCGCGCGGAACTGCGTAGACCAGCGGGATCCCCATCTCATCTCGTGAAGTATGACCGCTCTCGGTGCTGGGCCTGAGATCCCAAGCAGCTTGCGAGCAAGGGTCTCTTGTGCGTGGTTCAGCGTTTTATCAAACACGGGAAGGTGTACGCAAAGCTCGGCCCCATACGTTATGGTTGGGAGTGTTACCGTATCAATACAGTCCCGCGCCATGCTGAAGCCCAGGTCTGCTTGGGTAAGCGCCGCTGCGTGCTGCGCCCCGATTGAAGCGGCCGCGCTGGCGATCTCGGACAGGTGCTTCTCGCCTGGCCTGCCGCTGCCGCGCCAGACGCCGAGGCACTCGTAAGACTCCTGGAAAAGTGCCTGGCCAACCTGGCGCTGATCGAGGATGCCTGTCGCTTGCACTGCTGTTTTGCCAGGCCCATACCGCAAGCATCCTTGGAAGGTGCTTTCCGCCACGCGGTACGTTGCAAGCGTGGTCTGGCATTGTGCTCGCGAAGCTACCTTGGTCCTGATGTCATCCACGTAGGCCCGGGCGCCTACACGAACTGTGGAGGAAACATTGAGGAGGCGCAAGCGGACCGCGTCCGACGACGCTGATTGCATCACTTGCTCCCACGCTTCAGGTTCCGAAGTCAACACGCACCGCCACTGCTGCACTTCGTCATTGTCCAAGCAGTTGGCGTCGCTGCCGTCTCTGGCGCGCTGGAAGGCTTCCAGTGCGGCGGGCGGAGCCCCGCGCGTACTCCAGACTTCGTAATAAAAGGGAGGGGGTCTGGACCCTCCAAGACAAGCCATTTCAGACCCCCCCCGTGGGAGAACCCTCCAAAACATCGTCCCCAGACCCCCCCAGGCCCTCCAAGATAGCCTGGAAGAGACCCCCCCCGAAATGAGACCCCCTCCTTTTATTACGAAATCTGGAGTGCACAATGCGTGTTGGCCTGAGCGGCTGGCCGGGCGGCCACCGCGTCTTGTTGACTTGGGAGCGGGCAGGCTCGCGACCAGGGCTGCACAGCACACGAGCGCCCCCAGCGGCAGGGGCATGTGGGCCAGAACAGGCCGCCGACGGGTCCGCAGACGCGTTGACGCCCCCCCTCCCGCACTCATCACGCACCACACACACACACACCGCACACGCCCGCCCTCCGCTCCGACCTGGAGCGGGTGCACCACGGGCTGGCGCCCTGCGGAGAGCTGCATGCGATTGCACGCCATGCCGGCTCGAGAGAAACCTTATGGAAACACGGGCGGCGGCGGCGGACATGATCACAATCAAAATCGCACATTCGAGGGCCTAGACGAGACACCCAGAGAGCCCAAGACCTCAGGACCTCAGCCTTGGCCTTCCGAGCAGCACGAATGGGCTCTGGGATCCTTGCACGCTGGGCCATCCACTGTGCCCAGTCGTCGGCGCGCGCATTCGCCTCCTTCTCACGACGACTGGCAAGACCGAGCTGGATGCTCGCCTCAGTGCAATGACCTTTCACCTCTGCGAAGATCAACAAACGCGACTCCGCCCCAATCTTCCATGCGATCCCAGACGTGGGTCGAGCTGAGCAGCACAGACACTTGTCACCACGACATACACCGCCAAGCACAAACGTATGGTCGGCATAGGAGACCGCTCCTGGCGCGGAGCTCTGCAAGGCACGCTCCACGGATAGCAATTCAGCACACACATGCGTAAACGTGCCACGCATGACAGAGAGCACGCTATAGGGTTACTCTGGCTACACTCAGAGGCGACTGCCCATGCCTCGGCTTGATCGTACTGAGGGCGGGCCTGGCCCATCCAGCTCCCATCGATGATGATGACGATGATGATGATGATGATGCTGCTGATGATGATGATGATGCTTATGATGATGACGATGACGATGCTGCTGATGAGGCTGATACTGATGATGTTGATGGTGGTGGTGGTGATGAAGATGGTGGTGTTGGTGATGATGATGATGATGTTGATGATGATGACGATGATGATGCTGATGCTTATGCGGATGGATGTTGACGAGGATGATGACGACGATCTTGATAATGCGCATGATGATGCTGATGCTGCTGATGATAATGATGATGCTGCTGATCATGATGATTATGGTGAGGATGGCGACGATGATGATGACGACGATCTTGATGGTGATGCTGATGCTGCCGATGATAGTGCTGTTGCTTATCATGATGATGCTGGCGATGATGATGATGATTCTGATGATGATGATGATGATGATGGTGATGATGATGATGATGATGATGATGATGATGATGATGATGATGATGATGATGATGATGATGACGGTGATGCTGCTGATGATGATGATGACGGTGATGCTGCTGATGGTGGTGGTACAACGGCGCGGAAGCGTGCGTCATGGCCCGCGCGAGGGTGCGCGCGGGCATGACGATGGGGAACTGCGGAGCCATGCCACCGTCCTTGACAACCTCGACCTTGACGTTGTGGGCCAGGACGGCCGCCACCACAGACTATCGATGGCACGCCCAGCCGAGGCACTCGAATTCGTACAGGTGGCGCACTGCGGGAAAAGCACAGGCGCCGCCGATCGCATCAATCCACTTGCTGCCGTGCAACCCACCTGGCAGCATCTGAAAATCTCCAGCGATGACAAAAAGGGTAGGCCCGCAGACTTGATGACTGAGTAAGGGCTGACCAGTTGCGAGAAACTGACCCTCATAGTGGCGCAGGTAAACCGTGACCTCGGGAACACCGGACGGCACCAGCCCACGACAATGAAGTACACGCGCACGGCCACCTGCAAGCGTGGAAGGTAAGCTGTCCATGTCTGCCAGGCCTGACTGCAAGGGAGCACGCTGCAAGAGGCCGCCTGATGTGCCTCCACCGCGTGTAGCCGCTGATGGTGGCATGGCTGCGCGCCGTCCGCAGCCCCGCCACTTCTACTTTCAGCCGCCGCACTGAAAGGCCATGATCAGCGAGAGCGTGACACTTTCGAATGCACCGGTCAGCTAAGACAGCTTCGAGCCCACTGACGCCTGTGACATTGGTGGTAACGGACTGCCGAGGCCGGCTAGGAGCTCGGCTCTCCTGGCTCCATCGTGGCCTTATTTTTGGCGGCCTCGAGGAGCGAATCGAAGACGCCTCGGACGAGTTCATGCTTGACTCCATGGGACTCGGCAACCTGCTGCGCCAGAGCCTGCGCCCCTTCGCCGCGACAGGTCTCGATCCAGGCGAGCAGCTCTTGGCACGACCGATCCGCACGAGCCCGCGCGGCGGCCGCGTCGGCGGCAGCCTGGGGGAACAAAAAGCTCCCTCGGCGGCACCGCCGTCAGCAGCAGGAGGATCACCGCCCATGGGAGCATCAGGGTTACTAGGCGCCACCAGAGCCTGGAGCGCGGGAACGAGCGCCTGCAACTGGGTGCCGATCGCCTTGAGGCGCTTGAAAAGCCTCGAGCCCAGTGGCGAGCGACGAGAGCACGCGCGCCGTGTCTGAGGGCGCCTGCGGCGCCACGTCCTGGCGTGCCTTGGCCGCGCGCGCCGCTGCATCCGCGCGTTGGGCTTTGGCTTCCTCCAGGGCCTGCCTGGCCTTACGTCGTGCATGTCTTTCTACCGGAAGAATTTGCAAACATAATCAACAAATAGTCGGATTTTAAGTACTTGCTTTACTATGTTGAGCATGTTTTGAATGTGTTTACGCAATTATTCGTCCAAAATCCGCCTGCTGTAGGGGGGACATGCCCGACCTAAGCCTGGCCTTCGCCGCCGCACGCGGTGGCTTTGACAGCAGCCTCTCGCAGCCTCGTCGGAGGCGCGCTGGGCCTTCTGCCCCGCCCCTCGGCGAGCGCGCGCCCTGCTCGCTGCGCGCGCCGAGCGGTCCTCCCCGCGCGGCCCTCGCCAGCCAGCAGGACCCCGGTGGCATCGGAGGTTGATGGGCCCCCCTCCGGCCGGGCTCGCCGCCGCTTCTCGTCGGGGATCGACGTTCGCTCCGTACGGTCATCGTGCTGGTGCTGGAAGAGGAGGAGGAGGAGGAGGAGGAGGAGGAGGAGGAGGAGGAGGAGGAGGAGGAGGAGGAGGAGGAGGAGGAGGAGGAGGAGGAGGAGGAGGATGAGGAGGAGGGAGGAGGAGAGGAGGAGAGGAGGAGGAGGAGGAGGAGTAGGAGGAGGAGCAGGAGGAGGAGGAGCAGGAGCAGGAGCAGGAGGAGGAGGAGGAGGAGGAGGAGGAGGAGGAGGAGCCCCCGCGGCTGTGCCCCGGGCGAAGGAGCACACTCCGGGGCGGAGGGCGCACGGGCGAGGCCGATCGTCGCCCTCCGGGGGGAGGGCCGCCGCGTGGGCAGCAGCGCGACGGGGGGGGGAGGGCGCGGGCGAGCACGCGGCCCGCAGGAGCGCGCGCCGAGGGCGCGAGAGCCGCCTCGCCGAGGGCCCCAGGGCCCCGCGGCTGTGCCCCAGGCTAGGAGGGCGGAGGGCGCACGGGCGAGGACCATGAGGCTGCCCCAGCCCAAAATAGAGGGCAACAAGTCCACCCCCAGAATGATCACCCCGACACGCGAAGTCGTTTAGCAAACGCACCCGAGGAAGGAATCCAACAGGGCAGGGCTGTTCAGTTAACTCCCAGGGTCGTTTAGTAAACTCCAATTGTCGGGTCTGGGTGGTTTTCTCTCCCTTGAAAAAGAGAGAGAGAGAGAGAAAGAAAGAGAGAGAGAGAGAGAGGACTGTTCTTATTGGGTGTCTCAACACGGTGCGGAGACAGACCGCGCGGTGACCTCGGAATCCCCAAAAGACATCACCGCGCGCGGCCACTCACCACGCGTTGTGGTCACCGCGCCGTCTGAAAGGACCCGATCAACCCTCGTGCCAGCTGTCGCATGGTCGTGGGCGGCAGGGGAGTCTGAGTATCGTTTGACCGATCCCCATCCCCAGCGGCGTGGTCTGGGCCCCACTGGCCGACCTACCCCCCTAGATGCCTTCGGGTTTCGAGGGGTGTATCCCCAACTGGGGTGGTAATCTGGTGGGGGTCTCGGAGGGGATGGGGATGGGGATGGGGATCGTTTAAAGGATACTGAGAGTCTGCGACCGCAGCCGCACCACGGGCGCAGTGGGCCCGACGAGAGGCGTCTCGTCCTGGGCAGGTCGGTCGGCCCCGTTCGGGGGGGGGGGGTCAGGGGGGGGAGGGGGGCGCCGGGCGGTCATGTCCGGGAGGACGTCGCCTGGCCAGAGCACCCTCGGCTCCCGGACCCTCGCGTCGTGGGAGAAACACGGCGGCGGGCTTCTTCAGGTTCTCGGTCTCCAGGGGCCCTCGCTGGTCCCCGGGGCAGGCAGAGACGGTTCTTCTCCTCCTCCTCCTCCTCCTCCCTCTCCTCTCCTCCCCCTCCTCCTCCTCCTCCTCCTCCTCCTCCTCCTCCTCCTCCTCCTCCTCCTCCTTCCTGCTCCACCTCCTCCTTCCTCCTCCTCCTCCACCTCCTCCTTCCTCCTCCTCCTCCTCCTTCCTGCTCCACCTCCTCCTTCCTCCTCCACCTTCCCTTCCTTCTTCTCCTCCTCCTCCTCCTCCCTCCTCCCTCCCCCCCCTCCCTCCCTCCCTGCCTCCTCCTCCTCCTCCTCCTCCTCCTCCTTCTCCTCCTCCTCCTGGGTCGGGGCCTCCGTGGGCCCACGTCGTGACAACAGGCAGGACGTCGGGGGTCTGGGCTGGCGGAGCTGCAGGTGGGCGCGAGGGAAAAGCCCGCGGCGCGCGCCTGTGCAGCGCCTGTGGGATCTGCGGGCGGGGCGATAGTGTGAGGAGGAGGAGGAGGAGGAGGAGGAGGAGGAGGAGGAGGAGGAGGAGGAGGAGGAGATGAAGGAGGAGGAGGAGGAGGAGGAGGAGGATAGTGTGAGGAGGAGGAGGAGGAGGAGGAGGAAGAGGAGGATGAGGAGGAGATGAAGGAGGAGGAGGAGGAGCAGGAATTTCAGCATGTGCAGGAGCAGGAGGGACGAGGGATGAGTGGAGGTGGAGGAGGAGGACCAGGAAAAGGGGGAGAGGACAGTGAGACGAGGTGATGGAGGAAGTAGAAGAGGAGGGAGGGTGAGAACAGGGAAATGGGGAAGGAGCGGAGGACAACGAAGAAGACGAGGCAGACGTGGAGGAGGAGAGCAGGACGACAAGGGCATCAACGGAGGTGGAGGTATAAGTGATGACGACGAGGGTGGAAGATAATTTTCCACCGCAAGCCACCGCCGATGCCAAGAAGCTGTCGAGGCGTTACACGGGAAACTCATCGGCGCAATGCGCCCAGACAATACACTGAGGAGTCTGTCCAACCATGGGGTTAGCAGACACAACTGGCTGCCCGTATTCGTATAGGAGTAGCCTCTGTGAAGAGCGACGCATTACGCCCGCACACCCCGTCACGCTCGCACGAGCGAAGAGGGTGATGCGCCTCCGAAGGGAGAGGGGGAGGGAGCGGGATGCAGGGGAGACGCGAGCGGGCAGAAGGAAGGGCGCTTGGAATTGCCAAGATGCCGCTAACGGTTCGCGGTGAAGGAGTTTCCCCGCTTCGAGACGAAGGAGTTGCCCAGCACCTGGCCAGCCGAACTCAGCCTGCGGGCATCGCTCCATCCTGCTCATGCGCCTCCTCCTCCTCCTCCTGCTCCTCCTCTTCCTTCGTATTATCATCGTCATTATCGTCATGATCGTCGTCCTTCTAATCATCATCATCACCATCATCATCACCATCATCATCATCATCATCATCAGCAGCAGCACCAGCAGCAGCGTCATCATCAGCATCATCATCATCATCTCACCGCCATGATCATCACCTTCACCATCACCGTCATCATAATAAACAGCGTCTTCATCACCGCAATCACACGCACCATCACCAACCCACCCATACCATCTCCACCACCGTTATATAACCAGCACCATCACCGTCACCGTCACCATCACCACAACCACCACAATCATTATCACCACCATCATCATCATGTCCAGCATCATCATGACCACCAGCATCACAATCAATCATCATCACCGTCGTTATCATCATCAAAACCACTAGCATCACCATCATCGTCATCGTCATCAGCATCCGCAGCAGCAGCAGCATCTTCATCATTATCACCAGCATTCGCATCGCCGTCACCATCATCATCGTCGCCATCACCATACCATCACCATCACGATCAACATCACCACCAGCATAATCAGCATCATCAACATACGCACCATCAATGTCATCCTCATCGTCATCATCCTCATCCTCCTCATCCTGATCATCAACCTCCTCCTCCTCATCAGCATCACCACCATCACCGTCACGATCACCATCACCACCATCTTCACCATCATCATAACCGTCATCAGTATCAGCACCGTCACCATCGCAAGCACCATTACCATCGTCGTCTATCCTCATCTACCTTCTCACCTCAAAACAGTCCCCAGCGCCTCCTGCGGCGCGACACCGACCAAGATCCCGATGCAAGCATCGCCGTGGCAACGAAGGCCCCCAAGAAGACTCCAAGCAGGCGGCCATCAACCATCTCACCGTTTCTCCTCCAACGTCCTCCTCCTTCTTCCTCCTTCTCCC
Organism: Prorocentrum cordatum; assembly: GCA_963575745.1. Lineage (NCBI taxonomy): Eukaryota > Dinophyceae > Prorocentrales > Prorocentraceae > Prorocentrum > Prorocentrum cordatum. The sequence goes on from CAUYUJ010018762.1 coordinate 175,649, forward strand.
TTTCTTTCTCGTCGCTCCCTCCTCCTCCCTCTCCTCGGGCTCCTCCTGCTCCTTCTCCTGCTCCTCCTCCTCCTCTTTCTTCTTCTCCTTCCTCGCCATGCGTCTCTGCCTCGTCCTCCTCCTCCTCCTCCATCCATTTTCCCGTAAATATCCTGAAAACCACGAAGTGCGCAATAGCTTCAATGATGGGGGGGGGGCGGGTCCTTTTCAAAATGTGGCTCTCGCTTTCAGTCTGGGCACGTTCGCAGTAAAAGTTTGCGACAGCTTCACGGATGGAGGGCGGGTCCTTTTCAAAGTGTGGCTCTCGCCGTAGCGCCGCGCACACTTGTCTTCACCGCTTGCAGCAATTTCACGAATGAGGGGCGGGCCTGCTCAAAACGTGGCTCCCGCAATTCGCGCCGCACAAATTCGTCTTCAAAGTCCAATCCAAAAGCTTCATGGAGCTGAGGGGGGTATTTTTCATAGTGTGCCTCCCGCATTCGCGCCGAGCACAGCCGTCTTAGAAGCTGCAGCGGTTTCGAAGATCCGCACGGTCGAAGCCCCAGGAAGCGAATTCTGACACGATTCGGGATCGACAGGACGCAACAGGCATCACGATTTGCGGGATTGACGTCCCAGGAACTGCGTTCTGGCACGATTCAGGATAGTCAGGACGCAACAGCCACCTTGAACTGCGGAATGACCAAGATCTGCAGCGTGGATCGACTGAGGATTATCCGACGGCTGTCTTCGAATAGGCCACTTTCCTCAATGAAGACATTCGGGGAACTACGAAGGAACAGCTGGAAGGGAGGATGTATTGCAATATCGTTGATGCGTCTTGGCTTCGCACTGGACCTCCTCCTCCTCCTCCTCCTCATCATCATCATCATCATCATCATCAGCATCATCCTCCTCATCATCAGCAGCCTCATCATCACCATCATCACCATCATCACCATCATCACAACAATCAATCATCATCATCATCATCATCATCATCATCATCATCATCATCATCATCATCATCATCATCATCAGCAGCATCACCGTCATCATCATCATCATCATCATCATCAGCATCATCATCATCGTCATCATCATCAGCAGCATCATCATCACCATCACCATCATCATCATGGCCATCAGCATCAGCAGCATCAACATCATCAGCATCATCATCATCGTCATCCGGCCCTCCACCCTCATCCATTTGCCTCCTCCTCCTCCTCCCTCACCGCCCCGCCGCCTCCCCCACCTCCCCCGCCTCCATCCTCCTTCCCGGCACGCGGCTGCGCAACCCGAGGCTCGCTCCGCCACGCACACCACGCCCACCTCATCCACTGGAAACGAGCGGTGGCAGCCAGAGCACGAGCCTGTCGCTCGTCGGCCGCGACCCCCCTCCTCCCTCCTGCTCCCACAGCCCACCTCCCTCCTCCCCCCCCCAGCCCAGGGCAGGCAGCCTGCGCGCACCCGCTCCGGAGGAGCGGCCAACCGTGGAGGACGCGAGCCGCTGCGAGCGCCTCACCTCCTCCACTGGCCTGTCGGGCAGAGGGAAAAGGTCGGCACAGACGTGCCAGGAAGCTGGAGACACACGGGGCCGGATCCACGCGTGGAACATCGAGAGGCCACTCGCTGGATGCACGTGCGGAGGGCCAAGCTCGCCCGACCATGCGAGCGCCGAGCGCTGGAAGCACATGCGGCCATGGGCCATTCTGGCTCTGGGCCGGACCAGCCACGGCACGTGCGTCCAGCTTCCTGGTACACTTTCGTCGGCAGTGGACCAAACCTCCCTTTAGTAGACCTCCCCTTAGTGAAAACTGCCTGGGACCGAAACCGACGGACCTGGACCCGCAACAATGACGGCCGCGACGCCCTCTCGAGAACCGAAAACGGACAATTCACTAATCGCCGTGTCAGGGTACAGTCAAAACGTGTATTACGGACGGGTGATAAGGACGCAAGACCCTTGGAGGCCGAAGTTGGGTTTTTTAGGGCGGCGGGCGACCAGTGATAATGGCAAGGACGGGCCTCAGAGGCAAGGACACAAGGGCATCCTAGATGAAGGCGCGCGTCCTTACTAGGCGCGTTGACTGCAGGAGGTCTGTCCACCCCCGACACTTTCGGAGGTCCGCACGGATCTCTTGCATCGGCACTGGATACCCCAGCGCACCACGACCCTGGCGCACCGAGCGCGCAAGGGGCAGCGCCGGATGCGCTGCTGAAGGGCTCTGGCGCCGACCCGGAGACCCGCGCTGCCCACCGAAGGTTCGCGGACCTCCAACGCACTGTTGGCGGTCGCAAAAGGGGGTGAAGGGAGGGGGACGGCTTCTTAGAAGAAGGGGTCTTAGTTGCACCGATACGCCACACGCAACACGCAGCGTATTGATACGGAGCTCAACACGTAGGTTGAAAACGTGGGTCCGACGTGATACATTCGCCAAAACGTGGTCCAATACGTGGAGCCAACACGCAACGTATTGACACGGACGTCTTGAGCACGGTACGTGTTGCGTATCAAAACGTGCGTATCGAGGCAGCTAAGGAAGGGGTGCTTCTAAGAAGCCCTCCCCCCTCCCCCCAGCCCCCCTTCTGCGCGTGGCTGCCGCTGGAAGAAGGAACAAAAGCATAGGCTGCTCGTCGTACTGCGCCTCTGGGATGCCGCGTCGGGCCCTGGGACAGCCCGAAAAAAGCTCAGGGGGCGAAAAGCCGGCCCGTGCGGAAAAAAACAGATTTCTGGGAACAAACTCGTGCGCTTGTCTGTCGTATAAGTTGTGCTCCAGTTCAGCGAATCTGGCAGCCCCCGTCGGGGATGGACAGAACCCCCTTCAGCAAAACGTGGTTTAGAGAAAACGACCTCGGGCCCAAACCTCGCGGGCGCAAGCCTGGAAAATGACGGCCGCGGCGCCCTCTCGAGAACCGAAAACGGACAATTCACGAATCGACGTGTCAGGGTGGGGGTTCTGCCCACCCCCGATTGTCTGTCGTCTCAGTTGTGCTCCAGTTCAGCGAATCCGGCCCCCCCGGGCTGAGAGCGAGGAGGGGCGAGACCGCCACCGACGTGGCCAGTGGGCGAGCGAGAGGCAGTCGTAGCGGTGTGGTGCCACCGGCCCGGGGCCCAGGGAGGCCTCGCGGACCTCCTCGTCGGAGGCGGCTCTGCCGGCGGCGGTGGACTCGCTCCCTCCTCCTCCGACGGGGGAGGATGCGAGCCGAGGGGGCCGGCACCCCGGCTGCACGCGAGAGCGGCCATGGGCGAGGAGTGACCTCCGGCGAGCGGCCTCTACAGTCGGGCTGCTGAAAGGGGGAGCGATAAACAAGGAACGAAGCCCCTTCTTGGCCCCAGAAGCGCCTGCGTGCACGAGGAAGGCTGGAGGAAAAGCCATAGAAGGACCTAAGGAATATCGAGCCTCTTGCTCACCCAAACTGTTCCTTATTTCAACGACTTAGCTGTAGTGGGGCAGGGAGGGGTGGGGGGCAGGCGGCAAACGTTGGCGCGAACGCCGCTGCCATCACATCGCACTCCGCGATCCGGAGGCCCAAGAAACGTCCGTGTGAAAGGGGGGAGGCTCGGGCCCCCGTGGGGGGGCAATGGTAACGTGGGCAGGCCCCGCGGGGGCAGGACGAAGACGACGACGACGACGACGACAACGACGACGACAACGACGACGACGGCGACGAGGAGAACGAGGGTGACGACGACGACAAGGATGGCGACGACGATGACGACGACGACGAGGACGAGGACGACGAGAAGAATGAGGACGAGGATGACGAGGAGAACGAGAAAGACGATGACGACGACGACGAAGACGACGATAACGACGACGACGACGACGAGGACGAGGACGACAAGGAAAACGAGAAAGACGACGACGACGCAGACGATGACGAAGATGACGAAGACGACGACGACGAAGAAGACGAAGACGACGACGGCGGCGATGACGACGACGGCCGCCACTGAAGGTCTCCAGAAGACTCTGGACGCCGCAGGATTTCTCCGGAGGCCTCTGGCCTAGGAGGCCCTTCGAGGCCCTCAAAAACCACAAAGACGACGAGGACGATGACGGAGACGACGACGAGAACGGCATCGACAACGACGACGCCGACGACGATCACGACGACGACGACGACGACGGCGATGGCGACAACGACGAGGACGACGACAAATACAACGACAACGACGATGACGACGACGACAGAGACGACGACGAGGACGAGGACGACGATGACGACGCAGACGAAAACGACGACGACGAGGACGAGAACGAGGACGACGATGGCGACGACGAGGGCGACGACGATGACGACGACGACGACGACGGCCGCCACTGAAGATCTTCAGAAGTCTCTGGCTGCCTTAAGATTTCTCTGGAGGCATGTGGGGGCGTCTGGGGGCCATTCGAAGCCCTCGGACACGCGACGACGAAGAGGAGGACCAAGATAAGGACGGGAAGCACGACGAGAACGACAACGACAACGACGACGCCGAGGACGACGACGACGAAGACGGCGACGACGACGAGGACGATGATTGCGACAACGACGACGACGACGTGGACGAGGGCAAGGACGACGAAGACGACGACGACGACGACGACAAGGCGACGACGACGACGACGACGACGACGGCGACGTCGACGACTACAACTAAGACGACGACGACGACGACGTGAACGAGGACGAGGACGACGACGACGACGAGGACGAGGACGACGATAACGGCAGCCGCCTATGAAGATCTCCGGGAGTCTCCAGAAGTTTCGGGAGGTCTCTCGAGGCCTCTGGAGTCGTCTGGAGGCTCTTCGAGGCCCTCGGAGACGACGACGACCACGACGACGACGACGACGACGACGACGACGGCGACGACCACGACCACGGCCACGACCACGACCACGGCCACGACCACGACGACGACGACGACGACGACGACGGCGATGGCGACAACGACGAGGACGACGACAAATACAACGACAACGACGATGACGACGACGACAGAGACGACGACGAGGACGAGGACGACGATGACGACGCAGACGAAAACGACGACGACGAGGACGAGAACGAGGACGACGATGGCGACGACGAGGGCGACGACGATGACGACGACGACGACGACGGCCGCCACTGAAGATCTTCAGAAGTCTCTGGCTGCCTTAAGATTTCTCTGGAGGCATGTGGGGGCGTCTGGGGGCCATTCGAAGCCCTCGGACACGCGACGACGAAGAGGAGGACCAAGATAAGGACGGGAAGCACGACGAGAACGACAACGACAACGACGACGCCGAGGACGACGACGACGAAGACGGCGACGACGACGAGGACGATGATTGCGACAACGACGACGACGACGTGGACGAGGGCAGGGACGACGAAGACGACGACGACGACGACGACAAGGCGACGACGACGACGACGACGACGACGGCGACGTCGACGACTACAACTAAGACGACGACGACGACGACGTGAACGAGGACGAGGACGACGACGACGACGAGGACGAGGACGACGATAACGGCAGCCGCCTATGAAGATCTCCGGGAGTCTCCAGAAGTTTCGGGAGGTCTCTCGAGGCCTCTGGAGTCGTCTGGAGGCTCTTCGAGGCCCTCGGAGACGACGACGACCACGACGACGACGACGACGACGACGACGACGGCGACGACCACGACCACGGCCACGACCACGACCACGGCCACGACCACGACGACGACGACGACGACGACGACGACCACGACAACGGCAACGACGACGACGACGGCGACGACGGCGGCAACGACCACGATGACGACGCTGGCCGCCTCTGAAGGTCTCCAGAGATCTCGCCTCATGAGATCTCCGGAGGCCTCTGAAGGCGATTGCAGGCTCTGCGGGGCCCTCTGGGATGACCACGACGACGACGACTTTTTTCTACGTCGACATCTGGGATGGTGCATGAGCCTGATGCTGGCTCACGTCTTGCAACGGCTGGCCCCTCTCTCGAGGCCAATCGAAAAATCCCGTCGCACGGAGGGCAGTCTTCCGTCTCTCGCAGGGCGCGTGCACGCAGTCAGGAACTCGAGCGGCGACGAGCAAGGCTGGCAGCGCGGGGGGGAAGGAGATTTTGCCCTAAGAAAGCGGCGGCTTCTTCATCCGCACTGTAGTCCTGACCAATGGGACTCTGTGATGCGCCCTCCCGATCAGTCTCTGAGTCTGGCAGGGCTGGTGGCGGGCTCGGCTGAGCGCTGCGCGTGGCAGCGCACACTATCATCGGCGCACTGGGGAGAGGGGGAAGCTCGACACAAACTTGTCCTACCGCGACAGGGGAGCTGGCACGGGGCCGACCGGCCGAGAGAGAGGGAAGCTCGCCACAAACTTGTTCTACCGCGACAGGGGAGCTGGCACGGACGAATAGCACGGGGAGAGAGAGAGAGAGAGAGAGAGAGAGAGAGAGAGAGAGAGAGAGAGAGAGAGAGATAAACAAAAAAAAAAAAAAAAAAAAAAAAAAAAAAAAAAAAGAGAGAGAGAGAGAGAGAGAGAGAGAGAGAGATCGCGGGCAGCTCGCGGGCAGCGGGCCCGCGCGGCTGGGGAAGCAGTAGCGGCTCGCTATCATGTACGGGTTCGCCCTCTAGACCGCCAGGGCGCCCAGCCACGTCGACAGCTCCTCCTCGAGCCATCCTGCGGGCATCGCTCCCGTGTGGATGATGCCTGGGCCCTCGCACCGCGGCGCGGCGAGGACTGTGGTCCGCTGGTCCCACTCGCTCATGGCGAACAGGATCTTGGTCTTCGACGTATCGTGGCACTTCTCGAGCCTGCTGAATGGCACAGCGTCCTCGATCGCTGTCCTCGTGATGGTGTGGTCGCTCTCTGGATCGCCGTTCGCGTGGTCTTGCACCTGCCGCCGACGTCGCAGAGGACCAGAGCCTCCACGGCAGCCAAGACCAGCGAGGCCGTCGGCGGCCCGAGAGTCTTGAGCTACTGCTTCAGCGTGTCGTCTCCTGACCGCAAGCGCTTCACCTGCGCCTTGAACGTCTCGAGCTCGTCCGCGATGGCGACCACCAGCCTGTGGGTCGTCGCGAGCGTGACCGTGTCGACGGACGTCGCCATGGCCAGACGAGCTCGGTGGCTCGTCTGGAGCACCAGCTTGCCCATGACGCTGAGCATCTGGTGGAGGGTCTTGTCGCGGTTGGTCCACGTCTTCTCGGCGTGGGCTCCGCGCCGATGGCGCTTGCCCCCCTCGGCGCCTGCGCTGAGGTGCTCCTGCGTCCTTCTTCGTCGCGTTCTTGTCCTCCACGCCCATGTCGTGGTCCTCGGTATCCATCGCGCCCCCCAGCGCCCGTCTTCACCTTTTTGTGCGGCTGCTTGTCGTTGCCGGAGCCTCCGTTCCCACCGGCCTGCGAGCGGCGCGATGAGGCCGCCGGCTGGAGGCGCCAAGCTGCTCGCGGTGCCACGCTGCTCGCGTTGGCTCCGCTCCCCGCCGCTGCGCCGCTCTCGGAGCGGGCTGCCGCGGCCGCCATGAGTTGCCCAGGTAGGTGTGGCTGTCACTCCCTGCCCAGGTAGATGCGGGGCAGCTGCAGCAGGCGATGGGGAGGCCAGCCCGTCGGCCAGGTGGGCCTCGCTCAAGCGGTAGAAGCCGTGGTACAGGGCCAGGCTGAGGTCGACGTTGCGCGCCTCGAAGTTGAGCAGGTGCCGCTGGTGGGGCGCCCGCTGTAGAGCGCGCCGCGCCTCCGCGGTGTCCGCGAAGGAGGCCCGACGCGGGGCTGGCCGTTCGCGAATCTGCCCCTCGGCTGGGGCGGCCGATGGACCTCGAGACCGCTGTCGGAGCGGTCGGCGCTGACAACCTTATCCAGTTTGAACCGCATGGCGACGGCGGGATGCGGGCGCACACGTGGGCCCACAGCTCTTCGGCCGTCTCGAAAGGCTCGCAACAGTTAGGGTTCCTCGACACCTGGGAGTAGGGGCAGAGGCGACGGTCGGTCGGGACATACTGATACTGGTGACGGGTTAGTTCAGGAAGGCATCGCCCCTGGAGCCACGATCTGCGGTGATGACGTGTCGCATGCTCAATGCACGAGAAGGTCGCGTTGCACATCCGGCACCTGTTGTCGACGGTGATGGTCGTGAGGATCGGGGGGCATCCGCGTCCTGGGGCCTTCGAATGAACCTGCTGGATCGCAAGTTGGCGCAGAGACGGGAATCGTTTGGCGCAGTCCTCGATATTGCAGACAAGCCCCGTCACCTCCTCGTCCGAATCCTCCTCGATCACAGTGGATGGGGGGAGGTGGTGGGGGACGGGTGAGGATTCTGGCGGCGCCCATTCCTTGGCAACGAACTGTCACGCGTAGCTCCCGCATGTCGCACTGGCGGAAACGCTCGCTGATCGAGGGGTCATGGAACAAGCGGGCGATGATCATCGGGTGCCACAAATCGTGCAGATCGGACGCCATCGGGCGGCGCAGCAAAAATTCTAAGTTTTCTCGAAACTGACGGGCCCAGGGGTGAACATCAGGGTGATCGCGCAGAAGGCCGCGACTCGTGAGAGGGGACTTCATTTCGGGATCAGATCCAGACAGTTCGAACTTACATGGGCCGAACATAGCAGCTAGGAAATGTGCGTGGTGTGCAGGGTCAACAATAATCAACTGCCACCACACGGAACGTCGAATGAGCAGCTCGATCGCCGTCGGGGCCATGTCCAATTCCTCGAAGACATGTTTGTTGGCGAGGGATACGCGCCCCCCCATCATCCAGTTCCTGATGGGCCTGGCCTAGGAGGAGGGTGCGCATCTTCTCGGCCAGCGATCGGCCCAAGCGTCGCGTCTCACTCTCTAGGAGAACGCACGACTCGAGCCCCGACCAGGCCCGCCCCGCCACGTTGGATGGGAGAAGAGGAAAAGGAAAGAAGAAGAAGAAGAAAAAAAAAAAAAAAAAAAAAAAAAAAAAAAAAAAAAAAAAAAAAAAAAAAAAAAAAAAAAAAAAAAAAAAAAAAAAAAAAAAAACGTTTGCAGCGAAGGGGCCCAGGGGCGGCTGCCCAGAACCTGCTCAGAGAACGCCACCCAAGATTGCCCGAACGTATTCTCTGTGTGATCTCTCTATGGTTGGACCCATTGACGTCAATAAGGCCTCCAAGGTGAATCATGTTGACAACTGGGGCACCGCTGATCGCCGGTTCTGTCTTCTGAGTGTCCTGGGCGCGTCGCAGGCGTACTCGGGTATCTTGTTTAGCTACGTTTTGAGCGTGCCCATCCTGGCGGAGCTCCCTATTGAGGATGTTGTTGTCCAGCTTATCTAAAGGAGGGCGTGCTGGGGGGACCCCTCGGGGATGATGAAGACCTTGATCAAATCATCTATGAAGCCCCCGCGACTCAGGTCCTGGACGGCGTGGGTAATCGGGCAGACGGAGTCGAACAGGGGGCCCGTGACCTCGGTTAAGGATTCGCGCCAGCGCTGGACGGGACGATAAAAAGCTCCCATGAACAGTTCGGGCTCGTTAGAGTCGCCCACCCTGCCTCCTTCTGTGGGTCGAACACATATAGGCTCGTCCGCAGCCTCGAAACGCATGACAGCCTCGGCGAGGTGCAGTTCCAACATGCGTGCAAAGTGTCGCGAGGGGTGCCGGTCTGCCTGCGCATCAAGTAGTCGTTGTGTGTGGCCGGTGCCGAAAGCGTTTCGCATATCGTAGGACGCAATCATATAAGCATAACCCTGTCGCCGAAGTTTCCACTCAAGTATTTTAACAGTGGTCGCCAATGCCTCTCGGCGACGCTGACGGATTCCACCGTGCGCCCAGCCAGGGGCAGCATCGGTTGATCCATAAACCGTTAAGCCTACACGTAGGTATAATCTCCACCAGGGGCAGAAACAATGTATCGTTCGCAAACATGCCGTGATGTCCAGGATGGGATCGCCCGTCGGTCGCTTCGCCTTCTTGGGAATGAGTATGCCATGGCTCGTCACGGCCTGGCGTGGCAACCTCTTGGCAGCTCGAACGTGTGCAAGTAGCGATGCTAGGACCGCAAGTGCTTCCGCCTTGACCTCATTAGAGATGGCTCCTAACTTGCGCTTGTCGGGGCGGCGGATCTTCACGCGAGCGTCGTTCCACCCTAGTCCAGGGTTCTCTGAAGGCCTCTGAAGTACGGGGTAGTCTGCGTCATCATGACCGAGACCTGCTCTTTGATCTGTCGGTTTCGCGAGGGTCGTCGGATCGAAAATCATCTGGGATATTTCCACGGGCCACGACCAGGGAGGGCTGTATCGACGATGCCGCCGCTCGCCTATGAAGCGCAGATCATCCAGAGCCCGGGTATAGTCCTCGCTCGTCGGGGTCGCGCAGATCATGCCGATGGGGGAGACGTCGGAGGGGGAGGCGGCGAGGAGGTTCTCGACTGCTTGTGTATCCCTTACCCGCATGCTGTCATGAACTGCTTCGGCTGATAACCCTCCCTCTGTCCCAAGGCGAGCGAAGGCGGCCGAGATGGAGGAGGCGAGAGGGCGCGCAGCAGGAAGTGCCAATTACGTGCGACTGCGTGCTCCCATTCGTGTACCTGCGCGTAGTCGTGCAAGCTCTGCTACTCGTGCCGTCTCTCTCCTAGCCCACGCTTCTCGTAATTCTGACTCTGTCGAGTACGTCCACCACTCGTTCTTCCACCTCTGGAACTTCTTAATCTGGCGTGTAAGCACTTTGATCTCGTCTGAACAAACGTGTGCACCCTGCTCACGTAGGCGTGCGCGCTGCCGAAGTAGGTGTAGGCGTTCCACGCGTGCATCTGTGATCCACTGTGGCGCGCTGCTGTGCTTTGAGTAGTGCTTCTCGGCCGTGGTGCGTATAATGTGGCTGACTACCGCTGCGTGTCGCGTGGGGTCGCCACCGGCAATGATGGCGTCCAGGACGGGGGCTGCTCGCTGGAGCCCGTCTTGCAGGTCGCACAGGAACTCTTTCCTAGAGTGGCCGATCTGCAGGCCCGCCGCTATCATCCCCCAGTCCCAAACACAGTACCCCCTGTCCTGAGGAGACGGCGGAGCGATGACAGTGACATCCATGGCCATCGGGATGTGGTATAACATGCGCGGGAGTACCTGTAGTTTCCTATGGCTGCGACAGCACATGAACATACGGGTGATATTGTTTAGCAACGGCTGGGGTGTTATACAATAGTCAACCCGTGAGCGCGCACCTCCGTTGCCGAAGAATGAATAACCAAGATCGTGGTAACTATTGGCCACGCAAAGCTCGTAACCTAGAAGCCGTCGGTGTAGAAGTTGGCCGGCGTCGCTCTCCGCCGCCGCCTGGTAAGGTCCCACGGCTTGGTCGTCACTAACTAGGCCTTTCTGCCGGCCAAGGTTAAGGTTGAGGTCGCCGAAGAACATGGGCACAACCCTGGCCAGCGTGCTGTTAACCTCCCCCAGGACCCAGTCAAGCAGGCGCTTGCGAGCAACCTTCAATTGACGGATCTGTGCAGCAGCGGAGGGGCGTGGCGGGAAGTACCCGACGATGAACCTGGCCCTGAAGCTGCCCTGGAAGACGTCGAGGGATCCCCCTCTTCCCTGGAGCTCCGTGGGGGGGGTGTTGATTATGATGATGTCTTTGGCCCTGAACCTGCTGGAAGCGAGTGCGATCGAGCACCCTGCCGACGCGTTCGTCATGCTCCCCCTGGCCCACCCAAAATGTACCCAGAGGTGTCGGTGTGTCTTTTCGTGGGTGTGGGTGTGTCCTGGTCGGGCTCGTAGCTTGGTTCCAGGTAGGAGGAGCACGTTCGTGTTGCTGAAGGCGTCGGACACCTCCTCCACGCGGATCGCCCCCTTCAGGGTGAAGGGGTCCCAGCCAACCAACCGCAGACGATGCGCCATGGCGTGTGCGTGCGCATGCGGAGGGGGAGGGGGGGGAGGAGGGGGGAAGGGCGCAGCTGCCCTGTCCCTCCCCGCGGCCGCCGCCCTGGCCGCGAGCCCGACGCAGCACTGCGCCGCGGGCTCGGCGGGGCCCCCCGCGGCGGCCGGGCGGGCGCGCCGAGGGGACGGGTGGGGAGCCGCCTGCGCCGACGCTGCTTGAGGTGCAGTGGCGGCTTCGACGACGACGACGGCGACGACGACGACGATGAGGACTAGGACGACGACGACGACGACGACGCCGACGGCGACGACGTCGACGATGATGACGACGACAATTACGACGACGATGACGACAACGCGATCATCACAACACGACAGCGATGCTGGAGGCGACGACGACGATGACGACGAGGACGAGGACGAGGACGACGACGACAGGACGACGACGATAACGAGGACGACGACGACGACGGCGGCGACGACGACGACTGGAGCCTCTGGAGGCGCTGGGAGGCTACGTATACGATGCCTGTCCGCACCACACCATGCCTGTGAGCACAACGCCATAGCTGTTGGGAGGGAGTCCCCCCCCTTCCCCGTATACGCGTGTTACCGTGACCGGGGGGGGGGGCGATTCCCCCGTCACGGACGTTACCGGTTCAACAAAAGAAAAAAACAATCTCCAATGGGCCCGCACCAGAGGTCACTCTTGCGACAAATCACCCTTGCGTATAGTCGGGTGCTCGGCTGAAGGGCTCCAGCGCGCTGCGCTAACCACCCGAAGCCCTTCGACCAATCGTCCTGGCCTCCTTCTGTCCTCATGAACAGGCGAGCAAGAACAACATCAATGTCACGCCAGTCGGAAACCCAATCGGCGCGTTTATATTGAAAGAAGAATGTGTGTTGTAAAGGCGATTGAATAACACGCGCTGTGTGAGAGACGACGCGCGGGTCATCGATATTCTGTATCCCTCCCGGATAGAGACGGCCAGGGGGCGGGATTGCTGAACCTGAGGCAGCATCGGGCCCGCACCTGTTCAGATCCAGCACGTACTTCGCAAACTCTTCGTACGAAATCTTGCCAGAATGGTCAGCGTCAATCTCGTCGAACAGGCGATCGACCAACGGGAACGCCTCCACCGCGAACAGCTCCTTGAAGCCGACGCGGTCGACGCCGTTGTCGGAGCTCCGGATGCAGTCGAAGGCGCTGTGGAAGTACTGCTCCCTGGCTGTCTCGTCCAGCAGATTCGGGTCGAAAGCGAAGGCAACAAACTCGTCGAAATTGAGAATGCCGTCGCGGTCAATATCCACGTCGTTGAACACGGCCTCGGCGCTCGGCTTCTCAATGCCCGCAGGGTAGTCAAGCGCGGCCCACACCTTCCATGGCGCGCTTGACGACTCAACGACCCCCCCAGCCTCCGCAGTGCTAGCAACGCCCGCGGCCCCACCCAACACCACGCACCACGCACCACGCGTGCCCTTTCCCGCTCGCCCGCACCCGCGCCCTCCTCGCCACGGCACCCATCCCAGCCGTGCCGCCCCCCCCCCCAAGAGCTTCCTCCTGTAGGGGGCCACATGCGAATCCCACCCCTACACCCCACGAAGTAAGCCCCACCCTCCCCCTCGGAGATCGTGGGGGATAGGGGCAGGGCTCCCATGTGGCCCCCCACTCCTGCGCCAACTCGGCGCCCGAGCACCCGCGGCAGCCGAAGGGGGCCCCCGAACGGACCAGATCGGGATGCCGCAGGGCGGCCTTCGAGCCCCGCTCCGCCGCCGGGCGAGCCCACTCGGGGGCCCGCTCGGCGGCTGCAGGGGCCCCGAAGCCGCACGGGCTCGACAGGGAACCTTGGGGCTTCTGCGCCTCTCCCGGCGCTCACCGCGCCCCTCTGGCCCTCCTCCTGGCGCCCCCGCCTGCCTTCGGGGATGGGGGACGCGGCCGCGATGCGCTGTGAGGTCGTGGTCTTGCCTCCCATTTCATGGATTTCGAGCTCGGGTGCCATCCACGAAACCAATATATTTTTCTCTGGGTTCTCATCATCTTTTGAACCCTGCGCGCGGCAGAGCAGGGAGACCGCCCAGGGACCGCGCACTGGCCTGCGCCCGTGAGAGGCACGCCCCGAAAAGATACAAAGGAATCTGCGAGGCGGGAACTTGTCCATATCCACCGCCTGGGAACCGACGTCCTGGTGCCCCGGCGGGCGGCGGATATGGATATACTTGGGCCCCCGGGGGCCCGAATATGTCCATATCCACCGCCTGTGGAGGTCCGCGAAGATCGACCCCCCGGGCGGTGGTTATGGACAGATTCCCGCCTCGGAGAATCGGTACGCGGAGACCCGCCGGCGAGCGGAGGGGGCCGAAAAAGGCCGAGGCAACGACCGCAGGTGTCGAGCACGACGGGCCTCCGAGGGGGCCGAGCGAGGGGGCCGCAGGGGAACGCAGAGGAGGAGGAGGACCGAGGAAGGGGGGAGACGAGGAGGGAGGAGGAGGAGGAGGAGGAGGAGGAGGAGGAGGAGGAGGAGGAGGAGGAGGAGGAGGAGGAGGGAGGAGGAGGAGGAGGAGGAGGAGCTCGCTCGCTCGCTCTCACCCATTCAGTTCGATGTCACATCCTGACCGAACCTGGGGGGGTACAACTTATATGCACCCCCTTCATCTTGTTAGCTCTAAGAGCCACACGCGCTGGCAGATGCAACACTAAGTTGCCTGCGCGGGGGCCTGGCCGTTGAACTCAACTGGCTGGGCACAAATTCGGGGGGGGAGACCTGTCGCTAGTCGCAATCCGCTCAAGCACTGACAGATTATGACGATTGGCTAGCAAGAGGGCAGCACAGCGGGGCCAGGCGGAGGAGGAGGATGAAGGTGTGGTAGCACTGCAGCGGTGGCCAGTGAGGACAAGACCCAAATCCACCGCTCGAATTTCACAACCGAAGGCGAGCTCCTGGGATGCGAAAGGTCTGACGTGACCTTCGAGCTAGGCTGCTGCAACCTTCATTCGCCACCGTGGTGGCTACTGTTTCCGAAGGGGATACCCATCACCACGGAGGCGGTGGTGGGCGGGGACGCAGCGGCCTTTGACACATAAGAGACCCAAGACACCCACCTCAAACGGCGTCGCAGACACGCTACTTCAGGAGGAGTTCAGAACACCGCCTCCACGGGCCTAGGCCATTAGGCCTCGGCCTAGTGGTGGTCCCAGGCTCCAAAAGAGGACAACACGCGGGTGAACCACGCTCGGACTCAGATGGCGCTAGCCACTTTGGAATAGCGAGAATAGACACTTCACTCCATCTTGAAATACTGATGTCACATCAAACTCAGTGATAGATGCTATCCAGACAGCCAATTCAAAGACTCTGCTGACCACCAAGTATATACATATATACGTAACTCGAGGGGATACGCGCTCCGTCGCATTTAAGCCGTCGTGGGCACCTATATGGGCTCTACGGGTCTACCCCCTCGAGAGATGTCATGACACTGGTGGGCAGCGCGCAATGCGACTCCATGTCAACACCGTGGTTGAGGCGTAAGTAGAGGCCACTCCGTCCGTCGATCTGTGGTGCACTGACCAGATAATAATGTGCGATGGTACTTCATGCAGCCTCGACTTGCAACCCATATTGCCACGTATCACATTTCCGCCAGCGGCTTTGAGTAGCTCTGATATACCTGATTCAATTCCCAATACCATGCCCCCCAGCGTGTATGGTGCCGTCAACATCTCCAGACCTGGTGTGACTGACTGTCGGGCTCGCTGATAGCCTCGAGTAGCTCCGCTGCTGCGCGTGGGCCATGCCGTGTTGCATATCGTGTCGTCTGCCAGAGTTTCTTTACATATGAACTCGCTCTCATGATGTACTTGACTGCGCGTGCTCTTAATGGGCGTAGTTCGTATCTTAGCTCGTAGTTCATCACAATCATCCTTTGTGAAATCCTCGTAGCCCTCACTCCTGATGTTCTTCATGCTCCCTCCAGTGTCCCACGTTGTCTCCCCCATCCCCAGCTCCTTTAGTGCCTCCAAGTCATACTGGAACTGGTCGGCCCGCGGATGTGCATAGGGCCGCGCCACCCCCTCCTCCGAGATAAAACCTCCATTGAGAGCAGACTTTCTAGAACACGTAAACACGAACTGATTGTGTTGATCCCGATCCTGCATCATAGTTTGCTGCCGCTCCAATCTGCGAATGCGAAGTTCACTGAACAGTGGAGCACGTCGGAGCGTTTTTACCTCAAGCCCGCTTATAGTACTGACGTGCTGCTTTTCCTCATCCCAGGTCGCCGTGCCACCCAGTATTGCATGGCGTTTGCGTACCAGATACCGTACTTCATGTACTTTACAAGATAAGACATCTCCAGAATTAAGTGGTGCCATCTGCTGGGTTAGACTCCCTTCACATGTCGGATCCACTTCAACTGCGTGAAACCGTTTTTTTTTGATCAAGGTCCGCCTCGGGTATCGACCATGCTGGGTACGCTCTCCAAGGTTTCGCTAAGCTGTTTGTTGTCTAATCATCAGTCGATAACTCCATAGCTTCTTCGTCAGTGAGAGCTGGTCGTCCTTCAGCGATGACCTCGGTTTGAACAAGCTCAGCGCCAGCCTCAACAGCGTGAAATCCTCCTTTCCCACTGGGTAGCTCCATCCTGGTACACCATCCTGCAGCACTTGCAGTCGATTTCGGTGTCGCTGCAAACTTTCTTTGTCGAGGCCCTCTGTCCAATCGAGCGAGACGTTGCACTAGGTGGCAATCGTTGTCCTTGGCAGCCCATCGCGTTTCTTCGCATCTTCTTTCAGTAATTGAGTCCCAGTAGCGATGGTTGGACTGCGTCAGCTCTTTGCTCTCCTGCATGATTGTGTTGGATAAGACTGCAATATGATCTATCGTAAATGCCCATGACCGCTGATGGCGCAAATCTCTCCTTTTTTCTATGTGATTTAATAGTGCGGTCTGCTGCTGACGGTCTTCCATGTAGAGAGGGCTCGTATGCAACCGTTCCACTGAAGAACTGACCACAACATGCACAAAAAAAACATTCATCCGCTCGAGCTTTTGTTGCGCCTCACGCTCGTTCAACAGGTTGTGATGCTCCTGGCACTTCCTTTCCATGACATCAAACAGCGCCTGCCCTTTGTGTCCCTGCTGCAGGCAACAGAATCGCGCCTCACGGTTGGGACGGGGAGTCCCCTCAGGAAGTTGCCCCCATGCTGCGCCACGACGAACAACCCATTGCACAGGCCAGTCATCACGTACTTCACCAACATCATGTAGCTGTAGTCTTTTACCAGTCTCACATAGCATTGCACCGTTCAGCAGAACTATGTATCTCCACTGGAATACAAAAAGGTCTATGTAACAGGCGCTGTAGTGATGAGTGTTGGCTGCTGTGAGGCCCCACACTTCAAGACACGGACATAACTGCACACACGCGTAGCTTTCCTTGCCATGTCCACAGGGTCCAACTCCTTTGTCATCATCTGACGAGGGAGCCCACCATCTAAATCCGTGAGTACAAGAGGAATGAACTGTTCGCAGGACACCTCTTCCAGAAATATCTGAAAAAAACTGCACCATTCTCTGGCAGGCTTCCTCGTGATTATTGTGCAGTTTTGCCGATGTCTGCCGAAGGGGGAAGTACAGCACAATAAATCCAGTCGCCTCCAATATAGCCTGAAAGCTGGTAGCAGCACATCGTCCCCACCATAACACTGGTGAGGGGTATATCCGCTCCAACATGGGTCTGGGAAGCCTGAAAGTCTTGATGAGGAATGTGATGCCAGATGATGCAGTGACATATGCACGCCTGAGCCCAACCACCCAGGTGATGTCGATCATACAAGTCTCGCTTATCTGCTCTCCATACGACTTTGCTAGTACGTAGATGTCCCTGTTCGTCAGCGCCAGCACGGTGTCCTTCAGCCGCTCCGTGTACCTCGCCACGCACTGGTTGCAGCATACTGCTCTCAACGATCCACTCTCTCTGCCCATGAAGTTCGCGGGGCAGCGCCGCCGCCGTGCGGCTCTATGCACGAGGAGGGAACATCGTGGCCCGCTGCTCGTGTGATGTGTTGTTTGTGTCGGTAGACGGCTGTTGCGCTGCTGGGCGGCCTCGGGCCGCCTGGAGAAGGAGGAGGAGGAGGAGGAGGAGGAGGAGCAGGTTCTCCTCCTGTTCCTCCTGCTCCCTCCCGCGGTGCAACAGGATACCAGGGTCTGTCTCTCGTGCTCGCTCGCATGGGCCCTACCCAATTAACTGCGGCGGCCCCTGACGGCCCATTCCCCAGATTTACACAAACAGAAACCCACCTAGGCACTTCGCACCCTCATCCGCCACCGTGCCTTGCGCACGTTGGGGCGTGCTAGGATGATCCCGTGCTGTCTGGCAAGGTCTTCAGCGTTCTCTACGGCCGAGCCAATCCCCCCCATGCACGTTCTCCGAAAATGGCTCCCCTCTTTAGAGCCGGGTCTAAATCATCCCCAACCAGACATTCCTGCTTGGGCCGAGGGAGAGAAAAGCAGCCAAAAACAATCGGAACTTACAACCGCACACCCCAAACGGCCAAACAAATACCACAAGACAACCCAAACTGCCAAACACCTCCCCAAGACAGCCAAGTTAGCCCCAAGACGGCCCAAAAGGCCCCCAAGGCGGTCGGCCTAAAAAGGCCCCCAAGACGGCAAACATCAGGCACTCCCACTCCGCACTTCTACTACTTGTTTCGAGGATTGTCGCATGCTCGACTTTTCGAGCTTCCGAAAACAAGTCCAAGACGGCCCAAAGGTGCCCAAGAGGGCTGCAAGACGGCGCAAGAGGGCCCAAAGTGGGCTCAAAGACGGTGACAGCCCAAGAATGCCCCAAGAAAGACCAAGAGGCCCCCACGACGGCCTAAGAGGCCTCTCAGAAAGCTCCAAGCTCGAACTGGCCTTAGAGGCCTTTCCTTCCAAGATTGCCTCCAAGACCCCCAACATGCCCCAATGAGGCCCTCAGAGTCCCTAAAGATGCCCCCGAGAGGCCCTAACAGGCCCTCAAGAAGACCCCAAGCGGTCTCCAAGAGACTCCAAGAAGCCCACAACAGACACCCAGATGCTCCCAAGATGGCCTTCAGAGGCCCCAAAGAGACTCTCAAGAGGCACTCAAGAAGACCCCAAGAGGGTGCCAAGGCGGCCCAATAAGACTCCATGACCGCCCCAAGGCGCCCCATGGGAACCCTGAGATGGCACCCGAGGGCGTCAGACGGACCAAGAGAGGCCTGAAGCAGCCCAAGATGCTCCCGTGACAGCCCAGCTCCGAGAGGCCCTCCAGGTGGCCCGAAGAGTACGCATAACACATGGACCATGTGTCTCAACAGTGCTTCTCGTTCCCGCTCGTGCAGGAGAGCCCAGAATCGAATCGATACGTCGAATCGACGATCGAAATGAATCGGATCGGCGGAAATCGGCAGCCAAGTCGGGAGGAGTCGAATCGGCTGAAATCGGCAGAGTAGTAAGGCCTCCTTGAGAAATCGGAGCCCAAATCGGAATCCGAAATCGAATCGAATCGGAATCGGAATCCATCGAAATCGGATCGAATCGAATCGGAGGATTCGAAACGAGCCCTGGCATAACACATGGACCATGTGTCTCAACAGTGCTTCTCGTTCCCGTTCGTGCGGGCTTCCGACAACCCACGACGGCTCCCGAGGCATCCAAAGCGGCTCAAGACGCCCCCGAGCCGGCCCCGAGAGGCCCGCCCCGAGGAGGCACCAATACGGCCCAAGGTACCTCCACGACATACCGAAAGCAACCCCAGGAGGACCTCGAGACTGCCCAGGGAGGCATCCGAGACGGCATCCAAAGGCGTCAGACGGGCCGGGAGAGCCCACGAGGCCCCCAAGAGGCCCCCAAGAGGCCCCCAAGAGGCCCCAAAGAGGCCCCAAGAAGGCTCTTTAGAAGGCCCCCAGAGGCCCCCAAGAGTCGAGGGAACACGGTCGAGTTTGAGACCCACTCGAGTCCAGACCGCGCGATTGTACCGTTGTCGCGGTCAGCTGGATCTTTGTTCCCCGGCGACGAGCGCTCATGACATGCTTCATTAGCGACTGGATCGAGGGTAACTGGAAGGTGGCTGTGCCACATCTAATTGTTCCAGAGTCCTTGCTTATCTTCCTCCTCATCCTCTCCCTCCTGCCCCATCACTGTCGACAGGCCTCTCGGGGCGCAAGGACATCGCTTCGGCCCTGCACAATTATGCGTAGAAAATAAGACCGCTGGAGAGGAAGAATACACTGCGGGCGCGGCCGCAAGAAACCTTCGCAAGAAACCCAACCGTGAAAACCCGAGCGCGAGGTGAAAACCTGAGCATCCTGAACGCAGCAGCTTCTTCGACGGTTGCGGGAAGTCGCCGCGCAGCGCGCGGAGCGCAGAAACCCAGGGCACCTTGACGAAAAGCAGATGGTCTCTTGATGCGCGCCCCCCACTGTAGGAGAGAATCGGGGGCCCCCAAACGGGGTGGTGACCACACCGTGCGGTGAGTCGGTGGGGATTCGGGGTCACCGCACGGTCTTGGGACTCGGGCCGTTCTCCCGGGACGTCTCGGGCGGCAGGGGCCTCTGGGGTCCCAAGACCGTGCGGTGACGGACCGAGCGGTGAGGTCTTAGGGGGATTTCGAGGTCACCGCACGGTCCGT